>CM065594.1:88318598-88758598 GCA_033119425.1 Bufotes viridis | reverse complement strand
AAGCACCACAAACAAAACTTGATCCAACTGCAGTGCTTATTCACACCAGTGACAGTTCAGTAATAAACTTCACCTGTTTTCCCCAAACCAGTCGCAAGCACACATCTAAGCGCTGGTTCCCCTCCTGCTGCCGTCCAGCTGGCTTTTAAGACAGCCAGGCGTCGGCAAAGCCCGGACCGGCACCTCAGATCCAGTCTGGTGCTTGACCTCACCTGGCTGTCAGTTAGTCCAGCAGCACATGCTGGGAGGAAAATACCTTCCCCTCCAGACCAAACCTTTTACTATATATATATATATATATATATACCTTATATAAAATGCAGAGGACTGAGGCTTCTGCGAGCCCCCCCACCCCGGTAAATGTAACGTAAGCGCCTGAGATGTAGAGCAGTGGATGTACAGGTAGCTGTTACACTGCGTATACACAACAATTAGAAAGCAGAGCTCTCCAAAGGCTTTTTCCCCCGGAAATAGAAGAGCCCAGTGAGCATCCAAGTAGAATAGATTGAATGGAAAGTGTTCTGCTCTGCAAACACATACAAAGCGGGACCTCGGTGACTGTGCCCAGGAGAGAGCAATATGGAGACAAAGCAACAAGCATTCTCCCGCAATAGGGATTTTGATATGAAAAGTTCTAATATACTTAGTAGGTTTTATTCAGAGGATTACATGGTCCAACAAGGAAACGTAATGCTGTCTGAGTGACAGGAATGGCCAGATGTCTTTCCAGTAGTCAATCATACTGCATTTAGATGACAAGGTGGAACACCATGACCACCACAATAGGTAGAAGACAAGGTGGAACACCCTGACCACCACAATAGGTAGATGACTATAGCCAGGGCCCTAGTACACGCAGCCCAGACTGAAAACCAAAATGACGCTTTGGGCCACCACTGTTCCTCGACTGGATGGCCAAGCAGTTTTTCACCCCCATGTTTCTATCACTAAAGGGTGACATGACCTTTAGGCTGGTGAGGAAATAGAGTGATCACCCACACTATTCCTGGGGAAGGGTGATAGCTAGGCCCTTCATACATTGGCCCCATAGATATTGCATGAGCATAGGCATCCCTTCTCATGTCACCCGGGCAGCCCTTTGTATGATATGAAGCTTCCCTATGGTGATGACAACCTCTTGCCGCTGGATTCAGAACATAACAGATGCTTCCGCTTGGTCTTACAAGGGTTCTCTAACATTTCCCTTAAAATTTCTTTTGCATCAGATGAATGTAGAAAATGACGACAAAAGGGCCCGCACACGATCCAAAATCCGAGGTGAGATCTTGTGTCTTCTTGTTCCATTATCTCCATGACATCACGCACCAGCAGGTTCATTCACAAAATGTGCTAATGCTGATTTATAATTAGCATCATCTATGGGAACTTTAGAAACCTCTTAATTACTTACAAATGTACAGAGCGGAGGCAGCCGAGAGAGCAGTGTAGGAGAGGGTCCTCTGGGGGATGGCGCTGCCAGCATGACTGGTATGAGATACAGGGACACACACTCGCTGCCGCTGTGTAAAGAACAGAGACATCAGCTCTGCTGGAATCTTAGAGAAACTCATAGGGGGGTAGGAAGGCAACTACATGGTTATCTGGGTATCAAAGATAGCCTTCATATGTTATCAAGATCTAAGAAAATGGTTGGAAATATTTCCTTCCTGTGGATATCTGGATAGTGCCGGTGCTACGATCTAACCTCTAATATGTAGTAAGGACCTTCTCAAATATATGTCTTCAATAGGATTCACGACCATTTTTGGGTATGAGGTCCATACTGTCATATTATACAACTTGAAGGAACCACAATTGCATATAGTAAATTTGTGTTTTACCTATTTAGCGTATATTAGTACATGTTTAGCTCTATTTTGGAGTTTTGAGCATGGTTTGAGCTAGATGGCTATGTGAAAAGTAAGGTCAACTCTAGCGCCCCCTTCCAATTTGGCGCCAGGGGCAATCCACCCCCACACGCTACACCACTGGGTTATAGCAGTATGTAACTGCTTTGCCAATTTTCAATTTTCACTGCTCTGTCTGCAGGTATCCCAGTTGAGCTTATTGGGCAGGAAGTGAGGTAAGTTCTCAGAACCTGATCTGATAAAATATATTTATTATACTTTTTCGAGTGTGATTATAGTTACTAGAGCTATACAACTATAGGAATTGGACAAGCCTCTTGTTAGGTTTTAAGGGGTACCCAACCCGTAACATCATAGTCATATTCAGGGACTCTTGCACCAAGACTCATGAGCCCTGGTGCAAGAGTTCAGTTTGGGCCCTCCTTCCCTCATTGCTTTGTGGCCAAGGGCAGGTAAGCACATAGCCTTCCTGCTGCCTGAGGCAAAAATTGAAATGCTCCCCCATGCCAAATCCTTGAGCATGCACTTTTTCTAATACCAATGTCTACTTATGTGGCACAAGAGTCTTTGGACCCCCTCAGGCTCCTGGGCTATAGCAACTGCTACCTCTGCACCCCCTATAGCTACGCCCCGGGTCATATTGCTTTATATGCTATAAGTCAATGCAATGTATTGTCTGTGGGCAACTTAAAAATATAAAACACACAGCAATGGAAATATTATCAAGGGATTTTTTTTTAATAAGGTCTTGTTTTTGCAATCCTCCTCCTTACTAAATTGTTATGTACAGCTACTTTATCTGTAGGCTCTGTGCTCATAAATATAAGTTCAGCCCATAATTGGCAGCTTCCACTGTGTTGCCAACGTATGCACTTAAAGACAAAATTATATATTAGCGCAGAGGTTTTTTTTTTGTTGTTGTTGTTTTTATAGCTATAATGTCCCTGGTTCTAACACATATTGCCTATGCTACCATCACAAGCAATTATCTCGCTCCACTTACAGTCTATTATAATGAGCTGCCTGATTTGATTGATATTTAAAGTCTTGCAAGTACTGAAAGCATTTGATTACGCCGAAACAATGCTTTTAGCTACAGTGTCACAACACCATGGCTTCAACATTGAAGATCAGAACCAGGGATAACATGGACAAAACTGTGTATTTTAGTGTACATTATTTTGACGTACTCTACACCAATGTTCCTCAACTCCAGTCCTCAAGGCCCAACTACCGGTCATGATTTGAGAATATCCCACAGAATGAATACCTGTGGTCAGTCCTGATGGATGGACCCTAATTATATCACCAGCTCAATACTAAGGAAATCCTGAAAACATGACCGGTAGGTGGGCCCTGAGGACTGGAGTTGAGGAACCCTGCTCAACACAGTTTAGTATTCTTGTCAGCACATGTACAGGAAGGAAGATTATAATCTACATATCTTGAACCTGTGGACTCCATTGGTAATCTTCTCTGACCAGTGTCAAACAGCATTTCCTTTTTTCCTGAAGATAGTGAAGGTGTCTTACTCTGTAGCCGTGCACATACAAATCTTTAATTAAGCATATGCTATAAAACTATAATGAAGCACTCAATTAATTAAGGCAGGTGAAGTGTTTCATTAGTTCTGAAGCACTTGGAGGCCAGGTTATATGGTTCATTATCCAAATGAGATACGGAATAAGTCGAAATAGAGAAACTAGGGGAAAGGACTGGTAAACTATTGCACATCACTATATAGTAATAGCATTTTTATATCTCATTTGTGCCCTTTAAAGCTGTCCCACCCCAGGCTGTATTGGCTCAGGACACATCAGTGGAAAGTATGCAAGACATAGAAGGTAATTTGGTGAAGCTCTTGCAAGACATTAGTCTTCATCACTGCTCTTCCACTGACATATTAGGTGGACAGGCCAGTATAATAAAAAAAAAAAACATTATGGAGATTTTCATATTTGCTGTTGTCCTTCTGCAGTTTACAAAGTTGCCCCTTGGCCCGTAAACGCAAGGTGCAAGATTCAGAGATTGAACTCCAGGCATCAAAGAGGAAGTCATATCCTCTCAAACTGGCCCTGGATGAGGGCTACAATATGGACAGTGATGGTAGTGAAGACACAGAGTTGAAAGATGAAGATTCTGGCACAGAGGACTCTGAAGGAACATTGGTGGAGACTGAAGATGAATCTGAGCACCCTGGACTTAAAGAGTCTCCAAGCCCAGAGCCTAGAGAAGGTATTTCATTCCTTCTTAACAATTACATATGATAACCGAATATCCATGCCTGGAGTCAGCTGACCTGAGTGGCAGTTTACATCTGTCAGGGCTTAAAGTAGACCTTAAGTCTTAAATTATAAACCCACGCACTCCCTGTGCCAGATCAACCACTGGTATTCTTTATAAGAACCTAGATCACTTGTTTTATACACTGTAGGGTCTGTCCTTTAGATTATTGAAGGAAAACATGACCTTAAAGGCTATGGACACCTTTGTTATTATTGCATTCTTACTAAAAATTATTTTTCTCTCTCTTTCCCTTAATCACAGCTGAAAGCCCTCCAGCTAAGACAACCTATGAAGAACTCCCAACAAGCAACGAGACTCCCACAAAAGCCACTTACAGCAGTTATCAAGAAATCATTGCCAATTCACTTTTAAACTTGGGCCAAATAGCAAAAGAAGCACTGGTTTCAGAGGGACATTTGCCAGAAAGTGAACTGGAGACCCCTAAACCAGGCTCTAGTGTAATGCAGATAGTCCAACCAGAAGTAGAGGAAGCTGCAATGGAAGAGGTGTGTGACAAGGAGATCATCATACAGACAGAAGATGCTGAAGAAGTAATAGAAGTCACCAGCGAGCCCAGCAGCGAGTCAGGTCTTGAACCCCGAGATGACATACAGTGTGAGGAGGCTTGCAAAAAAGATATGGAGGATGAAGATGATGATGAAGAGGATGATGATGATGTTGATGAGGATGATGAAGATGATGATGACCTGGATGATGATGAAGAAGCAGAGGAACACCCTTCTGAAATGATGAGCCAGGATGCCCCCAATGCTTCTCAGGACTCCCCTAAAATCCACTGTGAAGGACAATATAGTCCAAAACCTGAATATTCCGTCATTGTGGAGGTCAGGTCAGATGACGATAAGGATGATGATAGCCATTCTCAAAAATCAGCTGTAACAGATGAATCTGAAATGTACGACATGATGACCCGGGGCAACCTTGGGCTCCTGGAACAAGCGATTGCTCTGAAGGCTGAACAGGTTAAAGTTGTTCGGGAGCAGAGCAGAACAACAACAGACACCATCAAGAGTTACCAAACTGAAGAGAAACAGAACCGGTCGATAGACACCATGAGAAAAAGCTTTTATGGTAAATGTGTTTTCTTGTCATATTTCACTTCTTGGCTAAGACATCATTACATTGCATCTTGAATACAAAATCCCCTGTTGGGAGATGACCAGTCAACTCATTTGAGGTATCTTTTTCTAGACCTCTACCTATGCTTTTCTTCTGTTATTCCTCCTAAAATGTTTCAATACATCGAGAACAGGGTTTTATCATTCTCCTTGTCAAAAGGATTTGCCCTATCCCTGCCAGACTTTGTATGTACTGACAAGGGGAATGGTTATCAATTTCTTGTATCCTGTATTGTGCTGAGGAACAGCACAATACAGAATTCTAAAAAAGGATCAGCATTGTTATTTCATATGAAATACAACTATTTACTAAAGGAGACAAGTCAGGAGAGCTGAGAATTTTCTTTAAACGGATGTAAAAGAAAATAATTTTAGTTGTGTAAAGTCACGTTCACATCTCCGATCAACGTTTCCGGCAAGCTGTTCTGGCAGAGAACTGCCTGCTGGAGTTCACCGGATGTGGTATTTCTGAATTCAACAGAACGTCGCCGGATCACTATTGACTGTAATGTGATCCGGCCACTTTCTGGCATTAATGCTGGGCTTCGACTGGACAAAAGCCTTTGCATGCAGCGTTTTTTGGTACGGCCAACAGCCGACATTTGTGCCAGATCAGGCAGCCGTATCATCTCGGCCGGAGATGTCAACGCAGCCTAAGGCCTTATGTTCAGGGCTGCAACCACGGGGAAAGGGACAAATTCCTGGCGATCAATGTATGCATGTAAAATAAAAAAAAGTAAAAAATAAAAAACATTATAATAAATATCTGGTAGAACTCGACCGGTTGAGCAAAATGTAAAACTGCTGCTAGGAGGAACCAAGGCAACTGTAGTGGAAATGATGTACTTCGGGTGAAGTTACTTAAGTCTGGCAGTGAATGTTTAGTGCAGTCGAGAAAATAAGTTCAATTCTAATTGAATGCTTTACTTCAACCGGAACAGCTTGGAATCAACATTGCAAAAATATGTCCTAGAAAATCACATTTCCTATCTGTAGATGTTAACAGATTTCACAAAAAGTAAAAAAAAAAAAAAAAAATGAACATTGCGTGTTTCTGCAGATTGGAGTTTATTATGCTGTTGCCAAGGGTGATAAGCAAAATTTTCTGCTCCATAAGCAATTTACCAGCTATTTCTCCCTCTTCGCTTCCTCTCCTTTATCCATCTAAAAGCTTTAAGAATATGACTCTCCCAGCAGTGTGGCAACAGTGTAAAATAATCTCTTTGTGGCCGTCTGCTAGCTTACCGGAAACAGATTAGTCAAACGTGAAAGGCAAAACCATCTACCCCATTGATTCCCTGTGTCATATTCAGCTTTGTCGTGAAAATTTTTGATATCTCAGAATAACAAATTTTGTATCTGACCCTTCCATGTCAGGAAGGTGGGAAGCGGGCAATTCTGCTGAAACAGAATTAACATAACTTTTTATTAAGGATCTTAGATCATTTTCTCAGCAGGATCTCAGGCTCTAAACGGAAAGTCACAGACCATTAGCTCCTGCACCTTCACAAAGTGGATCTGTGGAACAGAAAGCAATTGAATTGTTCATTAATTTATAAAAAAATAGTAAAATCTAACAGATAATGCCTAATCTGTGAAATCTGACCACACCCAACATCCACGTTTTTTTGCATAGTTTAAAAAAGTAATATAATAAAAAAAGGATAATAAAATAGATTTATAGAATATAGATCTTCTCTAACATTCAGTAATTACTGGTAGTGATGAGCAAAGTGAGCTTTGGATGTTACATCTGAAGTCGCTTTGTTCATAACTTCGGATTAATATTTTAAGGAGATCCGTCTCCGTACAGTATTAAAAGGTATGGGCTCCGATGAGCCGAAATTAGTTATTTGCGAAGTCGTGCGTGACTTCGTTGAATAACTTCAGTAATTGATTTTTAAAGTGGAAAACTTGAAACCAAATTCAGCTTCGGTTCTGAGGTACCAGTCGGAACTGAAGCTGAGTTCGGTTTCAAGTTTTAAAGTGGTTTTCCACTTTAAAAATCAATTAGGTCATGCGTGACTTCGTGAATAACTTACTTCGGCTCATCGGAACCCATACATTTCAAAACTGTACGGAGACGGATCTCTGTACAGTATTAATCCGAAGTGATGAACGAAGCAACGTGTAACATCCAAAGCTCGCTTCGCTCATCTCTAACCTATAGTCATCATGGGCATAACTATGAATCACATGGGACCCCTGACACCTAGTGTAAGAAAATTAAAACAGCAGCATAAGTAGCAATAATTAAAGCTATGTATAATAGTCCCATACATCAGAAAACTCACCCATAAGACCAAAACGCCACCATATTCTTATTCCCCACAAAAAGCTACAATGTTCTTGTCTATGATCAATAGAGGGGGGCCCTCTATTGCTATCCAATAGACTATGCAAGATTTTTTCTCTGTCAGAGTCCTAAAGATTCGAACAGAAAAAGACTTGGAGGCCTATAAAGTTTTATCAGGTTCCACGGGTGTCATGTTATGTCTCTGTACAACTTGGAATTGTGTGCAGCTATGTGTATGGGGCCTTGAAAGAATCGGTGATGCCATCATACAGAATAATGCATGTGTGGATATCTAGAAGCAAACAGCTGCACAGATAAACCAGGGAAAATTAGAAAAACTGTTTTTACATGGACTAATTACCTTGTCACAATGGGAATAGGCATTGTGTGCAATTTCAGCCACATAGCACATTGAGACGTTGCGATGACAGATGGCTAATTCATACATGCAGTTGGTTTATCTTCTGTTTTATATACAAAGACCTTATAATATTTCACCTGTCAGGCTGTCTAAGGCCTCTTGCACACGACCATATGTATGGCTTTTTCAGGGTTTTGCGGTCCGTTTGAAACGGATCAGTTTTTCAGTTTTTTATTTCAGCAGTGTTTCCGTTTCCATTCCGCTTCCGTTCCATTATGGAAACGGAAGCATGGCAATTACATAGAGAAATTGGGCTAGGCACAACATTTTCAATAGATGGTTCTGCAAAAAAACGGAACAGATACGGAAGACATATGGATGCATTTGCGGGCAATAATAGGACATGTTCTATCTTTGAACAGAACTCAAAAACGGAAATACGGAAACGGAATGAATACAGAGTACATTCCCTTTTTTTTTTTGCAGACCCATTGAAATAAATGGTTCCGTATAAGGACCATATATGGAACGCAAAAAAGGGAATGTAAACAGGAAAAAAAAACTGTTGCGTGCAAGAGGCCTAATCCTGACCTAACAATCAAGTGACGATCCCATAGTGCATGCAAAAAAAAAAAACTGCTTTCAGGTGTCAGCACTCAGCTGTTCCAATAAAAAAATACAATTTATATTTATTCATTGTCAACTTTTATCATAAGATGCCGCAAGACCTGAAAAAAGAGAGATCAAATGTCCAACCCCTGGCTGTGATGGTACCGGACATGTAACAGGACTTTATCCTCATCACAGGAGCCTCTCAGGATGCCCACACAAGGACAGGATCCCTCCAGAGAGTAAGGCATATCATCATTGTGGTTGTGTGTGGTGTACTTTACCCTGTGCGTCTGTATAATGTGTATGAGCTACTGAGTAGGAGAAAGGGACTGACAACTGTTTGAACGCGTTTCAGACTTAATTTTGAAAAGTGTTTCACAGTTTCCAAGCTACAATCAGAAAGACTTACTAATCCTGTCTAATATTTAGACAGTGTAAACTTACGGTGAGCCATGCTGGATGAGAGATTTCACATTTTTGTCTAACTTTACAGCACCTATTGGGTGGCTTATTTGCACCAAGGTTTTGTTACTGAATGCACCTCCTTCCACATAAAACTACACCCCTTTCTCGCTAAACAAGGCCCTTGCTGAGAGCGAGCTGCAAAAAGTAATGGTGGTTTCACACTACATCTTTTCAAAAAAAAATTGGTAGCTTTTATTTTTTTCTAAAGTAATAATGCAGCGGCCAGATGTTACATGTTGGCCAATAGGAAATGGTGTCTTTTCTGTGGCGCTTTCTAGTTTTTTTGTTCCCTTGGCATTTTTATTTTTAATCATAGCATGCCGTGAAGGTGGGGTTATTTCAGATGTTTTCGCCTAAACTTCTCTATAGGTAAAAAGAAATGTCAGGAAAAAAAAAGTGACTAATATATGCTACCTGTAAATAAAAGTCATTGCATATTTTTTCGAGCCAAAAACCAACAAAGAAAAGACGTAATGTGGCAGCAGCCTAAAACACATAATAAATGTTATGCAAAGCGTGTGCGCTAGACACAGTTCTGGCATTTTTAGCTTTGCAAGTCTCCCCCTAAAAGATTTAAGTCTCCTCAGGATAGGCCATCACTAGCTGATCAGCGGGTGTCCAGTACTCCGTATCCCCGCCGATCAGCTGTTCTGTGTAGCTCTGTTCCAGAAGTTGGCGCAGAGCCCCTTCAACATTGTAGTGGGCACAGCTTGTCACTGCAGAGCTACTCCCATTGACTTCAGAGGGAGCAGATCTGAGTGACAAGCGGTGTCCACTACAATGTTGACAGTGCAATTAGATCCAGCAATGAAGCTACACCCCAACAGTTAATTGCAGGGGGTGCTGGACTCCTGCCGATCAGCTAGTGATGGCCTATCCTGAGGATAGGTCACCACTTAGAAAAGGCTGGACAACCTCTTTAATATCTATCAATAAACTATGTTGAAATAATTTCATCACTTCTCTTTTATATTCGCAGTTCTGGCCATGCATGAGAATGTACTCAAGTGTCCGACCCCTGGCTGCACAGGACAGGGCCATGTTAACAGCAATAGGAACACACACAGGAGGTACTGGAGCATCCTTAGCAGCTCAGTAACTCATTTCCATTGTATAAGACCTTATCTCAGTTTTCATTTTTGCATTTGCTCCTAGTTTATCTGGATGCCCCATTGCTGCAGCTGAAAAATTGGCCAGATCCCACGAGAAGCAGCAACAGCCTGGAGATCTCACCAAAAATAATACAAACTCAGACAGGATACTCAGGTAAGATCAGGCATCTGACTTGCCTGTTCATGTGGATGTAGTACACCCTATAGTGCATCGGAATAGCTGAGTATGTCACATGTAGCAAACACGTGTGCAACTGTAGGAAAACCTACTGAGTTAACCTAAAGCAGGGATGCCCAATCTGCAGCCCTCAAACTGTTGCAAAACTTCAACTCCCAGGATGCCCAGACAACCTACAGCCATCAGCATACAGCAGGGCATGGTGGAAGTTGTAGTTTTACAACAGCTGGATCATCCCTGACCTAAAGATACAAAATTCATTTTTACCTAAATTATTAGATGCTCCCTATTTTGATAAGGCAGAAACCCAACCCCTGTTCAGGAAGTTGTAAGAGGTCCTAAGTCTGTGGTGAGGCTATGATGCCTCGTTCCTTGAAGTTTATCCAAGCATATTCTGATCATAGTAAGGTGCCGAATCATAGTACACTCATTACTGCCTCTGGGACCCAAGTGCTGTAATATGTTAGTTAACATTTTTAGCTCTACTACATATTTAGCTTTTCAAATCATTAAAGTTAATAACCGAAGTATAATCCTTTACACTTTTTTCATAGGCCCATGTGCTTCGTGAAGCAGCTGGAGATTCCCCAATATGGCAGCTATAGGCCCAACATGGTTCCTGCAACGCCACGAGCCAATTTAGCCAAGGAGCTGGAGAAATACTCCAAGGTTACCTTTGATTATGCAAGTTTTGATGCTCAGGTTTTCGGCAAACGCTTGCTTGCCCCAAAGATTCAGACAAGCGAAACCTCACCCAAAGCCTTTAAAAGTAAGTGTGGGTCACCATACAATACAATGGTTTATTCTCTTCTCTCTTTAATAAGAAGACTCCGAGATTTAAAAAACTAGCAACATATTAGAGTATCTGCTTAATTATGTAGGGATAACAAGGCAGATCGAATGTTCAGGAACTTGGAAACATGGGGGACCGCCCCTGTTGGAGCTGTAATGGTTTAGGTCAACTAAATATTAGAGGCCAACTCAAGGACTTTTATTTACTGGGACAATGATGTTTGAAGGGGTTGTCCCCATTACTAAGGCAAGGTGGGACTAAGAGCCGGCCACTAGGTGGCTGGGAGCTTTGAAAACAGCAGAGTGCTGGGCCGCAACGCCATTTTCTAGCCACCTGCTGGTCGGCTCTTTGTCCCATCTTGTCTTAGTAATGGCAAGATGGGACAACTCCTTTAATAATACAGTAGGTGAATATGAAAGAATGATGGCAAAAGAAAAGGTGGAAGTCCTATGAGGTATGGCAATCTCTTTCTAGAGCACTGCGAAGAATTTCAGGAGGTCTTGGGTAACTGCTTGTAGATGTCAATAGCCTCGAGAGGGCTTTCCCTCATAACTAATCCTACTTTCCAAGATCCTTGTTTAATCCCGACACAGCTGCTCAGTAAAAAGCGTCCATGCTTCAGAGACGCCTCAGCTACTGCAACACAATGAGACTTACTCCTTTATTGCTGAACCCACACCGCACACAAAATGATGACGTTGGCTACATGCCAAATTGGAGAAGTGGCGCTGACAGCTTGGGTTAGGACTGACGGAAAAGTCATTTGTTTCACAGCAAAAATAATTCTCCTGCTGAGTAAGATCGCCTCATTTGCAATATTTGCAGAGCATTTTTCTGGGTAATTGTACTGACAAAATAAATTCTTGCAAAGCAGCGACGAACCGTCCCAGCATCGCTCTTCTCCTCTAATTCACTGACTGAAAATCCATCTGAGCTGGAAAGATTTATTAAATGTAAAACTTCATGGAGGCGGTAGAAGCAAATTGAAGATGAATCTTTCCACTGTTTAAATTTCCCAGAGGAGGAGGAGGAGATTTAAAGTAGATACGTAGCAGCTGAGGTGGCTCATAATGCAATTCATTAGGTATTTGTAGGAGTTTCTGGGTGAGGATATATTGCATTTAGTGAACTGCTTCTTAGCGTGAAATTTAATGCAAAAAATCAGCTTTCACTTTTCTGTCCGTGAACAATAATGCACTGAGTGATTGGGTCACATAATCATTCTGTGATTAATATGTCTAGAATGATTGGATGTGATGCAATAAAAACCCGCCCTCGGCCCTTTTGTTGACTCTTTAGTTGTCGGAAGAAACCACATTTCCTAACATGGCTACCTGCCTATTCCTCTACAGCTAAACCATTTCCAAAGGCCTCATCCCCAAGTCATAGTCCATCTAGCAGCTATGTCAAAAGCACTTCATCTTCTTCCTCTGGCTTTGATTACACCCATGATGCAGAGGCTGCACATATGGCAGCAACGGCCATCTTGAATCTTTCCACTCGATGCTGGGAGATGCCAGAGAATCTTAGTACAAAGCAACAGGACCTACCAAGTAAAGTGAGTATCCGCTTTATCAGTCCCTGCTGCTGCTATGTAATTATACTGCATAGAATTATCCTTCTGCCAGAATCATTTTCTTCTTACCTCTTAAGTATTTGTGCATAGCCAGAAACAGGTCCACAAAAATGGTCCTTGGAGATCAATTACTTTTTTTTAACACAGGTTCATGTGTTTAAATCATTCTTCTGTCTTGGTTGTCCTCATTCATAACTGTTGAGTGTGCAACTCCTGTCCAAGACATCTTCTCCAATTTCTTCTGCCCTTGTCTGTGGTTGCAGTCTATGGACATAGAAGTAGATGAAAATGGCACTTTGGACTTGAGTATGAACAAGCATCGGAAAAGGGAAAACACATTCCCCAGCAGCAGTAGTTGCAGCAGTAGTCCCAGCATGAAGTCTCCAGACCAGTCCCAACGCCAAAACTGTACTAGTGCCACAAGTAGCACTATGACATCACCCCAGTCCAGCCAGACTTCTCGACAAGATGATTGGGATGGGCCTATTGACTATACCAAGCCAAATCGCCAACGTGAAGAGGAGCCTGAAGAGGTAGGTTATTGCCTGATGACCCACCATTTAAGCATTTTGCTAAAGGGTTAAATGTTGACATTGTTTAACTTTGGGACAGTCCATAATTGTTAGAACTGTTCTTGACAAGAAAATGAACAAAAAGTGGCTCCCTGTTGTGACCACCTGCAAACATTTGTAATCTGTTGGAAATGTGGGCAGTATAGGTCCCTTTACATGGGTCAATTATTGGGAATGACAGTCACAGTGACTGATGCTGGATGCTAAATCTGATGCATCTTCAGACACTTTTGTCTAACTTTACACCACCTATTGTTTGTCTTACTATTTTGGTGCGTGTTGGTACAACTTATGCCATGCCTTGTTAATGCTAAGCCATGCCCCCTTGTAGAACAAGGCACAAAAAGTGTCTAAATCACATAATAAATGTGGTACAGGGTATGTATGGCAGTTTTATAGGTAACATTAAGGGGTGGTGCCATAATTCAAAGTTATCCATTATCCCCTCCAAAACCCAATTACAGGGGTCCCATTCCACCATCTTGATGAAGCGGCAGCTCTTGCATGTGTCCTGCTGCTCCATTCATAGTTGAGTACAGTGGATAACCATTCATCATGGTACAGCTCTGGAATTCTGGGACATTTAGCTTTGTTGTCTGTGGAACACAGGACAGGTCCTCCACAGTGAAAGATATTCTTTGTATCTGGCTACTCTGACCAAGACAAGAGTAACCTGTACAGAGGACCCTGCTCTGTTAAATCAGAATTATCTACACTCTTCTGATCACTCCACCTTGAGGACAGAGTGGTAGGTACTGCTCCCTTGGCTATACATGGCCACATTTGCATATGACGTATTGGAAGTACTGTCCCCAATAGTTCATGAACAACGCTGGCGGCAGGGGTTGTGACAGAACACAACACATGATTACTTATTAGAGTCATGCCCATTGACAGAGGTATGCACAATTAAACATTGTAACCAATACTGGAAAGTACTGGAAAGTTCAACTCAATAAAAAAATATCAACTCAGCAGGGCGTTGCCATAAATTCTGCCTTAGTTGCATTATATCTTGTAAGGAATTATATTTTGTGTGCATTCTTTTAAGAATTAAAACCTGTTCTCTACTTTTCTTCAAAGTCTGAACCAGCTGGAGCTTCTTTTGCTTCATCAGAAGCTGATGACCAAGAGATGCAGGAGGAGAACTTTGAAGACCGCAAATACCCTGGAGACGTGACGCTCAACAATTTCAAACTGAAGTTTCTCTCCAAGGACAGCAAGAAAGAGCTGCTGACGTAAGTAAAATGGAATATAATGTGAATTATTAACGTACGAGAGACACAATAGCTTAGTTTGAGCGTCAGACACATTTTGGAAAGTAGGGAAGTCTGTAAAACGTTATCGAAGGATCCAGTTATTACATGGCGTACTCTTGTTGGGAGGGCAGGTAAGTGCGTGTACAGGCAACACCGGCGTTCTACTCATTGTCTAAGGTGCTTTTGTTGTGTATGTTAGAAAAGATCAGGTAACATCTAGAGACAAACAAGTTTCTGCAGTTTATCACACAGTTTACATATAGTCCTTGCAACTACAGCATAATGTTTTTTTCTTTCTAAGAATATCGTGGCAAGATACACAGGTTGTAGGCTGGAGAGCGGAGCAGGGAAAATATTCTATTTTCCCAGATCCTTTCTCCAGCCTAGAACCCTATAGAGGTAAGTCAGTATCGTTGTTTCCCTGAGATGCATAAAGGGTCCCCATTTTGCCCAGATGTACCCCTGCATTTAAGTGTACCCCTTGCCTGCACTCTGTGTAGGCAGCTATTTTGTGTACTGAAACAATATTCAATGCACTTGCAATCCCATGAATGTTAGTTCAGTCTACAAAGTTGCTGCTTCCACTCTGTGCAGACAAAAGGTACATTTTATTTCTGGAACAATATGGCCCTCCCGTTGGACTTACTTGAAACCAATATTTTCCCAGATATTTTGCTGCACAACGGGATATTCGGCCTATACGTGATGGGGGGTGCGCAAGTCCAAAAGGGGGCGATGGAGGAAAAAAAGCAGGAACCCTCCTGAATGAGTAAGTTGTACATTAAGCCTTTGCTTAGCATACAAAGAAACATAGCAACATAGGGGATGTATCTTCAAACCAAGAGAATCACTGATTTTGGAAAGCTTACATGGAAACTTTTGGTTTGTTTGTACATTTCCCAGAAATGTACTGTATGTATTGCAGTTCTCCTTAAATACAGAGGTTTTGCTAGAGTAGAGGCTTCTTGTTTGCTAGTACTTCACCAAAGTAGAGGCTTCTTGTTTTTTAGGACCTCACCAAAGTAGAGTCTTCTTGTTTGCTAGTCCTCACCTTAGTAGAGTCTTCTTGTTTGCTAGTCCTCACCATAGTAGAGTCTTCTTGTTTGCTAGTCCTCACCTTAGTAGAGTCTTTTTGTTTGCTAGTCCTCCCCATAGTAGAGTCTTCTTGTTTTCTAGTCCCCACCTTAGTAGAGTCTTCTTGTTTTCTAGTCCTCACCTTAGTAGAGTCTTCTTGTTTGCTAGTCCTCACCTTAGTAGAGTCTTTTTGTTTTCTAGTCCTCACCTTAGTTGAGCCTTCTTGTTTGCTAGTCCTCACCTTAGTAGAGTCTTCTTGTTTGTTAGTATTTGACCACAGTAGAGGCTTCTTGTTTATTAGTACTTCATTCGAGTAGATATTTCTTGTCTGTTAGTATTTCATGAGACCAAAGGTTTCCTGTTTGTTACAATATCTCCAGGGTAGACATTTCTTGTTTGTTAGGGTACTTTCACACTAGCGTTTTTATTTGCCGGCATTGAGTTCTGTCATCGGGGCTCAATACCGGAAAAAAACGCTTCAGTTTTCTCCTAATGCATTCTTAATGGAGAGAAATTCTTTCAGGATGCATCAGGATGTCTTCAGGATTCTGCAGTTTAATCTCCGTCCAAAATGCTGGAACTCTTGCCGTAATGCCGGATACCATAGGAATGTATTAGTGCCGGATCCGGCATTAAAAATAACGCATTGCCGGATCCGTTCTTCCGGTCTGCACATGCGCAGACCTTTAAAAATGTAAAAAAATATATTTAATAGTTTTAGGTAAACTATTGGGAGAAAACTAAAATCTAAACACTGTACTGGACAGGGATATGCATACAGAATGAATGGACATAGCAAAAATCACATCTTCACCCCTATGCCAACAGAGGTCAGCATTTGTTTGCATCCTTAGAAACAATTCCTTGTTGTAGACAGAGATAGCATTACCAGGCATAAAATGGTGGTCAGTTTCCCTCTCCTTTCTTGAAAGGTTGTCAACCTGTGCTGGAGACCTACTACTGGATTTCACTGAAGCCTTGTTTCTCTGGCACTTAGGCCCTTGTATTGATTTTATTGGTTATGTTATAGCTACACATTGTTTGGAAATCTTCCCAGCTTTCATCATTACATATCCTTTTATCTGTACTACTATTCTAATTTCATCAAAATAACAACTGTGAAATCGCCCCAAATGATTGCCTTTTGACCATTGTCTTAAGCCTTGGAAATATTCCTGGGCTGATTTGTGGATTATTGATGTTTCCTGCTTCATTGACCTTATCTTAAAGGAAATATACGAGAGTCTAGAACTTCAGTATAACAAATCTTTATGTATGCCCTCTGGAACAATCTGTAGAAAGTAGAGGAATTGCTCATTTTAGCAATCCAAGAAATCTTATCACATTATACCTCTTGAATTAGTAACTTGAGTTCTTACAACTTGAACACCACCTGCCTTGCCCTCCCCCCACGAGTTGACTACAGACGTCCTTATGTGTTTGTTGGTATCATATTCCCTGCTCGAGCTTGGTACCCGCGCCCACGTCTTACACTGTAGTGTTCTTTATGTTTTTTTATCTGGTAAATTCTGTCGTATTTGTTGTGTGTGTAGATGAGCACCTAATGACTGAGAGGCTCTAAGCACATAACCCTTGTCTATTATTGCGGTGATGGTGTCTGGACCTTCATTGATAACAAACTTTATAAAATATTATGGGCAGCATAGCAGCAAACCTGTTCACCTGGAAAACGATAAATGACAGTCAATGGCCCTGGTCGGCTGTGTGACCTAAATAGACCTAAATAGACGCGTTTCGGTTACAACCAAAGAATTAATGAGTTATTCCAAGTTCTTTTTTTGACCCTTCTCTTCTATTTCTTGATATTATAAACCTGCCTGCGTGAACCCAGGGTACACATCAAAGATATGAGATAAACAATCATAGTCAATATTCTCTCAGACTTTGCACACATAATACAAGTGTCCAGAATGCACTGAAATGAACTGCAATGCTTTTGAAAGGTCAAGCACTTGAGCTGGTCATACATGGTGATATCTCTCCAACATATTGGAATTTTTTAACTACTTCCCGTGGAATAATAACAAAAGTATTGCTTCCTATGGTGTCGTGGATACACGTGCATAGACAACTTTACGTAGATTTCATTTACTTATTGTAACCACTAGTGCTTTTTATTAACATTGAATTTTCTCTGCACGCAGCTGCCCTACACCAGGATGTGATGGAAGCGGACACATTACTGGAAACTACGCCTCTCACCGCAGGTTAGACCTCTCTTGGATACTCCTTTGTGCTTTGGCTTGCAGGCTATTTAGTACTATCCCGCACACCTCCTTTTTTTTTATTTTGGCTTATCCAGTTATCTATCTGTTCTCTTTCAGTCTTTCTGGTTGCCCTCTTGCTGACAAGAGTCTCAGAAACCTCATGGCTGCACACTCTGCTGATCTCAAGTATGTTTGCGCTGAGCTGAACTGCTACTCCTGACTTTTTTTCTTTCCCTCCTGCTTGTCAAAATCTGCTGAGGCTGAACAAATGCTTGTAGTGGGTCATTTAAACCGGGGAAGGAAAAAATGCATAATGGAGACGTATTGATTACTACTAGTGTCTGTCATTTGAGCTCTAAGCAGATTTTGCTTCTTTAGTCTAATCTCTGCACTCTTTGCCCACCCTGCTTTCCTTATTTGCTACAGAATGGATGTCAAGTATATTTTAAACCATGTGTAAACTATTGCATGCTAGTTTAGGACATTTCCATCTTACTGCCCCCTACTGGCTACTATCAGCATTGCAAAGCTGATAATTCTATAAAAACTAAATGTGTCATTTACACACAATCGACAGAAGCGTAACTAGAAAACAATCCTCCTTCAATCGCCCTTCCCACAGCTAGTAAAGACCACCTACGCTTGCCACGCTTCCCCACACAGTAAAACACATCTCACACAGTAGTTAGGTCGCCTTAGTGCCCCAAAACAGTAGAATGCTCCTTTATTACCCCGGCACAATAGTTATGCCCCCTTAGTGCTTTCACATAGTAGTTGTGAGCCCTTACTACCCACTTTTGCTTTGTGTTTATTATATTAGACCCTCACACATTCATCACATATATGGATACCCCCTGACACACATTCAGCACACACAGGGACTCTCTTATACACACAGGGACTCTCTCATACACACATTCAGCACACACAGGGACTCTCTCATACACACATCCAGCACACACAAGGACTCTCTTATACACACAGGGACTCTCTCATACACACATTCAGCACACACAGGGACTCTCTCATACACACATCCAGCACACACAAGGACTCTCTTATACACACAGGGACTCTCTCATACACACATTCAGCACACACAGGGACTCTCTTATACACACAGGGACTCTCTCTTACACACATTCAGCACACACAGGGACTCTCTCATACACACATTCAGCACAGACAGGGACTCTCTCATACACACAGGGACTCTCTCATACACACATTCAGCACACACAGGGACTCTCTCATACACACAGGGACTCTCTCATACACACATTCAGCACACACAGGGACTCTCTCATACACACAATCAGCACACACAGGGACTCTCTTATACACACAGGGACTCTCTCATACACACATTCAGCACACACAGGGACTCTCTTATACACACAGGGACTCTCTTATACACACAGGGACTCACTTATACACACAGGGACTCTCTTATACACACAGGGACTCTCTCATACACACATTCAGCACACACAGGGACTCTCTCATACACACATTCAGCACACACAAGGACTCTCTTATACACACAGGGACTCTCTCTTACACACATTCAGCACACACAGGGACTCTCTCATACACACAATCAACACACACAGGGACTCTCTTATACACACAGGGACTCTCTAATACACACATTCAGCACACACAGGGACTCTCTCATACACACAATCAGCACACACAGGGACTCTCTTATACACACAGGGACTCTCTCATACACACATTCAGCACACACAGGGACTTTCTCATACACACATTCAGCACACACAGGGACTCTCTCATACACACAATCAGCACACACAGGGACTCTCTTATACACACAGGGACTCTCTCATACACACATTCAGCACACACAGGGACTTTCTTATACACACAGGGACTCTCTTATACACACATTCGCCACACACAGGGACTCTCTTATACACACATTCAGCACACACATGGATGCTCCCATACATAGATCGATGGACAGCATGGGTGACATCATTGTCACATGATGTGACATGCCTGGGACATATCTAGAAAGGGCTGAGCTCCCTTGCACATTTTTGCATGGATCCCCATCAAACATGAAAATGTAATATAGGTCTACAAGCAGCATATATTTCCACCTCAAATCTGCAGCAAAATCCACTTGTACAATGGGTACAGACATATACACTGCATATAAGGGCGAGTTTATATCACTGCTATATATTTCCACTGCAGAACAACGGAAGTGCTAGATTCTGCACATAACTGACACCTACAGAGCTGAACACATTCCATTGACTACACAAATATATACACATCACACTTATATACTGTATACAGTATATATATATATATTACACATGTATATGCATTACACACATATATATATATTTATATATATATATACATCACGCTCATATACCGTATATATATTACTCATGTATATGCATTACACAGATATATACACATTACACTCATATACTGTATATATATATTACACATGTATATGCATTACATAGATATATACACATCACACTCATATACTGTATATATATATTACTCATGTATATGCATTACACATATATATATATATATACACATCACACTCATATACCGTATATATATATTACTCATGTATATGCATTACACAGATATATACATATTACACTCATATATTGTATATATATATTACACATGTATATGCATTACACATATATATATACAAATCACACTCATATACCGTATATATATTACTCATGTATATGCATTACACAGATATATATACACATCACACTCATATACTGTATATATATTACCCATGTATATGCATTACACATATATATACAAATCACACTCATATACCGTATATATATTACTCATGTATATGCATTACACAGATATATATACACATCACACTCATATACCGTATATATATTACCCATGTATATGCATTACACATATATATACACATCACACTCATATACCGTATATATATTACTCATGTATATGCATTACACATATATATATATATATATAGAACAGGATGAGACAGCACCATCAAGGATCGTTAGATCAAATCTCTACTCAGTGGCGGTGCAAAGCGATGTCGGGTCCCTGCCTTCAAACCCCCAATGAATACCAGTCAAATGAAGAAAATCGCAGTACTCCAATGTCTTGCAATAGAAACTTCTTTATTCCACCTCAGAGACGCGACGTTTCGACTCACTTGGAGTCTTTATCAAGCTTTATCATGCTTGATAAAGACTCCAAGTGAGTCGAAACGTCGCATCTCTGAGGTGGAATAAAGAAGTTTCTATTCCAAGACATTGGAGTACTGCGATTTTCTTCATTTGACTGGTATACATATATATATATATATATATATATACACATCACACTCATATACAGTATGAATATTACCCATGTATATGCATTACACATATATATATAAACAGATTACACATATACCGTATATATATTGCACATGTATATGCATTACACAAATATATACACATCACACTCGTATACCGTATATATATTACACATGTTTATGCATTACACATATATATATACACATAACACATATACCGTATATATATTACACATGTATATGCATTACACAAATATATACACATCACACTTGTATACTGTTTATATATATTACACATGTATATGCATTACACACACACACATAGATCATATATATATACTAGCAGACAGACCCGGCTTCACATGGGTATATTTCATCTATTTCATTTAATGTTTGTGTGTGTTGTTAAAAAATATTGACAGTATCCCCCATAACAGTGACCTCTACAGCACCCCGCCCCTTTAACAGTGAACTCCACAGTCCCCCACCCCTTAACACTGAGCCCCCACAGTGCCCTGCCACTTTATAATGGGACCTCCACAGAAGCTCATCCCCTTAACTTTGACCTTCACAGCAGCCTGCCCCTTTAACAGTAAGTTTCACAGCATTCCACTCCCTTGAAAGTGACCTCCTCAGGGGCCTGCCCCCTTAACAGTGACCTCCATAGTACCCCGCTGCCTTAACAGTGACCTCACAGTACCCTGCTGCCTTAACAGTGATCTCCACAGCAGTTGCCCCTGCCCCCTCAACAGTGACCTCCACAGTGTCGCCACTTTAACTTTGACCTCCACAGCGGCCTGCCCCTTTAACAGTCACATCCACAGTGAACACCTCTTTAACAGTGACCTCCACAGTGCCCGCCCCTTTAACAGTGACCTCCACAGCTTTAATGCTAGGGCTACATGACGACATGTGTTGCGCAACATTTTGTCTCAACAATTTTTAAAAAGATAAGCTATGGTGCCGCACTGCGACATGTGACATGCTGCGACTGCGACATGACAGTTTCAAAACATCCATTCAAGATGGATTTTTCTGCGACTGTCGCGTCGCAGTCGCAGCATGTCACGTAGACTATCATAGACTATCATTATATAAATTGTTGCGCGACATCGGTGCGACATCAATGTTGCTCGACACATGCAGCAGTGTAATTGTGCCCTATATGTTGTGCGACTTATTGTCGCGCGACACATGTCGTCGTGTAGCCCTAGCGTAAAGCTCACCTACAGCAGTAAGGAAAAATGGCTGGGTTGTTATGGAAACCTGGAGTAAAACTGTGTGTATGTGGAGACTAAGGGCCTGCGAGCTTCTATTGGCTGATAAGGGACATGTGACCCTGTGTATGGCAGTTGGGATATAAAGAGAAAGACTTGCAGGCTTGTATTGTCTAATGCAGGTCATTTTTGGGGAATATCTCAGGAACGGTACGTCCTAGAGAGTTGTGACCCCAACAAGATTTCTTTCCAGGTCGCAAGGAATGTGTATACCAAGTTTCGTTGAAATAGATGGTTACGTTTTGAGTGATCGCGGAACATACATACACACACACATATATACGTCCTTCTTTATACATATATATATATATATATATATATATATTAGGGATGTCCCGATACCGATACTAGTATCGGTATCGGGACCGATACCGGCATTTTCTCGAGTACTTGTACTCGTAAAAATGCCGCCGATACCACTGCCGATACCGGAAGTTCCGGTTCGGCAGCGGCTATATTCTGCTTCATTACCCTAACTTACTGTGCCCGTGATTACTAACTACATGCGCAGTCCTCCATGCTCCTGCCCGCGCCTTCTGTAATCATAAAGTGGGCGGAGCGGGCAGGCGGGACATGAGGCGCATGGAGGAATCGGGCAGCTTGAGCTCTCAGTTCCTCCATGCGCCTCATGTCCCGCCTGCCCGCTCCGCCCACTTTATGATTACAGAAGGCGCAGGGCAGGAGCATGGAGGGACTGCGCATTAATAGTTAGTAATCACGGGCACAGTAAGTTAGGGTAATGAAACAGAATATAGCAGCTGCGGGCCGGTGTATGAGTCAAGCTGCACCGGCCCCCACAAGTGTAATCTGGATGACACTAATGGGGGATCTGTGGATGACATGTATATAGCATAAGATGCTATATATGTGTCATCCACATAGCCCCCTAACAGTGTCATCCACAGATCCCCCATTACAGCCTCATCCACAGATTCCCCCCATAACAGTGATGTCCACAGGCCCCCCCATAACAGTGATGTCCACAGGTCCCCCCCATAACAGTGATGTCCACAGGTTCCCCCATAACAGTGATGTCCACAGGTCCCCCCATAACAGTGATGTCCACAGTTCCGTCCCCCCATAACAGTGATGTCCACAGGTCGCCGTCCCCCATAACAGTGATGTCCACAGGTCCCCCCCATAACAGTGATGTCCACAGGTCCCCCCATAACGGTGACGTCCACAGGTCCCCCCATAACGGTGACGCCCACAGGTCCCCCCATAACGGTGTCGTCCACAGGTCCCCCATAATGGTGTCGTCCACAGGTCCCCCCATAACGGTGTCGTCCACAGATCCCCCCCATAACGGTGCCGTCCACAGATTCCCCATAACGGTGCCATCCACAGATTCCCCATAACGGTGCCATCCACAGATTCCCCATAACGGTGCCATCCACAGATTCCCCATAACGGTGCCATCCACAGATTCCCCATAACGGTGCCATCCACAGATTCCCCATAACGGTGCCATCCACAGATTCCCCATAACGGTGCCATCCACAGATCCCCCCCATAACAGTGTGTCATCCACAGGTCCCCCATAACATTGTGTCATCCACAGATCCCCCATAACATTGTGTCATCCACAGATCCCCCATAACAGTGTGTCATCCCCAGATCCTCCATAACTGTGGGTCCTCCACAGATCCCCCCCATAACAGTGCGTCATCCACAGATCCCCCATAACAGTGTGTCCTCCACAGATCCCCCCATAACGGTGACATCCACAGATCCTCCATAACAGTGTGTCCTCCACAGATCCCCCATAACAGTGTGTCCTCCACAGATCCCCCCATAACGGTGACATCCACAGATCCTCCATAACAGTGTGTCCTCCACAGATCCCCCCCATAACACTGTGTTATCCACAGATCCCCCATAACAGTGTGTCATCCCCAGATCCTCCATAACAGTGACATCCACAGATCCCCCATAACAGTGACATCCACAGATCCCCCATAACAGTGTCATCCACAGATCCCCCCCATAACAGTGCGTCATCCACAGATCCCCCATAACAGTGACATCCACAGATCCCCCATAACAGTGTCATCCACAGATCCCCCTATAACAGTGCTCATCCACAGATCCCCCATAACAGTGACATCCACAGATCCCCCATAACAGTGTCATCCACAGATCCCCCCCATAACAGTGCGTCATCCACAGATCCTCCATAACAGTGCGTCATCCACAGATCCCCCATAACGGTGACATCCACAGATCCTCCATAACAATGTGTCCTCCACAGATCCCCCCCAATAACAGTGCGTCATCCACAGATCCCCCATAACAGTGACATCCGCAGATCCTCCATAACAGTGTGTCCTCCACAGATCCCCCAAAAACAGATCCCCCTGGATGCACATTGGTTTGAAAACACTATTATATTCCCATTTATTAATTTATTAACACTTGTACAAAGGAAAAGAAAAGCCGTTATCCACAGCAACAAACTTCCAGCTGTAATTGTTTTCATTGCTATCAGAAACTGCGCCGCTGTTTATATGAGGTATCGGTAATTGGTATCGGCGAGTACTTAAATAAAAGAATCGGTACTCGTACTCGGTCTTAAAAAAATGGTATCGGGACATCCCTAATATATATATATATATATATATATACACATCACACTCATATACCATATAAATATTACGCATGTATATGCATTACACATATTTACACACATCACACTCATATACCGTATATATATATTACACATGTATATGCATTACACATATTTGTGTTCGGTACAGCTATCAGAGCGATGTTATGTTAGCAATTGCAGCAGTGAAGGTGTGGTGGAACTGCTATTTGATAGGGCAGCCTAAAGGGGGCCGACCTAGGAGTGAAATGAGGAAAAAAAATAAAAAAGGGGATATGGGCGGGTGGGTGTCACGAACACCATTCGGCCGTACGTATCGCGAGGGCGTTAAATAGGGCGTGCTGGAGCCTCCCCTCACACAAATCCAGCAAATGACATTTGTTTTATACATATACACATCACACTCATATACTGTATATATATTACACATGTATATGCATTACACATATATATACAAATCACACTCATATACCGTATATATATTACCCATGTATATGCATTACACATATATATATACACATCACACTCATATACCCTATATATATTACACATGTATATGCATTACACATATATATATACACATCACACTCATATACCCTATATATATTACACATGTATATGCATTACACATATATATATACACATCACACTCATATACTGTATATATATTACTCATGTATATGCATTACACAGATATATATACACATCACACTCATATTCCGTATATATATTACACATGTATATACATTACACATATATATATATATACATCACACTCATATTCCGTATATATATTACACACATATACATGTTCCACAAACAAACGTACATATTTATACACACATTACACAGACACCTACCTATTCTGCTGAAGAAGTAGGGGCCGTTAGACCCCTGACCCATCCCAGGACGCAGTGAAGGGGGATATTCAGTAAGCCGGCAGCCATGGGCAAGGGGGGAAAGAAGATTTAGGCCGGACACACACAAGCGAGTTGAATGTGAGGAACTCGTAGCGTGTCAGTGAGAGGTCCTGTCCTGATCTCCTGCTCCACTGACAGGATTTCCCAACATTATTAATTGCATTTATTACAGTCCTGAAATCGACTGAATTACACTGACATAATGCGGTCAGTGTAATACAACTGATTCCATCCAGGACCTTCAGAGGTGGGAAGGTCAGGATGGGACCCCCACACTGACACACTGAGAGTTCCTTGCATTCAACTGGCTTGTGTGTGTCTGGTCTTAGATGTCACAGGAACAGCCTCTCACGCTGTGATGACGTCTAATGCTCGCTGCTATCCAGTGGTCCTTGTCCTGTGCGCTCTGGTATGTTAGCTGCTAAAATGAGGGGTGAAATGTAAGAGGGCAGACATTCATGGGAGCCCGCAAGGCCAGTGCCTGGGCGCACACACAGTAATCATTATACTACCACTGCAGGCCCCATAGCAGCCTCCACAGCTGCTACGTTGGTAGTTCTTCTCCTCACAATGGAGAATATCAATTTGGGGGTTAAAGGTCCCTATGGATATACAGTGGACATGGCATCACCAGCCAGTGTGACATCTGCTTGTTTTCTTATCTCCTCAGCATCCTCCATCTCACCTTTCCCATCACAGTAAATTACACGTCAATAAATATCCCTACGTGATACTGAATGCATTTGCACCTTGAAAATGCTCATTATCACCCCTGATATACAGCCTGATTGTCATAAGAGGCTTCATTCAATACACAGATTGCGTTCTCATGGATACCGCCAATAGCCCACAAAGATGTCCACTTCCGCCAGATTACAGTTTAGGCTTTGTTCACATCTCTGTTCGGAGATCCGGAAGACTGTTCTGGCACAGAGCAGCCTGATGGATCTCACAGGGTCCGGCATTGCCAGTTCCTCTGTTGCCAGATCCTCAGTCAGTCGCTATTGACCGCAGCATCTAAGGGGGTTAAACGGCCCGATCCGGGCCGATAGAACAGGAGCCCGGCTGTCATGCTCTCCACTGCACAGTAAAAAGGCAGTGACCTAGTGGCCTAAGGCCCGTTAGTGACTGCCATAAAAAGACATATTGGCAGTCACTAACTGGTTAAACTCGTACAAACTCTGTCGCTAAAAAAGGGTTGATCTTCTCTCAGTTTTGTTTCAGTGTTTTTTGTGATTCTGTAACGTTCCATTATATTTTGATGCTTTTTTCATGCTTGTGAAAAAACTGAGGAATAGTGCATAACATCTCCTAGCAATCATAAGTGGAAAACGGACTGTCTGGCAGTGTGTGTCAGTGTGGTTCAGCTTTTTTCACTGACCCATTGACTTGAGTGGTCATGTCCTGTGTGAAAATATGAAGAGATAGAACACGCTGCAATTTTTGTCCTGTGAAACGATCATCCGTTAAAAAGAAATCACCCATGAGAATAAACCAATTTACTTTAAAGGGGTTGTCTTACTTCAGCAAGTGGCATTTATCATGTAGAGAAAGTTAATTCAAGCCACTTGCTAATGTATTGTGATTGTCCATATTGCTTCTTTTGCTGGCTGGATTCATTTTTCCATTGCATTATACATGGCTCATTTCTATGGTTATGACCAGCCTGCAATCCAGCAGCGGTGGTCGTGCTTACACACATAGGAAAAAGCATCGGCCTCTCTGGTGGCCGGGACCATGGGAGTGCACATAGGCTGGTGTTTACTGACGGTCATTACGCACTCCCGATGTCCCGACCACCAGAGAGACTGACACTTTTGCCTATAGTGTACAAACACGTCCACCACTGCTGGATTACAGGGTGGTCATAACCATGGAAACAAGTAGTGCATAATAAGATGGAGAATTGAATCCAGCAAAGGAAGCAATATGGACAATCACAATACATTAGTAAGTGGCTTGTATTATCTTTCGCTACATGATAAATGCCACTTACTGAACTGAGACAACCCCTTTAATGTGTCAATTTTCGGACCAAGTGCTGTCCATCTTAAACTCGTTACCCAACATGAAAATCATTTGTGTGCATGAACCCTTAAGGCCCCCATACACATTAGTATATTGTCGGCCAAACCCACCAATAACAGCAGATTCGGACGACAGTCTAATGCGTATGGGGAGCTCCTGACTCTCTCCTGACAGATGATATTGGGGAAAGAAGGGTCAGACTAATTGACTATTTTCACCCCATCCTTTTGTTCTCCCCGGAGATAAGCCACCAACAGAAGTGTCATGTAGTGGCCTTCTCCGCTCTCCCAATTGAATACACATACACGTTTGGCTACGGGGAAGCCGGGTGGGAGTCGGGAGAGATAGCTGTCGGCCAAACGATCATTTGTCTGACAGTTTTTGAATGTGTATGGCCGTCCTCAGTTCCATAGGAATGATGTCATGATATGATTATTGTTTCATTACACGTGCCTAACAATATTTTCTTAATTTAATTGAAACATTCCTTTCATCATCTGTATGGACACCTATCCGGGACAGAAGTAAAACCACAAGTATCTCTACAATTTTTTTCTCCAGTTTTCATATTCCCTGTCTTCTTTTTTCCAGGTGCCCTACCCCAGGATGCGATGGCTCCGGACACATTACAGGGAATTATGCGTCTCATCGGAGGTAAGAGCTTCTGGGAATTAATTATTTATTTTTTATAGCTTGCATTGTGTTTCTAAGGCCCAACTTGATTTAAACACATAACTCACAGAAAAAAGATGCACCAAATGGATAAGCAACTGACAACACTGGCTAATCCCTCACTCTGGTGTTAAAAGCTGAGAGATTCGCCAATATTTCCAATCAGGAACATATCGGAGCCCCTTTAGGCACCACTACACGGTATCTCAGCATGACATGGGGTCCTACCACTAGACTACCTATGGTGTGTGAACAAGGTCTGAACAGGTATTAAGTAGCCTACAGCCCCATCCCACTCACCTGCACTGCAGGACCAACAATGCAATGGGGAACACATGAGGCCGCAAGCTACACCTACAACAGACCATGTGACACAGGCTTCCAGGTGCAACAGAATGTTTACCAGCCATATGCAATGGCACATTCAATACATATAAAACAAGAATCACAGAAATAAACGTGGCCTAAATGGGTGGGACTGCTCCAGACCCCAAACACTGTGGCGTGTTTCTAACTGGGGGCAGTTCTTCCGCATGTGGTTCGCAGCGAACGGCTATCCCCAGCAAAATTGCATACAATGGAGGATGCCGGCGCGAACCACAAGCACCACACAAACATCCTACACAAAATAAAACATGTGCGGATGAAAATATATAAACACATAACTCACAGAAAAAGATGCACCAAATGGATAAGCAACTGACAACACTGGCTAATCCCTCACTCTGGTGTTAAAAGCTGAGAGATTCGCCAATATTTCCAATCAGGAACATATCGGAGCCCCTTTAGGCACCACTACACGGTATCTCAGCATGACATGGGGTCCTACCACTAGACTACCTATGGTGTGTGAACAAGGTCTGAACAGGTATTAAGCAGCCTACAGCCCCATCCCACTCACCTGCATTGCAGGACCAACAATGCAATGGGGAACACATGAGGCCGCAAGCTACACCTACAACAGACCATGTGACACCGGCTTCCAGGTGCAACAGAATGTTTACCAGCCATATGCAATGGCACATTCAATACATATAAAACAAGAATCACAAAAATAAACGTGGCCTAAATGGGTGGGACTGCTCCAGACCCCAAACACTGTGGCGTGTTTCTGACTGGGGGGGCAGTTCCTCCGCATGTGGTTCGCAGCGAACGGCTATCCCCAGCAAAAATTGCATACAATGGAGGATGCCGGCGCGAACCACAAGCACCACACAAACATCCTACACAAAATAAAACATGTGCGGATGAAAATATATAACTTGATTTAAGCAAGAAAATCACACAGGGCAAGGTATTTCTGTGACTTGCATCATGGTCCTTGTATATAAACTATGCAGTAAAAATCTTAAAGGGTCGGTGTCTATTATTTGTCAGACATTTATAAGCATTCCATATTAGACTGTTAGGCCCCTTTCACACGGGCGAGTTTTCCGCGCGGGTGCAATGCGTGAGGTGGACGCATTGCACCCGCACTGAATCCGGACCCATTCATTTCTATGGGGCTGTGCACATGAGTGGTGATTTTCATGCATCACTTCTGCGTTGCGTGAAAATCGCAGCATGCTCCAGTTTCTGCGTTTTTCACGCAACGCAGGCCCCATAGAAGTGAATGGGGCTGCGGGAAAATCGCAAGCATCCACATGCAAGTGCGGATGCAGTGCGATTTTCCCGCATGGTTGCTAAGAGACGGGACCCGGTCTTCATTATTTTCCCTTATAACATGGTTATAAGGGAAAATAAAAGCATTCTCAATAAAGAATGCTTTGTAGAATGTGGATTAAGGGGTTAACAATAAAAAACTTAACTAACCTTAGCCACTTGATCGCGTAGTTGGCGATCTCTCTTCTCTCTTCAAGCATTAGCTGCAGTCTAAAGGACCTGCGATGACGTTATATCACATGGTCCAATCACATGGTCCATCACGGACCATGTGATGTGACGTCATCACAGGTTCTTTAGACTGCAGCTAATGCTTGAAGAAAGAAGAGAGATCGCCAACTACGCGATCAAGTGGCTAAGGTAAGTTACGTTTTTTTATTTTTAACCCCTTAATCAATATAATACAAAGCATTCTTTATTAAGAATGCTATTATTTTCCCTTATAACCATGTTATAAGGGAAAATAATAAAGATCTCCAGAATACTCAACCCGAAACCGGACTTCAGTGATGAAGTCCGGCTTCGGGTCTGGGTACCAAACATGCCGATTTTTCCCACGCACGTGCAAAACACATTACAAAAGTTTGCACACTCGCAGAAAAATTGCGCATTTTCCCGCAAAGCACCCGCATCCTATCCGGGCGTCAAACGTGACGCCCGTGTGAAAGAGGCCTTAGTTATAGAAGATTTACGTCTGTCAGCCTGTCAAGCAGAATACCTATATGCTATCATGATGGGGTTCCTGATGGTGTTCTTATCTTCTCACCTGTGGGTGACAATGCCACTTAGCAGCACCCATTAAACGAAAATTACCTTCCTAACACAGTGTGAAAAGAGCCTTACACACATCACTCTAAGATGCCGTGGCTTCTCCTTTGTCAGTGTAGTCTATCATGAGTTCAGATTCTTCCAAGTAACATCTTTATGAATTGCTGCTATTCCTAGATAGCGTAATTCTCTTTTTTTTTTTCTTAGAAAAATGTGATTCGGTAGTGCCTCATTCTCTGGATTTTTTTTTTGCTCTCAATATAGCTAGGCCAGTCAGGTGAACAGTCTGAGAAGAGGTTGTACTGTGTATTTGAACTAAGCATATGTCTAATTATATCCTCTTCTATGAATTTATAGCTTGTCAGGCTGTCCTCGTGCCAAGAAAAGCGGAATGAAGGTCACACCCACTAAAGATGACAAGGACGACCCGGAGCTAATGAAGTGAGTAGAACCTTAGATTGTGATGAGAAGAATATAAGAATCGGAGAAAAAAATGTACATGTTAGTAATTGGTTTAGGACAGTGATGGGCAACGTGCGGCTCTCCAGCTGTTGCTAAACTACAACTCCCACCATGCCCTGCAGTAGGCTGATAGCTATGGACAGGCTTTGCATGCTGGGAGTTGTAGTTCTGCAACAGCTGGAGAGCCGCACGTTGCCCATCACTGGTTTAGGAGGACATTACTGAGGGGCCCTCGGGCCATTGTCCGAGCTGCATCAAACACATCAGGATATCAATGACATCAATGAAGTACATTATAACAGAGGAGGATAAACTAAGGCTCAATGCAACAAACTAAAAGCAAATTTCACTGGGGCTTCCTACAAAACTCCCCAAATGCCCGATAATGATCATCCTGCTAGGGTGCCATACTTACAGATGATGTGACTATATACGGTATATTTATTTTTTATGCTTTTCAGTATCAACATTAGCCTTACACCCACTGAAATTCAGGCCAACAAGGAAAGTACATACAAACTCCATATTAATGATGGCTCTCTACAGGGACGTGGTTTTAATTCATAGGGCCCCAGAGCTAAATAAGATGGAGCCCCCACCACCTAGCATAAAAAAAATTAAAATAGCAGCATAGGTAGCAGTAACTAAAGCTATGTATAATCACACCTTATATCAAAAACCCACATTATGGCAAAAAGCCGCCATATTGCTATTCCCCACAAAAAAAGGACAATGTTCTTCCACCCTATTCCCCTCTCCCCAGTCTCTGGGCCCCATGACAAATGCTATGTCTGCCGTGGCTATAGTTATGCCCATGTCCCTCTACCCTTTAACACACTTGACTGGATTACTGACTGACCTTGGGGTTTATCACTCTGAACTCCTGATCATCGTTATATGAATACAAATTGCTATCCTTGCTTAGGAGACATCAGATGATTGAAAATATATGTGCGAGTCTGTGTTCAAAGGGGGAGGTGGATGGAGGCTTAAAAAAGACCTAAGTTGCTTAATCGGTAAAAAGACTATTGAAGCATTATAGAAAGAAAGCAATCTCATTGAGTGTACATTATTATTATTAGATGGATATGAAATGCCGTAGATTCATGGATAGATTGATAGATAGATAGATAGATAGATAGATAGATAGATAGATAGATAGATAGAATATAACATAGATAAATAGATAGATAGATAGATAGATAGATAGAATATAACATAGATAGATAGATAGATAGATAGGATAGATAGGAGATAGATAAATATTAGATAGATAGATAGATAGATAGATAGGAGATAGATAAATAAATATTAGATAGATAGATAGATAGATAGATAGATAGAACATAGATAGATAGATAGATGATAGATAGATAATAGATAGATAGATAGATAGATAGATAGATAGATAGATAGATAATTATATAGGAGATAGATAAATATTAGATAGATAGATCGATAGATAGATAGATAGATAGATAGATAGGAGATAGATAAATATTAGATAGATAGATCGATAGATAGATATATAGGAGATAGATAAATATTAGATAGACAGATCGATAGATAGATATATAGGAGATAGATAAATATTAGATAAATAGATAGATAGATAGATAGATAGATAGATATTAAGTAGAAAGGCCTAATTGTGTTGGCTGAATGTATGGGGTGTCACCTTGAAAGCATTCACATCTTGTAAGAACTTTGTACACCAAGGGTGATCAGCGATGGAAATGAAAAATTAAATACATTTAAGCCCCAGCCCTCATCGGCAGAGAGCGGCAGTCATTGTGGTAAAAGTGTTGTGCGGCGGTGACATATTTATGGTCTCCCGTGGCTGCAAAGTGCACATTGTCACTGGGTGGTAAGCAACTGGTCTTCTATCAATAGTCACCCCCAGCGGCTGGGCTAAGCATTCTGGAATGGAAGCTATTCTGTCGCTCTGTCAGGGTGTTACCGGCTGCCTGGAACAAGGCTGTGCGCTGCCGCCACCCACTGAGAGAAGAGCAATTCAGGATCCATCACTGTGTTAATCATTCCTCAAATAAACGACAGCAGATGTTAAACCAAATCCCTCTCTTTACAATTATCACAAATGGAAAGAACCAACGACACACAGCCTTTCTCCTTTTAGGTAGATGTTCGTCCTCTAAGGGGTTAACGTGAAGCAGACAGATGTTTGACACTCTTTAATACTATTGCAGGCAGAGATGTAATGAACGTTATATTAGCCACATAAGGCAGGTAGCAGAAGTGCCATAAAGGTGTGATAGAGAAGCAGGCTGTCTCTCCAGAGGATGTACTAATTTGCGCTTCGATGTAGCAACACACAGTTTTCTTATGAATTTTCTGAGGTTCCCGCTGGCGAGGATATTAGGAGAAAATTGTGCTGCATTTACAGACAATTAAAATCAAGATCAGCATTTTTTTTTTAAAATTACATCAGACCCGTTCTTCAGCTTCAGAGAGCAATTTTTATAAATTATACATTATGTGCAGCAAGTAAAGCGAGATGTAAAGTGCAGTCATGACTCAAGGCCCCCCATACCTGCTGGTGACAGTCTAATGTGTATGGGGAGCTCCCGACTCTTCCCTGACAGATGATGTCGGGGGAGAGAAGGATCGGCAAAGTGAATATTTTTGGTCGCTCCTTTTGTTCTCCTGGGAGCTAAGCTGCCAATAGAAGTGTCTGGCAGCAGCTTTCTCCCCTCTCCCCATTGGGTCAAACCGAGCTGAACATGTATGTATGTGGGAGAGCCGGAAGGGAGTTTGAAGAGAGAGCCATTGGTCGAACCCGGGACAGACTGGGAACTTAAAGTGGCTCTGGGAAAAAACTAAAAGTACCTTTGGAGTTGAATGCAATATATGACAAGATGTAACTCAAGATCTGTAGAAGATAAGTAAACCAAAGTATTTGGAAAGTTACTCAGTATTACATGTAGATGGAATCTGCTAGAATAATCTACAGAGGTGTACGTTTTCAGAAATAATTTAAACTTTGATTTTCCTCTCTGTTCAGGTGCCCAGTTCCAGGCTGCGACGGACTCGGACACATTAGCGGCAAATATGCTTCTCACCGCAGTGCATCTGGCTGTCCTCTGGCTGCTCGAAGACAGAAGGAAGGCACTCTGAATGGATCTGCATTCTCCTGGAAATCTCTAAAAAATGAAGGTCCTTCATGCCCAACCCCAGGCTGTGATGGATCAGGTCATGCCAATGGCAGTTTCTTAACGCACAGGAGGTAAACATGTAGTACTTTTCTGCCGGGGAAAGAGTGTCTTTTAATGGTCTATTTTAGAGATGAGCGAATCGATTCTAATGACTTCTTCACCTGTAAGGGGCTTTCCATGGAGGTGACGAAGCCCCCACCTGGCGCAAGATTAACAGTGGCGGGTATTTAGCCTGCCCGCGAAGTTGCAGCTTCGAAGGCAAAGCAGAGCTTCTGCCCTTGCTCTGCTAATTGGGAAATATGTCCGTCCCTGTCGATCTTGCGGCAGGTGGGCACTTCTTCACCTGCGGGGACAGCCCCTTAAGTCCTGCTGATGAGACGAATCGATTCGCTCATCTCTAGCCCGTCTGTGTCTATTGAAGTTCTTTCCCATTTTATTTAAGTCTCCTGAAATAACTTGGACCTTTTCTTTAGCTTGTCAGGTTGTCCACGAGCCTCTTTTGCTGGGAAAAAGGGAAAACTCTCAGGGGATGAGCTACTTGGAACAAAATTCAAGACCAGCGATGGTAAGTGAATGCGAGCATCTGGTTCCTGACAGGCTTATTTTTCCAATACAGCACAAGCCGTCAATAAGGGAAAAACATAGATCTGCTGTAACAGTGTATTATCTGAATTACTCCCCGGATCAGCGATCCTTCTCCAGAAATCTAGTGACTATAAGGCTAGTTTCACACTAGCAGCGCGGACCTCCGGCAGGCTGTTCCGTCGGGTGAGCAGCCTGTCGGATCCATCCTGCCGCTAGTGAACTTGTGCCACCAGACTACCGCTCCAGCCCCATTGACTATAATGGGGGCGGTGCAGAGTTCCGGCAGCGGTACAGCAGTGCACGGCGACAGGCCGTCGGAATGAAACTACGACATGTTGTAGTTTTATTCCGGCGGCCTCTTGGCGTGAGCTGCTGTGACTCTGCCAAACTCCCCCCCCCCCCCCCCCCCATTATAGTCAATGGGGCCGGAGCGGTAGTCAAGGGGCACACGTTCACTAGCGGCAGGACGGATCCGACAGGCTGTTCACCCGACGGAACAGCCTGCCGGAGGTCCGTGCCGCTAGTGTGAAATAGCCTAACCTGTAATATTATTATACTCCACTGTTGCAGGGAAAGGATTTGTTGAACAGTGGTAAAAAGAGACAAATGCCCATTAGGACATGCTTATTGTACTTGTTTTTATATTATGTATGTAAACCCTTTTCATATGTACAGTGTGGTAATAAATGTTCATACAAGCTACTTTTTTTTGTTACATGGACTCTGCACAGTCTGACACTGGCAGCAATAACTGCATAATATCAGACGGTGCAGGGAGAACCCCACCAACTGGTACCACCCATCTGGACCTTCATTGTAAACTGATAGCAATTCATTCATAAGCAGGAATAGTAAAGGAATGGCATGTCATAGAGTCATAAGAATAAATGTTCCAGAATTGTTATTACACCGGGGATGCAAGTAGTTACTACAACATATGTGAGCAGAGGTTACAGGTCTTCATTAAGTCATATATGTCTGCCATTTGTGTTTTTTCCAGTCTTAGAAAACGATGAGGAAATCAAACAGCTCAACAAGGAAATAAATGAGCTTACAGAATCCAACTCAGAGATGGAAGCCGACATGGTGAACCTACAATCTCAGGTCAGTGCTAGGTCTTATTTTGTGGCCTATCAAAAAACATTCTCTCTATATTTAATAGCAAAGTTTCCTCAGAAATTTCTAATGGTTTAAAAAAAATATGAAAACATGCAGTTAAAAAATTCAATACCACCTGAACACCAGATATTACAGAGACATCCCACTCCCCTATAAAATCCCCGCACAATGATATTTGCATATTGCACTACATCAGGAATCAAATATATTGTGTAGTGGGGCCCCTTGCGTGAGATCTGGGACCCATGTCACTAAACATGAGTAGTATTGACATCAAAGCACAGAAGGCTTTTTCAGCATGCAGATGCTAGCACAAAATAATAAGCATCTCAAAGTAATGATGAGCGATTCGATTTGTCCCATCACCCAGAGGCGGTGTCCTCGGAAGTGTTGCGCCACATCCACAGTCGCTGCTCCAGTAGTGGAAGCAGAGCCTCTGCACTTGCGCTGCTGCTTGGAGCAGTGGCGCAGGCACCAGATTGTCAGAGCCGGCCAAGATGTCCAGTCCTGCTGATCAAGCTGCAGGGGACAGCCTCTTGCAGCCTGATGAGATGAATCAATTCATATGAATCTATCTAAAGAGGCCTTTACACAACCGTAAGTGTTTTGCAGTCTGCAAACCACGGATCCGCAAAACACGGATACCAGCCGTGTGCACGCCGCTTCACAGTGCAGTCAATGGGTCGATGGTCCACATGTTGCAGCGAAGTATAGGACATGTCCCACCACTTCTACATCCGTGCTGCCATGTCTTATACTTCGCTGCAATGGGTCAGCACTGTGATGCGGCGTGCACACGGCCTGTATCTGCATTTTGCAGATTCACGGTTAGCGGGCCGCAGTACATTTACAGTTGTGTAAATGCATCCTAAGATTTATATTTTCTATGATTAATTGTCTGAAATCTTCTTATTGACATTTCTACCTTCTCATTTAAAACAGATAACAACAATGGAGAAGAACCTGAAGAACATTGAAGATGAGAATAAGGTTATAGAGGAACAGAATGAAGCTCTGTTTGTAGAACTTTCTGGGCTAAGCCAGGCACTCATACGAAGTCTTACCAATATCCGCCTTCCACACATGGTGAGTGTTAGGTGTGGTGATCATTTAGAACAGTGTTCCTCAACTCCAGTCCTCGAGGCCCACCTACCGGCCATGATTTGAGAATATCCCACAGAATGAATACCTGTTTATATCACCTTCTCAATACTAAGGAAATCCTGAAAACATGACCGACAGGTGGGCCCTGAGAACCCTGATTTAGGTTTTGGAGGATAGGCAGCCCAAAAACTTTGGTTTTTATCAATTGCCTTTTGTTTTAGCAATTCCAGAAAAGCCACTCCCTGCCAGATTGTGTTTGTTGTAGAGATTCAATAGAAAAACATGGCTGGGTTCTTGTCCATAGCTGGTTGTGGAATTGAAGCTCAGCTCCATTCAAGTTTGTTTATTTTTTTGTTAAACCTCATACAACCTCTTTCAAGAAACCTATTATTAAAAAAAACATATTTTTATTCATATCATTATCTAGCTGACAAATTAAGAAATTATAAAATGGTTGTGGTTCATGAATGCTGTAGTCTTAAGCCCTGATTTATCATGCTTTGACTCCAGAATTCTGGCTGCAAAAAGTAGCAAAATGGGGATTTTGCAACTTTTTGGGCTTAAAGAGGACCTTTCACCTGAAAATGCATGTGAAACTGAAGACATACCCTTACTTGCCTGTCCCCCGTGGTGTTAATCAGCTCTTCTTTTTTCAATATGTGCCCCCGTTTGTCCGCGGTGCCCCCTGCAATAACTCCCGCCATGTATGCTAATAAGCCATTCGGCTCAACTGGGCGGGCCTGCAAAAGTTCTCCCGGGCGTGTCTTTCTTCTCCCTGGCACAGAGCGCATCCAATCAGTGCGCTCCGCTCTTAGCCAGGGAGAAGAAGCTCCAGTTCTCGCGAGAAGGATGAATGAAATTGCTCCTGTTCTCGCGAGAACTGGAGCTTCTTCTCCCTGGCTAAGAGCAGAGCGCACTGATTGGATGCGCTCTGTGCCAGGGAGAAGAAAGACACGCCCGGGAGAACTTTTGCAGGCCCGCCCAGTTGAGCTGAATGGCTTATTAGCATACACGGCGGGAGTTATTGCAGGGGGCACCGCGGACAAACGGGGGCACATATTGAAAAAAGAAGAGCTGATTAAGCACCACGGGGGACAGGCAAGTAAGGGTATGTCTTCAGTTTCACATGCATTTTCAGGTGAAAGGTCCTCTTTAACTGCACAAACATTTTGAGACTTTCTGCATTTTTACACCACTGACTCCAGTTTTGAAATATGGGTGAGGAAGTAGGCATGGTTAGCTCTGTTAGGGTACTTTCACACTAGCAGCAAGGAGCTTGGAACACCCGCTGGAACTGTGCTGCCACTAGTGCATGCCCGATTGACTATAATGGGGGCGGACCAGAGTCACGGCAGCAACATTGCAAACATGCCGAGAGGCAGCCGGAATACAGCTACATGTCGTGGTTTTATTCCGGTCGCCTGTCTGCATGTTTGCAGTGTTGCCGCCGTGACTCCGGTCCGCCCCCATTATAGACAATGGGGTCGGAGCGGACCTCCAGCCCCACGCGTGCACTAGCGGCAGCACGGACCTGGCAGGCTGTTAACCTGCTGGAACAGCCTGCCGGAGCTCCTTGCCGCTAATGTGAAAGTAGCCCTAATGAATTTCACTCTAGATTTATCCCTGAGATATTTTGAAAAAGTTGCATTCTCACTCCAGTAGGAGGGTGGAGTCGGAAAACTGGAGGAGCTTTTCTAGGCAAAAGCATTAGGTTTAAGGATAACACAAATTTATCAAACAACATGAGACATTTGATAAATGTGGCATAAAGTACGTTGATGCAGACTCAAGCAAAACTTCAAATATTCCTCTCATTCTAAATTTCCTCCTTGATTTCTAGATTCAATCCATCAATTCCTATGTAATTCTGACAAGGGCTGTATTATTCTTTTTTATAGGAACCAATCAGTGAACAGAACTTTGATGCCTATGTGACCACCCTGACTGATATGTACAGTAACCAAGAGTGTTACCAAAACCCAGAGAATAAAGCATTGCTTGAGAGTATTAAACAAGCAGTCAAAGGTATCCAGGTGTAAAGAGGGGATATGAGGACTCTCCCATCTAGTATTCAGGTTCACAAGCCTTGTTTTCTGTGCATTGAATCACAAACTTAGCGGACCAAAATGAATTAAGAAAATTAATCCCAAAAAAGCTGGACAAAGACTGAACTTACAAATGTATATGAAAGTCAGACAGGAGGCTTGAACACATCCAAAAAAAAAAAGAGGTGTTACCTACCTGTAAGTGGACGAGACAATTGACTGTGAATGGGTTAAGTTGTCCGATTATAGTGTGTAAAGACACAAAGGAATCAATTCTCTACAGCAAATCCCTGAGGTTTGTACATGGACCAAACTCAACCAGAAGCCAAAATGGAAGCTTTATCTCTGCTGACTCTCTGTCTGGGCCATTTCACTCCTTGTGTCTTTAGGAAAATCACCTGACAGGAGAAGACAAGCGACAAGTATTATGAGAAGAGCCGTAACTATTTTTTCTTTTCTTTTTCTTTTTGATTTTCACAAGAAACATTTGAAGAGCAGTTCTTTAATTCCAACAGAAGCGCAAAGGAATAAAGGTTCTCAGGGAAAGCTTTTGGAGTTACCAACTGCATAGTCCAATTTTTTTTATTTTTGTGTCCTAACCCTAGTGTAAGCAGTTGGAGGTCAGAATCACTCTGTAAAATTAGTTTCTGACCACTGTGGCAGTAAAGGTGGGATGGCCAGCTTGTGTCATGTTACCGTGTCCTATAATTTTTTGGAATTGTGCGATGTCTTCGTCCCTTGTGTGCTGCAGTGCAAGAAAAGTAAAGCAGAGGGATTTATATGGCCTTCAGGAATGGTGGCGTGCCTTTTTTTGGGGGTTGGTGCTTGGCTGATCCAGAATATGGCATGACCATGATTCGCGACCACCTTGAAAATTTGGCTGTATAACATTTTGCTGCACTTGACATGCTTACGTCTCATGTGCTGAAATATAAATTTATTTTTGGGAACACTTGTATTGTGAACGCAGGGAATATTTAATGTCTTTTTAATTTATCTGTTAAAAAAAAACAATTATGGATTATTCCTCATAGTAGAGTAAGAAGCCCTGGCAAAAAAACTGAAAAACAAAAACGTATATCCAGATAACCTATGCCATTGCATAGATCTAATTATTATGTTATTATTGCTATTAAGTTATTAGAGGTTCTTATATGTGTAACATTTCTAGGCAGGACCCAAACTTTTTCACATAGATTTTTGATTTACTGACACATCTAGACTTCAGAAATCAATAAACCAGATGAAGACATAGGATGAAAACAAAGTAAGGCCACTTTCAAATAGTCAGTGTTTGGTCAGATCGGCGATTGTGAGCCAAAACCAGGAGCAGGTCAAGAAACACAGGCCAAGAGCAATTTCCATTATATTTATACCTCTGTGGAGGCTTCACTCCTGGTTTTGGCTCACAATCACTGTTGGAAATCACTGCTCAAACACTAACTGTAAAAGCGGCCTAAACAAGCTTTTCCTTAATTTTTATTTAATTATTTTACTGAGATGCACTATCCCACCATCTAAGGCAAGTTTCACACTAGCATTAGAGATCCCGCAGGCTGTTCCAGCAGAGAACAGCCTGCCGGACCTCTGTGCACTTCGGCTTTGCCTGAGGTTTGTAAGGCTTCTGTCGGGCCCCATTCAGTATAATGGGACCAGTGGAGATCCAGTCAAATTCAGGCAAATATGCCGAGAATCGGCCAAGAGAAAACCACTGCACACAGAAGTTTTCTTCCGGCCGATTCTCGGCATACTTGCGGCCGAATCTCTACCAGTCCAGATGGGGCCAGACAGTGCCTTACAAAAGTGCACAGAGGTCCAACAGGCTGTTCCCTGCCGGAACAGCCTGCAGGATCTCTGAAGCTAGTGTGAAACTAGCCAAAGAATAAGGTATCCTAGTGGAACAATTGTCAATTTAATACTTTGACCTTACCTTTTATCCTTTTACCATTTATCCATTTTCTGAGACTTTTCGGAGTAATCAGTTACATGACATACAGCACGAAAAGGGTTCACGATACTACTCACCTTCTCATTGTGCACTTTAAGGACCTTTGTGGATTCCAAGTAATAGCCAGTTACCTAGTGCACTGAGGCTTTCCGTGGAAATTCTGTACACAGTTGCTTTTTACAGTGCAGAATATTAGCAGGGAATTCTTAAAATCCAGAGTAGTGGGCGCATAGGACTCTTAAATTCTGCAAAAGTGATTTCTAGATTTCGTAGATTTCGAGTTGCTGAAGATTAGATGTATTTTGCAAATTCATACCACAGCCCTGCTTTTGTAAATAAGCCCCACCCTGTTTGTGAAAGCATACCAGTTTAGCATACGACCTATAGAACAGCTGCACTTCCACGGAAACACTATAGATATAGGTTTAATTATTGTGTAAATTATTTAATTTTGGCAAGTTCTGTTGTAATTTATTCATTCAAACCATATGTTAACATTGGATATTTATTTAAAGTTTATGTTAATTTATTATTGTTTTTTTTTTAACCAGACACCACATGGTAATAAGGGGAAAGAGCAAAAAGAAAAAAAGAAAAAAAAAATAGAAAAATGTGAACACAAAAAAATAAAAACTTTTGACAAATTATATTCCATGTGAAAATAAAATGAAATAAAAACGCTATCTACAGCTAATAGTTTTGATGAAACTTAGTTATTTTTTATATATTTTGTTATTTATTCTTTTAAACAATGGGAATTTTTTAAAAAATATTTTATAAAACAGGAGTTTTGATATTTTTGTTTATTTTCATTTTATTGGGGAATGGGGAAAAAATAGATTTTTTTTTCTTTTTGTTGTAATTGATTTTGTTTAATTTATGTAATCCCTTTCGTGCCGGGAAAGACTTCATTGATTAGTTTCTTGCAGTCTTCTCTAGCACGAAAAGGTCACAATATTGCAGGCACTGATGACAGTATATAAAATGCTGTATTTATTTATTATTTAAGTAAAAAAAAGAAGAAAATGAACATGTGAACTTGTTGTATATTTATTTTGTCATGTTTGTGAGTCTGTTATGTGATTGTTTATGTGAAGAAATTCCTGTTAATATTTAAAGTAAAATAACAAAAAATAAGAATAATATTAATAATAATGATAATAATAATAATAAAAGGTTGCATTAAAGGCTAATGCAGACTAGCTGTTGTTCTGTTATAATCTTTCAAATGCTGTGAATCTGGCCTCAGGGAACTTTCAAAAACCAACCTGACTTCACTTCACAAATAAAACTCACGTTCTACTTGTGGATATCTGTCTTTTTTGTTGTTCTTTTTTACACATTTACAGTATATCAGTTTTATCTGTGCCAAACCCGAAATGGTTGTGCTGTAGTTTCAAAAAAACATTGAGAATTGACAGTTTTAGATAAAACAGCCGTACTACAGCTGCATTTTAGCGCCCGCAAGTCCACCCTCAGTGTTCAGTCCCACCTAGAGCCACAAAGGGTCTGTGACGATTGCTAAAATGCAACTGCATTACAGCAGTTTACAGCCAACCTAGTTCATATGATTGAGACCATAGGCTAGAATCAATCACAAGATATAACCCCAGATTTTCTAATGTATCTATGCCAAAACTCTGTCTAAAAAAAAGTGGCACAAAATTATGCAAATTGGCACATCTAGGGTTTCTGCATTTTTTTCCCTACATGCTCAGTGAGGGGTGGGGCTTTATGAAAAGTAGGCAGAGCTTAATCAATAGTTGGTATAGAGTCAGAGAAAGTATCTGTCCCTGAACCACATTCATCATCCAGTCTGAGCCCCTGCGATGAATCTGATACAAATCTAGACAGCCCGTCTAAGGTTACGCCATCTTTATGATTAGTAAATCTTGGCCATAGTTTAATACCAGTGCTATTTCACGACAGTGCTTAAAGAAGACCTGTCCTAAAGTTACAAAAAAAGGACCTTTCACCACTCCTGACATGCCTGTTTTAATAGCATTATGCATTCCGCATGTAATAAAAATTCTGGAGCATCTATTCTTATGGCTCTATGTTGGGCCATTCCTTTATTATTTCAGTTATGAATGAATTGCTAGCAGTCTGCAGTAAGGGTACAGAGGGGAGGTAGCAAGTTGGGGTGTATACCTGCACAGACTGAAAATGGCAGCACTGATTGGATAGAGTCAGTCTGTGCAGGTACACACCCACAACTGGTTACCACCCCTCTATACCCTTACTGCAGACTGCTAGCAATTCATTCATAACGTCTAGTAGAAATAATAAAGGAATGGCACATCATAGAGTCATAAGAATAGATGTTCCAGAATTGTGAAACAGGCACATAAGGAGTGGTGAAAGGTCCTCTTTAAACGGCTTCTGTCACCCCCACCTGTGCAATTTTCACTAGCTGATATTAGCTATATGCTAATGTCATCTTAGTTCCAACATATGTTTCTTACCTTTATTTGAGTTTTCTATTTTCTAAAAATCATACTTTTATAATATGCTAATTGTTTTCGCCACCAGCAAGTTGGGCGGGTACTTGCTGGTAGCCGCCGCATCCTCAGGCTGTAGGAACGTCACCTCTGCTCTTGATAGACAGGGCCAGCGCGCTCTCCTCCTTCCGCTGGCCCTGTCTGCAGCCGAAATCCCACGCCTGCGCCGTACCGGTCCTCAGTCGGTCCTTCTCTCCTGCACACAATTATATATGTTTTGCGATCCACAAAACGCGAAGTTGCAACATATGGATGCGGTCCATGTGCATCCCTCACTTTTCCATTGTAGAAATGAAGAAGAATAGGGCAAATTCTATAATTTGCGGCACAACTGCATGGATGTGGACAGCACATGGATAACATCCATGTGCGGTCTGCATTTTTTGCGGCCCCATAAAAATGAATGGGTCTGCATATGCAGAAACCTGACCGTGTGGCCGTACCCTTAGGGCCTGTTCATATCGCTGTGTTACATCCTGTTGAATAGTATGTCTTTTTTTTCAGGATTAGAAGAAAAAGGTACCTTTAAAGGGAACCTGTCATGCTGAAGATGGTGTTTGAGCTGTAGGCAGCACATTATAGAGCAGGAGGAGCTGAGCAGATTAATATATCGTTTTGTGAAAAAGACTTAGTGAAGCTTGTATTTTATTTATTTGAATTCCTGCTCATTCTGGGCTGTGCAGTCCAGGAGGCGGTCCTATCAGTGATTGACAGCTATCTCTGTATACACAGGCATAGAGGTCAGATTATCAATCACTGATAGGACTGCCTCCAGGGGCGTAACTACAATAGCGGCAGACCATGCGACTGCTATGGGGCCATAGGCAAGAGGGGGCCCAGTTGGGATCATCCACTCTTCTACTGGGGTTGAAAACTTGGTCAAGACTCTGAAGAAACAACTTTTAGCAAACGAGGCAGTGGAAAAAATGGTCCAGGGGTCATTAAAAGGAGTTTAGGCAGAAACCCTTCTGTCCTGTGTAGGGCCTAGTTTGATTCTTGCTATGGGGCCCTTACTTCTCTATGTACGCCACTGACTGCCTCCTTGACTTAAAATACACAGAATGAGCAGGAATTTAAATGAATAAAATACAAGTTTTACTGAATCTTTTCCCATAAAACTATATATCAATCTGCTCAGCTTCTCCTGCTCTATAACAGCCCCAACACCATGTTCAACGTGACAGGTTCCCTTTAAAGCAAGATGCAACAGGTTGCCTGTCCTGTTAAATCCTGTTGCTCTTGAAGAAATTTTTTTAATTATTGTACAAAAAGTTGGGATACTTTTCTTTAATAGAACAGTGAAAGGAGTCTACATCAACTTTGTGTCATGCCACACCCCTCAAAAATGCCTTGCCTTGATGATGCAAAGACATGCTGTGAATCTAGCCATATACCTTTTTTTCCCCTACCAGTGCTCATTAAATGGTGGTTTCTGGTTCTTATGATCGGCCATCGATATTAGATCAGTGGGGGTCCGACTCTCAACGAGCCCGCCAATCAGTTGGTTGAAGGGGTTGTGGAGTTCCTGCAGGTGCTGCATCCCCTTCATTGTTTACTCTTCATTGTGCCCGGCACTGAAGCTGAATCCCATTTACTTTAATGCCAGGTAAAGCCATTTCTTAAACTACTGAGCCACGCCTGGTAAACAATGGGGGGATGCAGGACTTCAAAGAGCTGATTAACAAGGCTGCCAAGAGTCAGACCCCCACCAATCTAATATTGATCAATTTAAAAAAATGAAAAGTCCCTTTCAAGGGCATCTGTCAGTAGATTTGTACCCATGAAACTGGCTGACCTGTGAAGTGCGTTTGGTAGCTGAAGGCATCTGTGTTGGTGCCATGTGCATATGTGCCCGCATTGCTGAGAAAAATGATGTTTTATTATATGCAAATGAGCCTCTAGGAGCAATGGGGATATTGTCATTACACCTAGAGGCTCCTGAGGATAGGGGATTACTATTAGATACCATTGAGACCTGAACCAATCATGAGAATCAAACACCATGAATCTGACCCGAAAGGAACAGAGTGGGTGGTCAGAAATGCGCACGGCCACTCCATTCCTTCTAAAGGAGTTCTGAAAATAGGCAAGCACTGTACACGGCTATTTTAGCAACTCCCATAAAAATAAATGGAGCAGCCGCCCACAATTCCAACCACCTACACCGTTCCTCGTGGGGGTCCCATGGGTTTGACCCCCACTTATCTAATAGTTATCCATTATCTTATGGATAGGGGATAACTTGATATAACCAGAATACCCCTTTAAATAATTGTTGTACAGGGACTTCTGCAATTACAGGGATCATTTAATAAGATTAAAAAAAATTGTCAATTCTCTAGAAGTTATAGACCTGAAAACACTGAGTACTATAACTCATACTTGTCAACTCTCCCAGATTGTCCGGGAGGCTTCCCAAAAGAGAAAAATGCTGCGTCATCTAGTGCCAGCACCCAGATGTACATTGAGAGGGGACGTGATGCTGCTCAAAGTGGTGTATGGTGCCATAACACTGGGGGGCATGGGCTAACAAAGAGCGGTGTGTCATGGCCGATGAACTTTTTGCCGGTGTTCTATGTTTGCCGCAACCTCTGACCTGCATGCAACTGATTGAAAGTATGCTATGCAATGTAAGTACACATATCTATGAAAACTTAGTTAATTTGATAAGGGGGTTATCCGCTTTGGAGAAACTGGTCTCAGGAAGTTCTAACTGTGGGTTTACCAGGCAGCTAATGCTCAATTTTCCTATAGCACACATTGATACAAGGCTTTTTTTCAAACAAGGACAAAAAAATGGAAGTGAGCCATAAAATGGCATAGCCAGAGCAGGTTGCGATTTTCAAATAATGCCTAATCCATAGACTTACTGTATAGCTAACATCTGGAGATGGCATTTTTTCAAAAATTGTCAGACAATGGTAAACATTTACAATGGTCACATATTTATGCGACAGTTTGTGCAAAAGTTGCAGCTTTTAACAACGTTCTGCCATTTTCAACACATGATAAAATGGTGGGCTGAACGGAAGGGGCTGGGCCGCCTCAGCCTGACGCAGTAACAATAATTCACACCAGCAGACTGCCACAGGTTTTTGCTGTGTTTTCCCTGGCATTTTTACTGCTTTTTCGAATGTTATGGCTACATTTTGTCTATATAGTCTATATAGAAATGTGAAACAATCGAGAAACAATGTGTTTTTTGTGGCATTTCGGAGTCTTTTATTAGGTCAGTGGCATTTCTGAAAAATACAGAATGGTCTAGGTATCTTTTTTCAGGTGTTTAGTTTTCATTAAATTCTCTATAAGGAGAAACAAGGTGAAAAGTGAGAAAAGTGCATTTAAAGAATGCGTGAACAAAAAAAATGCCACCAAAACTTAAATTCATGGTGCTTTCTTACAAGTCGTCAGATTTGAGCAGCAGGGATTTCCCTATTACAGTACCTCATGTATTTCCAAGCATTGTTGAATTTTGGTTTGGTCTGATTAATTTTGTCCCTTGTATGTCCAGATCTTTTTGTTTTGCTGGAATAGCGTATGCTTTGTGCATCTCTTTACAGTTTTAGTTCCTATTCCTAGTTCTTGTGTATTGTGTTTTATTAGTATAGTCCTGGTCCTCTGGTTTTATAGTTGTCAGCACTGAAAGTTTGTCTTTTTATTCAGTTTTTTTTTTATTTCTTTTGGTTGTATTTCAGAGCAGGGTCAATTGAGTGTATGTTTATTTGCATTCACTGTCATTCATTTGCTATCAATATGTATGCCATTGCATCTCCCATCCACTCCACTGTAAGGCCCCTTTCACATGAGCAAGAATTCCGGGCGGGTGCAATGCGCGGAATCCGGACCCATTCATTTAAATGGGTCTGTGTACATGAGCGGTTGTTTACACGCACTTTTGCGTGAAAATCGCAGCATGTTCTATATTCTGTGATTTTCACGAAATGCTGGCCCCATAGAAGTGAATGGGGCTGCGTGAAAATCGCATCGCATCCGCAAGCAAGTGTAGAAGCGATGCGATTTTCACGGATGGTTGCTAAGAGATGTTGTTTGTACGTTTCTTTCAGTACATTGCTATTCGCTAGTCTTGGTATGTGCTTAATAGATGTTTCTTATGACCTTCCAGTTGTTGTGTTATTTAGCACTAAGTTCTGGCGATATTTCAGTACCAAGAGACACTGTTAGTATTCGGGAAAGGCAACTGCTATATATGACGTCCAGTTCTGCAGTGTAATGAACAATTGGCATGGTTACACTGTGACAGAAACGTCACAAAGTATGAGTGACCAGTGTCCCTAGGTGGGGCTGACATGCATATGTAAAAGCTGTAAACCCCAGCAATACACATACTGTAATTTAACTTAAGATCAAAATAAGACATGTTAGGCTGGAAATTCTAACATTTTTGAAGGGCTTGGACACTGAGGCTATGATAAATCCATCAGACTTGTTGTCTGATGGCTTTTTTTCCAGCCCCTCTGTGACCTCTCCTGAACAAACTTCTAACAAACTTCATTTGGCCATAAAACCATCTTAGGGTGCTTTCACACTAGCCTTTTTACTTTCCGGCGTAGAGATCCGTCGTTGGGTCTCTACACTGGAAAGAAACTGACCAGGATTATCCCAATGCATTCTGAATGGAGAGAAATCCGTTCAGGATGCATCAGGATGTCTTCCGTTCAGTATGTGAACGTTTTTTGGATGTTGACAAAACCGCAGCATGCTGTGGATTTGCGTCTCCGTCCAAAAATCCGGAAGACTTGCCGTAACGCCGGATCCAGAATTAATGCCCATTGAAGTGCATTAATCCGGAATTAAGCTAAACTTTGTTTCGGCGCATCACCGGAGCCGACGTTTAGCTCTGCACATGCGCAGCAGCAGTTCCGATCGGTTACCATTGGTTACCATGGCAGCCAGCTCCGATTGGTTACCATGGCAGCCAGGACACTACTGAAGTCCTGGCTGCCATGGTAAGTACTCCGCAGAAGTGTACTTACCTGCGCTGCGGCCTCCAGGCGCTCCTTTATGACGTCACAGGTCCGGGCGGAGCATTGATCTATGCGCCGTGGGAACCTGTGACGTCATGAAGGAGAGCCCGGCGGCCGCAGCGCAGGTGAGTACGCTACCTCGGAGTACCATGGCAGCCAGGACTTCAGTCCTGGCTGCCATGGTAACCTGAAAGCATTTCGAAGACTGATCAGGATCCTGATCAGTCTTCAAATGCTTTCAGGCGACTTGTGTTCTGACGGATCCGGCGGGACGGAAGTGCCTGCCGGACCCTCAGAACGCAAGTGTGAAAGCACCCTTAGAAGCTCATTCAGGAGAGGCCAGAAAGGGACTGAAGAGTTGTCAGACAAGCTCTATGCTAGATTTATCATAGAACAGAAATTGCATTTGCTATGTATGGTGAAACATAGCTACAGATGCAACACAGCGTAAAATGTTAATAAAAACCTATTAAAACTTTTTTAGCTCAAAACACATGTAAATCAATTACAAATAGGATGTCCAAAGCCATTAATGTATAATATAAAAGTTAAGCTAATGTTATGCATTGGGTGTGGAACCATGTGTCAACCGAACAGATTTGACTTGAGGTAACTCTTAAGGGCATTATCCTGGCAGTTCTCTGGTCTTCACTTCTTAACCACTATGCAAGAATCTGGACTTTGCTGCAGGAGAACCACCAGGCTGCTACCTCCTGTTTGGTTGCCAGCTGACCCATGAGGGTCAAGAGCATTAAGGGATCAGGTAAAACCACGGTCAGGGACAAGCAAAGGTCAAAGCAGACAGAGTACATAATCTGATAAACAGTCCTAGGTCAGGGTGGACAGCTCAGGGTCAGTACGGAAATCAGGCAGGGGTCAGGTCAAGCAGCGAAGGGTCAAATCCAGAAAACTAGCATAAGCCGGTACACAGGCAAACGAACAGAACTATAGTGCACCTTTGCAAGGAACTAGCAAGCTAGACAAACTATTGTTCAGGCACCCTTCCATTGAGGGAGTGCCTTAAGTACACTAAAATTACCAGTCGTTGGCTCGTGTGGATTAGGGTGCGCATGCTAGCCCTTTAGGAGCTGGAGGGAGCAGGCACCTTATGGGCAGAGGTGGAGAGGCCTTGCTGGCAAGAAGCAGGCCATATCTTGCGTGGAAGGGCAAAGCAACTTTGGCAGAAGGACCCACTGGAGGAGAAATGACAGAAGGTCCGTGCCATTGTGAACGCTGGGGCAGGGAAGCAGAATAGCAGCGGCTTCAGTTTACATTTGTGCAAGAGCACAGTTAGGAGATCTCTTGTGGTTTGGCAACAATAACAACACAGCATGCAAAAGAAATCACTGAATGCCTCCATATAAAATCAGAGGCATACAGAGGTATAGTCATGCTCCATACAACTCAGTTGGTTACCCTATTAAATCTTCTATTCAGTGCTACTCTATACAGCATAGAAAGACGTGTTGCTCCCCCAGATGGGTCTTCTGGATGAATGTATTTATCCTAATTATTGCATGTGTTAATACCCAGGGGAAACACTTTACCAACACATGAAATGTGTCCTAGTGTCTGATAAATAATCAAGGCTGGCCATATAGATAAGATAGCTGTCGGCTGAACACTCAGTTGGTCAACAGCCATCACTCCTGATCACTCCTGAGGCAAATTCAAAAAAGAAATAAAAATAGCACGAAGGGCAACATGAATGTTTAAAAAAAAATGCTAGATTTTACACGTGCTGCTGACTGCAGAAGCAATGCTAATCAAAGGCGGAGCTTCACTTTAACAGTGAGTGTACTGCGCATGTGCTGCACTTTGCTGTAAATTCTAGAGCTGCCTTTTCCTCCTGATATTACAAACATTTAGCTCCTGCTACTTGTTTATGAGAGAACACATCTCTAATCTTGCTCAGGTTGAGTGATGAGTGAAATGAATGATTCTGCAACAATAGATGCTTGTTCTGCCACAAATGCAGAATAACTATGGAAACTAGGAGGCCAATGGCGAGAGTTCTGCTGGCAGAGGAGGTGTCATGGAGAACAGAGGTGTCCACTGCTTATTTACACTGGATACTAGGATGGAGAGCAAAGAACGATAGATAGATAGATAGATAGATAGATAGATAGATAGATAGATAGATAAATAGATGTGAGATATATGATGGATAGATATAGAAATATAGCACAAGAAATTCCACAGCAATTTCTTGTGCTAGATAGATAGATAGATAGATAGATAGATAGATAGATAGATAGATAGATACAGAGACAAAAAGATGGTCAGATCACAGATACAAGATACATATCAGATAGATGGATAGATAGATAGATAGATAGATAGATAGATAGATAGATAGATAGATAGATATGAGATAGATGATTGATTGATAGATAGATAGATAGATAGATAGATAGATAGATAGATAGATAGATACGGACAGACAGAAAGACGGTCAGATCACAGATAAGAGATACGTGATAGATAGATAGATAGATAGATAGATACGGACAGACAGAAAGACGGTCAGATCACAGATAAGAGATACGTGATAGATAGATAGATAGATAGATAGATAGATAGATAGATACGGACAGACAGAAATACGGTCAGATCACAGATAAGAGATACGTGATAGATAGATAGATAGATAGATAGATACGGACAGACAGAAAGACGGTCAGATCACAGATAAGAGATACGTGATAGATAGATAGATAGATAGATAGATAGACAGATAGATAGATAGATACAGGCTCAGACTGGCCCACAGTGTACAGGGGAATCCCCCGGTGTGTCCCTGAGCAAGGTGGGCCCTTAGTCATCCACCCCTTGGACAAGTGGCACATAACACAGTTGTCACGTGTTATAGGGTGGAACATAGGGTGGAAAGTAGTGAGGGCATAAGGCCTGGAAACTAGGGAAAGGAGATAGACACCTCCTAGTAAAACCCTAATCAAAGTCCTGACTAACTACCAGTATAAACAGACCCCAGAGGTAGGTGAGGTAATACACAGGAATACCTAGTCTCCTAACTCACCCTATAGGACCCTGATACTAATGTCAGGACTGACTTGTTCCTACAAAAAAAAAAAAAAGCATAAATAGGAGTCTCCCCCTGACACATACAAATGACAGGGAAATGCAACACACAGAACTCAAACAAAATGCAAAGAAAGAAAGGAAAGACTTAACTTCAAAGGAGCAATGGAAGCACCAGGAACTCCGCCGAGATCCACACAACAGCAATCCACAACTGAAACTGAAGCTATGAAACCGCACATCATAGTGGGAGAAGCAACTATAAACAAGGAAGGTTAAATGACCACATAAGCAACACCTGAGGCAAGAGGTGTGGCCATTACCAGAAACAACACAGACGCCTATTGATCCACAAGGTAACCTGTCAGATCAAATCACATGTTACCAGTCTCACGATCTCCTGCCACCTGTCGCGGGAACGTCTGTGACAACAGTAGGCTTACTTCACTACATACATATATTGAATGTACAGCACCTCAACCAGCCTATGTTAATACAAAAAAACTTGTTAGATTATTTATTATATTTGAAAGTATCCGTATGGTGGGCCCCCAAAATAATTTTTACTGGTGGGCTCTAGGTACCTCAGTCCGACACTGGATAGATAGATAGATAGATAGATAGATAGAAGATGAGACTTGCTTCTCCTTGGTCTAGGCCTACTAAATTAAGGGCAATGCATTATCCAGCTATACTATTTAAAAGCCTTGGATAGATGAGCAAAAGTGCAGGATCCAAGTGAGCGCAGCCACTCCCCCAGATGGACAATGCAAAAAACAAGGTTAGACCAGCAGGGTGCTGCCACATACAGGTTTGCTTTTGCATGTCAGCCATGGTAGAGTGCACTTGTGCTTTATTTCATATTATTACGTGTTGTTTTTAGCATTGTAGATAGCTAAAAGATAGCACAGCAGGAAAAAAAAAAGATAAGTAGGTGCATCTTGCAGTAAGGCTACTGATCCAGGCTCCTTTCTAAAACATTATATGAAATTACATTACGCGTTTTCTTCCCCTTCAGGATTCACTACTAGGTTTGGCTAAAAGAATGCATTAATAAATGCATATAAACCTGTATGAAAATTGACTGGGTAATTCAGGCCTGAGGTGTTGTTCTGAAGCGTTAACATCTAAGACTAGATTAAGTCAATGGGGACATCTGGTGGGCAGTAATGAAGACTGTATATTTTCCATGCAACTAAAAATATGTTAATATACACCAGGGCTCCTCAATTAGTAGACTGCAGCCCGATTCTGGGTGGCAGATGCCAGCTGTCTAGACCACTGCATATCCCGATTTCAGCTCTATCTGCATCCTCAGGACGTAAATACAGTTCAATACAATGGTGAAGCTCTCTGCTGCACCATTCCTCTGTCATCAGTGGTTTAGTGCAGGCATGGTGCAGTGATTGCCCCTCTTGCATTGAGCCACAGACAGTAACAGCACAGACTGGAGCAGACCTGCTCCGCTCTGTTCGTGGGGGAATGTGGGGGCAGGTGAGTAATTAAATTAGAGGCAATAAGGAGACTTAGGACCTTTCATCAATATTGCCACATTGAAATAAATGTCCTACCTAGCTGGGCACCTTCCACTGATGTGCCCTCCTTTTTTTTTTTTTTAAACCGACCCCCGGATCGCTTTATAATTGCCCCATTTCTTCTGCAGCCTGATATGAAAATGAGGGGGACTTTTGTATGGGGCAGTGACAAAGATTTTACCTCGGGTGTGGCAGCGCTTCTCCCAGGCTGAGAGCGCAACCAATCGCTGCGCTCGGCTCTTAGCCAAAGTGAAGGAGCTCAAGTTCTCGCGAGGTAGATCATGTGATATTTTTATTGAGCCTGTTGTTATGGATGTGGCAATACCAAATATGTCTATTTTTAAAAATTTTACACAATAAGAGCATTTTTGGAAAAAAAATCATGCTTTTGTGTTGTCATTTTCTTAGAGCCATATATATATTTTTTGCTTTACATTTTTCTGACTATGGTCTTGTGTGAGGGCTCATTTTTTTGCAGGATGAGGGGACTTTTTGATAGCTTGATAAAATGTTTTTGGGAGGTGAGGTGACAAAAAAATAGCTGTTTTTGCATCATTTTTTTTTTTTTACACCGTATACCTGACGGGATAGATCTTGGGATATTTTTATAGAGCCAGTTGTTATGGACGGGGCAATATCAAATAAGTTAAATTTTTTCTATTTTTAACAAATTCTAGGTTACTTTGGGGAAAAGGTTGCCTTTTTTTACATTTGAAATTTTTTTATTTTACGCTTTGTGTCCCCCATAAGGTCATACAAGACCTCTGGGGGACATTTAACATCACATTTTTTTGCTATTGATTTCTCCTGTAACTGGGGCTGACATAGTAGCCCCAGTTACAGGCGGGAAACAACCCCCAGGGAGGCTGACCAGCAGAATACAGTGCTGTACCACCTCACTGCAGGGCTGATCGAGGTCTTAGGAAGACCCAGCCGCTCCTGTAGACTCTCGGCCCTGGCGGTCACATGTGACCGCGGTGCTAAAACAGAAAGTACATATCGCTTCCTCAGCTATATACACAGCGCTTATTCAGCGCTGTATAAAACCTTACAAACTGTGTTACTATGTAATAATTCCCATGGACTTACAACCACCATCTAGTGGTGGTATTTTTGCCTAAAAAAACACTGCAAGAAATGCATCAAAAAACTCAAAAAAAAATTTACAATGCATTTTTTATCAACCCATTTACTGTAGAAATCTGGTGTTAGTCACAAAGTTTGTCACAAACCTTCCTTTACGGATGTTCTGCGCACTGCTTGTAATTTTTCTAAAATGTGGCTGGAGCAGAGCATGGAGCGGGCCGTGTGGGAGCCCAGCACATTCATTTTAATCATTGCCAGGAAACTCACATATAGACCTCATGCACACAAATGTATTTTCTTTCCGTGTCTGTTCGTTTTTCTTTTTATGAGGAACCATTTATTTCAATGGGTCTTCAAAAAAAAAAAACAAGGTACTCCATGTGCATTCCGTTTCAGTATGTCCGTATTTCTGTTCCGCAAAAAGCTAGAAAATGTCCTATTATTGTCCGCATTACGGACAAGAATATTACTGTTCTATTAGGGGCCAGCCATTCCGTTCTGCAAAATATGGAATGCACACGGACGTCATCCGTATTTTTTGCAAAATACATACGGTCATGTGCATGAGGCCATACAGTGTTATAACTGAAGTCTACACCAGTTATACATGCCATGGAACTACATACTGGATTTAGTTCCATTCCCTGCATTTAATCCATGACAACCAACCAGCACAGTTTCCACATAGAAACCGCAGCAAGATTTTTTTTACTGCAATGTAGGTTTGAAGGTCCTATTTAACCCTTTCCTGATGCACCGATTTTCCATTTTTGTTTTTTCGTTTTTTCGCTCCCTGCCTTCCCGGAGCCATAACCGTATGAGGACTTGTTTTTTGCAGAACAAATTGTACTTTCTAATGGCACCATTTATTATTGTATAGAATGTAGTGGGAAGATGGAAAAAAATTCCAAATTGGGTGGAATTGGAAAAAAAAAAAGCAATTCCACCACAGTTTTATAGGTTTCGTCTTTACGGCAGTCACTATGCAGCAAAACTGACTTGTGCTCTTCATTCTCCAGGTCAGTACGATTATGGTCATACCACGTTTGTATAGTTTTTGCTTGGGAATAATATTCTGCTTTTTAGAGCAAGGGCAGGGATTGTAAGGGTTTAGCCACCGAGAGGTGGAGTCGCCCATTTTGGGACGGGTACTCTGCCTGTAGGCAGAGAGAGATCTAGGGATGGAATAGGGATACGTTATGTTATTCCCAATAGCACCTGGATCAGGAGAGATACTTGTGATATGTCGAACATCAGAAGATTGAGAATATAAAAGACATCTATAATCCCATCCTCTTATGATATCCTGTGTCAAAAAACTATGAGTAAAGAAGGACATCTCATGTCCCACCTCTTGATATACTTGTTTATAACCTAGACCAGTGGTGGCGAACCATTGGCATGGGTGCCAGAGGCGGCACTCAGAGCTCTCTCTGTGGGCACCCACATCCTGGGAAAATTCTATGGTGTACCAATAGACCTTAGACTTTTCCTGCCATTCATCAGCGCGGGGCGCACTATGAACAGCACAGGCAGCGCACTGAATGTAGCAGGCTATTATAGCTAAATCATAAAGTACACGGAAGAAATACCATATTGGACAGTAGTATTCCGGTTAAATTGCTGTGTTCATACTTTGCGACAAATAAGTGGGTTTTTGTCTGCAATTTGGGCCCTAAAAGGATGGTGTTTTCCAGTATATGATTACCTAAGATTACAGAGTATACTTTCCTGAGCTGTTTTCTAATTTTAATGCATAGCTAATAAAAGGTATATTTAAAATAAGGGAGATTAATACGATATTTGTTAGGTTTTTGTCTTACTCCTGATGAGTGTTGTGATTTTTGGGCCGGTGATACTATTGTGGCTGGGGAGGCAGTATTTTGTGCTGCATTGTGGGATCTGGCTCTATTGAGGAGGAATTTTGTGTTACACTGTGGTATTGCTGGCCCTATGTACTTCTGTTTCCCTTTCTACTTGTATTGTTCCAATTTGGACCCGCCTATGACATTTGGCCACTTTTAGTTTTTTTTTTCAGTTTCCAATCCACCCTAGGCTGTTCATCAGCACACCTTTAGTCTCCAACAGTGCAGTCAGCCACACTGCTTCAACCCAGCAGCGGAGCAGGGTTGCCAACTGTCCAGAAATTTTTAGACAGTCCATAAAAATGAGTGACTTTTTTCTTGTGTCTGTGAACAAAAACAGGTGTGTCCGTGATTTTTTTGAGGCTGGTGGTACTAGACTAGATTATTTTGGTGGTAATTACCGGGGGATCCCTTTGAGGTGTTATAGGTGTTTTTGTCGTGATGCCAGTTGCATTTCAGCAACAAGGGACGGAGTCCCCCTAAGTAGATGGTGAGGGTGGTACCCAGGTGTAGGAATGCCATAGTTGTGTAAGGGCAGCCTATAGTGTCGCTTTAGGTGTGGCTGTGCACGTGTCACAGTGCTCCTACCTGGATATTCTGGACCCCAGGCATTGTCGTCCAAAAACAGTGCAAATAGGATGAACAGTTAAGGAAATGGTAGAATAAATTGAGTCCAGACTTTGTATTAAAGTTCGTAACAGCTTTACTTGAATAAACTTGCATTAGGGAACAATCTTCTAACTTTATCTTGGTTACCAGCAGGCTTTGGCATAAATTCTGGCATACAAACACACTTGACCCTGCTACATCTGTTGCTCTCTGGCTCTGCTGTGCTAACAGGTTTAAATAGGAAACGTTTCCTTTCTGCTGTACTTAGGGTGCTTTCACACTTGCGTTTTTACTTTCCGGTGTAGAGATCCGTCGTCGGTTCTCTACGCCGGAAAGAAACTGATCAGGATTATCCTAATGCATTCTGAATGGAGAGAAATCCGTTCAGGATGCATCAGGATGTCTTCAGTTCAGGACAGGAACGTTTTTTGGACGTTGGCAAAACCGCAGCATGCTGCGGATTTGTCTCCGTCCAAAAATCCGGAAGACTTGCCGTAACGCCGGATCCGGAATTAATGGCTATTGAAGTGCATTAATCCGGATCCAGAATTAAGCTAAACGTCGTTTTGGCGCATCGTTTAGCTCTGCGCATGCGCAGCAGCAGTTCCGATCGGGCCCCCGGGGCACTCCTTCTTGACGTCACAGGTCTGGGCGGCGCATTGATCTATGCACCGCAGGGACCTGTGACTTCATGAAGGAACTCCCGGCGGCCGCAGCGCAGGTAAGTACACTGCTGCGGAGTACCATGGCTGTCATGGTAACCTGAAAGCATTTCGAAGACTGATCAGGATCCTGATCAGTCTTCAAATGCTTTCAGGCGACTTGCGTTCTGAGGGATCTGGCGGGACGGAAGTGCCTGCCGGATCCTCAGAACGCAAGTGTGAAAGCACCCTTAACTTGGTTGTCAAAGGTGTTATCAGTATGTTGAACTATAGACGTGGATTACTCTTTATAATTCATTATCATTTCCAATTGATCTGTAAAAAATGTTGGCTGTCTGTGATTTTAGGATAAGTTGATTAGTAAAAAGAAAAATTCTGGTTGGCAACTCTGCAGCGAAGACATTATTGTTCACCGCTATATCACACCACTGCTGGTTTGTCTTTGTTGGAACATGACATGAGCCAAATTTAGGAGATCATTTCAGACACTATGGATTACTATAGTGCAGCAATATAAAGTACCCTGACCCAGATAGCTGATCAGTGTTGTGTTTTACATGCACACACTGGTCATCTACTAGGTGGCTACTACACATCCCATCTTCCTGTATCTTTTTAACCGTCCTACTCTGGCAGTAATATTGTTAAATAACACAGCAACGGAAATATTGTGAATTCCCTTCTGTTACCCTAGACCAGTGATGGCGAACCTTTTAGAAACAGAGTGCCCAAACTCCAACCCAAAACCCACTTATTTACCGCAAAGTGCCAATGCAGCAATTTACCCTGAACATTACCGTCCAATATAGTATACCTTCCATGTACTTTATCATTTAGCTATATTAACCTGCCTGCATTAAATGTGCTCCCTGTGCCGTTCATAGTGCGCCCTGCACTGATGAATGGCAGGAAAAGGCATATTGGTACACCACAGACAGTATATAGCTCACACAACCTACAAGTATAAGGCTCTATAATTTGCGGCTCGGCCACAGGGATGCAGACCCTACACTTTTTATTTTGTGGACACATAGAAATGAATGGGTCCTTGTGCGATGCGCAAAATTCGGACCGGACATGGACCAAAAATACGGTTGTGTGCATGAGGCCTAATTCTTACATGCCATTTGTATTAAAAATACACATATATTGTCATAAACAACAAATGCTACTCAAAAACAGCATTTGTAATACACCCTTAGGCTTCATGCACAACAACCCATATCATGGCTCTGTTTCGTACGGAGACATATGTACCTCCACCTGCCTCTGATTTCATATGGATGCATTTCACTTATTTTTTTCATTTCCGAACAAATCCAGCAGAAAAAAAATGTGCGATGTTCCACTGGTTGCTTTATGTGGAGGTGCTTCTTTGGGAGATCTCTGTACATGACGGACCATGTAAAGCAGCATACTAGGAAGCCATATGGCCTCCATGCACTGTCATACAGGCTCTGCTGTCTGCTTGAGCCCTTTAGGGTAAGTCTACACGTCACAGATCTGTTGCAGAAAGAGTGTCTGTTCTCTTTATCTAAATAAAGATTGCTGAAATTCACGCATATGCTGCCGAACCTATTCCATTTAAAGGCCTCACGCACACGGCCATTGTGCGACCGTTCTGTGCACGGGCAACTTCGGTGCGGCGGCCGGAACGGATCAAGACCCATTCAACTTGTTCAAAAACATGTTCTATTTTTTTTTTTGCAGTGCGGTGGCACTGGCAGAAACACCACAGAAGCACTTGAATGGGTCCGCATCCATGATGCGGGGAGCACAAGGCCGGTGTCCGCATATTGTGGACCCGCTGTTTGCGGGCCGCAATATGTCCAAGGCCGGGCAACGGCCATGTACATGAGGCCTTAGATGTATGGAACTAATGTTCAGTTGCAGAAATCCCTGCAAAGAGCAGGTTTTCACCCTATAAATTTGAACAGGGTTTTCTTTTTCCAACAGCAAGCTGGTATCTGAACAATGGTGAGGAACTGGCCTAAAGAAATATCTGAATCATTGTCATTACCTAAAACATAAAACAGAGGAAATGCACCCAGATGAAAAATAGAAAATGCAGAAATCCAGGCCTTACCAAGAAGGGTCCAAAAACTGAACACAAACCATGTTTTATGTAATTTTCTTTATACCTATTGTATCTGTAATTATTAGTACACGCTTTGTATTTCACACCCAAATTTAAGCATTACATTTATTTGCAATTTATGCCGTAATAAAATATTTCTCACAATTTCTTTAATTGTTTGAGTTTCATTGTTTTCCATTTTTTGAACATCTGATGCCACCAGTCACCTGCTATTAACACAATACTGTGTTGTTGCTTGGTGTTTTATGCTTTGATTTGATTTAAGCTCTTGCAGTTATTATGCTAATAAGGCCCTCAGGAATAAGGTGGCAGATGGAAAGCAACGGAACAATTCTTTTATTTTGTTTTGTTGAAAGAAAAAAAAGAAGTTTGGGGGATTGAATTCAACAGCAAACTCATTCAGACCCTTGTAAAGAAGTTGCTGAGCTGAGGTAAATAAAGTACACCTAACATGCCTAACACTGTGATCGAAATGAGCTGCATCGTGGCAACACCATATGCCTATACATTTTATATATATATGTGTATATATATACAGGAGATATATATATATATATACCAATCAAGTTAAAACCACATGTCTAATATAATATTTAGTGTTGACCGAACTGGAGTTAATGAAGTGGAATTAGATCCGAATTTCACGAAAAATTCCCTGCAAACATGATTGTAACGGAAAATAACGGAATCCATAAGACGGAAGTCAAAACGGAAGCCTTTAAGAAGCATTCCGTTTTAATCCTCCATATTGGCAGAATAACGGATCCGTCCATTATGCAGGAAACCAGGACAGGTTAAGCTGCCCATAGACTTCTATTATGACGGAATGCAAAACGGAAGCATAGAAGTCTATGGGCAATGATAACGGATTTGTCTGGTCTCCGTTATGCAGAATGGAAAAAAAGTCCTGTCGACAACAGTCGTGGGATATTATATACTACCTATATACTACATTTTGCATTTGATAACATGTAGTTAAAGTGGCATGCAAAAGTCTGGGCAACTCTGGTCCAAATTACTGTTACTGTGAACAGTTGAGCACAGTGGCGTACCGCCAATATAGGCAGGGTATGCCACTGCTATGGGGCCCGCGGCACAGGGGGGCCCGGAGCGCTCGGAAGGCCACACCCACACAATTTGGCCCCGCCCACTCACAGTTTTCTGTCAAAAATAAATTAACATCGACCTGACATGCAGCCAGGATGCACATCGCCACTATCCCCCCCCCCCCCCACATTGTACTTCATGTTAGGGTGCATTCACAGCTTTCTGTTCTTCTGATTTATCAGAAGAAGAGAGAGAGAGAAAAAAAAACAGGATCCTGTAAAAAACGGATCCTGTTGCATTAGTTGTCCTCCGTTTGAGCTATTTCTGTCTGAGATCCGTTTTTTAGGCTACTTTCACACTACCTTTAATATTTTCCAGTATTGAGATCCGTCATAGGGTCTCAATACCGGATAAAAACGCTTCTATTTTGACCCCATTCATTGTCAATGGGGACAAAACGTAACTGAACAGAACAGAATGCTCCAAAATGCATTCTGTTCCGTTCTCATACCGGAGAGCAAACCGCAGCATGGGATGAGGAGCAAGACGGATCCGTCATGACCCACAATGCAACTCAATGGGGACAGATCCGTTTTATCTGTCACAATAGAAAACGGATCCGTCTTGGCTATGTTAAAGATGATACAACCGGATCCGTTCATAACGGATGCAGATGGTTGTATTATATCAGTAACGGAATTGTTTTTTAAAGAACCCTGCCGGATCCAGCAAAAACGCTAGTGTGAAAGTAGCCTTAAACAGGTAAAAAAAATCCTGCATGCAGTACTTTCATTTCCATCTAGGCCACTTTCACACTTCCGTCTTAGGATTTCAATAGCGGGGGTATGCCGTCATGTGATCAGTGCAGGGGGCGTGGCTCAGCACTGGATTTGATCCCGTGCTGAGCCACGCCCCTGCACTGATCACATGACGGTGACGTCACCCCAGGTCCTTCGGCTGTTCAACAGTTCGGGTTGGTGGAAGCCGCCCCTTATGGATTCCATATGCCGCGATAGTCTGCGGTAGTCGAATCCATAACGGGATGCGGCGATTGCCACAACCCGAACGCCGAACTTTCTTTTAAAGTTCGCTCATCTCTTCTTAGCTGTCTTACATTTAGACCATTTTCTACGCCTAAAACAGGCATAGAAAATAGTGAATGAAACAGGCCTACCAGCAAGTCCCCTTTCCTGTCCACAACATGCCCACAATTTTAGACCTGGCGTAAGCGGGACCAAGTCACATCTGCACCTGAAATACGCCTAATTTAGGTGTAATTTGGTATAGTAAATAACCCCCCTTGTTGTTGTGTTGCTATTTTCTGAAAGCCATATTGTTTTAATTTTTCAGGGCAATTGTCTTAAATAGAGGCTCATTGAGGGATAAGATGGCGGTTTGATTGGTACCATTTTTGGCTACATATAAGGCTAAATGCACACGACAGTTGTTTTTCTCGGCTTCCGTTTCAGTTTTTTTTGCGGATAGGACAGGAACCCATTCATTTCAATGGGTCAGTAAAAAAATGCTGACCGTTCATCCGTGTGTGTTCCGCGTCCGTTGTCCGTGTTTCCCTTCAGCAAAAAAAGTAGTGCATGTCCTACTTTTTTCTCATTTGCGGACGAGGATAGGCATTTATTACAGGGGATCTATGAAAACAAAGGAATCCTCCAAAAAAAACTGATGGACCATCAGTTTTTTTTGCTGATCCCGATTTGCGGACAGCAAAAAACAACTGTCGTGTGCATATAGCCTAACTATTTGATCGCTGGGTATTGCACATTTTGAGGTTCAAGCTGACCAAAAAATGGCTGTTTTTGTTTTTATTCATTTCTTTTTTTACAGCATTCACCTGATGGGGTGAATCATGTGATATTTTTATAGAGCTGGTCGATATGGACACGGTGATACCTATGACTATTTCTTATAATTTTAAATGACTTAATTATGGGAAAAAGGTGCTTTTTTTACCTGGAACTTTTTTTTTGTCCCACTGTGGGACTTCAACTTTTGGGAGTCTGATCCCCTCTACAATGCATTACTATACATGTGCATTGTAATGCATTAGCTGCCACTGTATTACCAGTGTAATACACTGACAGCCTGCCTGCGAGACCGAGGGTCTGCGTTTCACAGGCTTCCATAGAAGGCAAGCCCTGTTGCCTGTGTAAGGCATCGAGCTGCTTTCCCAGCCATCAGTTCCCCGACACTGAAGCTCGGGGATAAGAGGAGGGACGGGGAGAGACCACCCTCCCTCCACAAACCCTAAACATGCCACGGTCAGCGCTGACTATGGCATAGAAAGGGTTAATGTGTGAAACCCTGCCGCTAATTGAGTGGGCGCAGTTTCAGAGCGCCATACATGTACAGCGCTGGGCAGCAAGTGTTGCCCACAGTGTCGTAAGTGTACGTGCTGATCGTCTACGGGTTAAGCAAAAACATATATTTATCTTCATCTTTAACATTTTTAAAATATAAACAGAGAAAAGGGCTCAAAGCAAATGTTTGGGCACCCTGCATGGTTAGTACCTAGTAGCACCCACTATCACAACTAGAGATGGCCCGAACTATCCGCCGGCGAACAGTTCCCGGCGAACATAGCTTGTTCGCGTTCGCCTCTGCCGGGCGAACATATGCGATGTTCGGTCCGCCCCCTATACATCATCATTGAGCAAACTTTGACCCTGTACCTCACAGTCAGCAGACACATTCCAGCCAATCAGCAGCATACCCTCCCTCCCAGACCCTCCCACCTCCTGCACAGCATCCATTTTAGATTCATTCTGAAGCTGCAGTCTTAGTGAGAGGAGGGAGACTGTAATTGCTGCTGATTTAATTGGGAAATCGATAGCTAGGCTAGTGAATTCAGTGTCCACTCCAGTCCTGAAAGACTCATCTGATCTCTGCTGTAAGGACAGCGTCCTGACAGCACCCCAAAAGCCCTTTTTAGGGCTGCAACATTAGTCTGCTTTTTTTCCTTTATATACATATTGCAGTTGCCTGGCCTGCCTGTGTGTGAGGAGCTGCAGGCCCACAGACTGTAGTGTGCCCACTGCCAGTGCTCACCCCTGTCATTCCGTGTGGCACAGGACTTTGCTTAAAAAAGGCACTTAATTTTTACACTTTAATCTAAGGTTAGTTGCCTGCCAGTGTGTGTCAGGCTGACTTCCACTGACTGTAGTGTGCCCACTGCCAGTGCCCACCACTCATACCGGCTGGCACAGGACTTTGCATAAAAAGGCATTTAATTTTTACACTTTAGTGTAATTTCAGCTGCTTGCCTGCTGCTAGTGTGTGTCAGGCCGACTTCAACTGACTGTAGTGTGCCCACTGCCAGTGCCCACCCCTGTCATCCCGTGTGGCACAGGAATTTGCTTAAAAAAAAGGCACTTAATTTTTACACTTTAATCTAAGGTTAGTTGCCTGCCAGTGTGTGTCAGGCTGACTTCCACTGACTGTAGTGCGCCCACTGCCAGTGCCCACCACTCATACCGGCTGGCACAGGACTTTGCTTAAAAAAGGCATTTAATTTTTACACTTTAGTGTAATTTCAGCTGCTTGCCTGCTGCTAGTGTGTGTCAGGCCGACTTTAACTGACTGTAGTGTGCCCACTGCCAGTGCCCACCCCTGTCATCCCGAGTGGCACAGGACTTTGCTTAAAAAATAGGCACTTAATTTTTACACTTTAATCTAAGGTTAGTTGCCTGCCAGTGTGTGTCAGGCTGACTTCCACTGACTGTAGTGTGCCCACTGCCAGTGCCCACCACTCATACCGGCTGGCACAGGACTTTGCATAAAAAGGCATTTAATTTTTACACTTTAGTGTAATTTCAGCTGCTTGCCTGCTGCTAGTGTGTGTCAGGCCGACTTCAACTGACTGTAGTGTGCCCACTGCCAGTGCCCACCCCTGTCATCCCGAGTGGCACAGGACTTTGCTTAAAAAATAGGCACTTAATTTTTACACTTTAATCTAAGGTTAGTTGCCTGCCAGTGTGTGTCAGGCTGACTTCCACTGACTGTAGTGTGCCCACTGCCAGTGCCCACCACTCATACCGGCTGGCACAGGACTTTGCATAAAAAAGGCATTTAATTTTTACACTTTAGTGTAATTTCAGCTGCTTGCCTGCTGCTAGTGTGTGTCAGGCCCGCTTTCACTGACTGTAGTGTGCCCACTGCCAGTGCCAACCACTGATACCGGGTGGCACAGTAGCTTGCCGATAAATAAGGCATTTAATTTTTAGACAGTAGTCTAAAGTTCAGTTGCTTGCCTGCTGCCAGTGTGTGTCAGGCCCGACTTCCACTGACTGTAGTGTGCCCACTGCCAGTGCCAACCACTGATACCGGGTGGCACAGTAGCTTGCCGATAAATAAGGCATTTAATTTTTAGACAGTAGTCTAAATTCAGTTGCTTGCCTGCTGCCAGTGTGTGTCAGGCCCTCTTCCACTGACTGTAGTGTGCCCACTGCCAGTGCCAACCACTGATACCGGGTGGCACAGTAGCTTGCTGATAAATAAGGCATTTAATTTTTAGACAGTAGTCTAAATTCAGTTGCTTGCCTGCTGCCAGTGTGTGTCAGGCCCTCTTCCACTGACTGTAGTGTGCCCACTGCCAGTGCCAACCACTGATACCGGGTGGCACAGTAGCTTTGCCGATAAATAAGGCATTTCATTTTTAGACAGTAGTCTAAATTCAGTTGCTTGCCTGCTGCCAGTGTGTGTCAGGCCGCTTCCACTGACTGTAGTGTGCCCACTGCCAGTGCCAACCACTGATACCGGGTGGCACAGTAACTTGCCGATAAATAAGGCATTTAATTTTTAGACAGTAGTCTAAATTCAGTTGCTTGCCTGCTGCCAGTGTGTGTCAGGCCCTCTTCCACTGACTGTAGTGTGCCCACTGCCAGTGCCAACCACTGATACCGGGTGGCACAGTAGCTTGCCGATAAATAAGGCATTTAATTTTTACACTTTAGTGTAATTTCAGTTGCTTGCCTGCTGCCAGTGTGTGTCAGGCCCGCTTCCACTGACTGTAGTGTGCCCACTGCCAGTGCCAACCACTGATACCGGGTGGCACAGTAGCTTGCCGATAAATAAGGCATTTAATTTTTAGACAGTAGTCTAAATTCAGTTGCTTGCCTGCTGCCAGTGTGTGTCAGGCCCTCTTCCACTGACTGTAGTGTGCCCACTGCCAGTGCCAACCACTGATACCGGGTGGCACAGTAGCTTGCCGATAAATAAGGCATTTAATTTTTAGACAGTAGTCTAAATTCAGTTGCTTGCCTGCTGCCAGTGTGTGTCAGGCCCTCTTCCACTGACTGTAGTGTGCCCACTGCCAGTGCCAACCACTGATACCGGGTGGCACAGTAGCTTGCCGATAAATAAGGCATTTAATTTTTAGACAGTAGTCTAAATTCAGTTGCTTGCCTCGCCAGTGTGTGTCAGGCCCGCTTCCACTGACTGTAGTGTGCGCACTGCCAGTGCCAACCACTGATACCGGGTGGCACAGTAGCTTGCCGATAAATAAGGCATTTAATTTTTAGACAGTAGTCTAAATTCAGTTGCTTGCCTGCTGCCAGTGTGTGTCAGGCCCACTTCCACAGACTGTAGTGTGCCCACTGCCAGTGCCAACCACTCATACCGGGTGGCACAGTACCTAACACGCGTAGTACCACTTATCTAAAAAAATGACAGGCAGAGGCAGGCCACCCCGCAGGAGCCGTCGTGGTCGTGGTGCTGTGATTTCCACTGTCCCTGGAATAATGCCCAGTTTTCAGAGGCCACGTACCCTGAACCCGAAAAATTCAGAGGACGTAGTTGACTGGCTTAGACAGGACACCCAATCTTCAACAGCTTCCGCTAAGAACCTTGACGCACCATCCTCCTCCAGCTCAGCTTCGGTCACCTGCTCTCAAGTTACCACGCACCCGCCCGTCGCCACCACCACCACTACCACCACAGCCACCACAGCCGCTTCACTTGATCCGTCAGAGGAGTTATTTACACATCAGTTGGATGCAATTAGTGATGCGCAACCATTATTGCCAGATGATGTAGATTACGGGGATATGTCTCAGTTAGGCAGGATTACACACATGGACGTACAGTGTGATGATGATGATGATGATGTTGTACACGCTGCTGCTTCCTTTGCTGAGGTGTCAGATACAAGTGAAGCGGTTGATGATGACGATGTGTCCACGGATGCCACGTGGGTGCCTGCTCGAAGAGAAGAAGAGGGAAAGTTCTGAAGGGGAGACAGAGAGAATGAGGAGACGAGTTGGAAGCAGGGGAGGTCGTCGCAAGGAGTTAGTGGCACAGTCAGACAGCATGTATCGGCACCTGGGGTCAGCCAGACAGCACGCCAGTCAACGCATGCTGTTGCCACCACTAGAATGCCGTCATTGCAAAGCTCAGCAGTGTGGCATTTTTTTGTGTGTCTGCCTCTGATAAAAGCAATGCCATTTGCAACCTGTGCCAAAAGAAACTGAGTCGTGGGAAGTCCAACACCCACCTTGGTACAACTGCTTTGCGAAGGCACATGATCTCACATCACAAACGCCTATGGGATCAACACATGAGTACAAGCAGCACACAAACTCAAAGCCACCATGCTCCTCCTGGTCCAGCATCTTCAGCCACGTCAACCACTGCTGTCCTCCCTGCCCCCTCTCAACCACCCGCCACTCCATCTCTCACCTTCAGCAGTTCCTGCTCATCTGCCCACAGTCAGGTGTCTGTCAAGGACATGTTTGAGCATAAGAAGCCAATGTCACAAAGTCACCCCCTTGCCCGGCGACTGACAGCTGGCTTGACGGAACTCTTAGCCCGCCAGCTTTTACCATACCAGCTGGTAGAGTCTGAGGCCTTCAAAAATTTGTCGCTATTGGGACACCACAGTGGAAGGTACCCGGACGAAATTTTTTTCAAAAGGCAATCCCAAACCTCTACCATGTCATTGAAAAGGAAGTCATGGCATCTCTGGCATACAGTGTTGGGGCAAGGGTCCATCTGACCACTGATACCTGGTCTGCAAAGCACGGTCAGGGCAGGTATATCACGTATACTGCGCATTGGGTCAACCTGCTGACGGCTGACAAGCATGGAATGCGTGGCTCTGCAGCGGAGTTGGTGACACCACCACGACTTGCAGGCAGACCTACTGCCACCTCCTCTACTCCTACTCCATCCTCTTCAATATCCTCCTCGGCTGAGTCCTCTTCTGCTGCGGCGTCTGGCTGCACATCAACTGATTCCCCCAGCTCCCCAGGGGCTATTCCACATCCCGGATACGACAGTGTCACGCTATCTTGGGGTTGACTTGCCTGAAAGCAGAGAGCCACACAGGACCAGCACTCCTGTCCGCCCTGAGCGCACAGGTGGATCAGTGGCTGACCCCGCACCAACTGGAGATCGGCAAAGTGGTGTGTGACAATGGAAGCAATCTGTTGGCGGCATTATATTTGGGCAAGTTGTCACATGTGCCGTGCATGGCACATGTGTTGAATCTCATCGTACAACGTTTTGTGTCTAAGTACCCAGGCTTACAGGACGTCCTCAAGCAGGCCAGGAAGGTGTGTGGCCATTTCAGGCGTTCCTACACGGCCATGGCGCACTTTTCCGATATTCAGCGGCGAAACAACATGCCAGTGAGGCGCTTGATATGCGACAGCCCGACACGTTGGAATTCAACACTCCTAATGTTCGACCGCCTGCTCCAACAAGAAAAAGCCGTCAACAGTATTTGTATGACCGGGGTGCTAGGACAGCCTCTGCGGAGCTGGGAATCTTTTGCCACGTTACTGGACACTCATGCGCAATGCCTGTAGGCTTATGCGTCCTTTTGAGGAGGTGACAAACCTAGTCAGTCGCACCGAAGGCACCATCAGCGACCTCATCCCATTTGTTTTCTTCCTGGAGCGTGCCCTGCGAAGAGTTCTGGATCAGGCTGTAGATGAGCGTGAAGAGGAAGAGGAAGAGTTGTGGTCACCATCACCACCAGAAACAGCCTTGTCATCATCGCTTGCCGGACCTGCAGCAACGCTGGAAGAGGAGTATGAGGAAGAGGAGTCAGAGGAGGAATGTGGCGGCTTTGAGGAGGAGGAAGACCAACCACAGCAGGCACCCCAGGGTGCTCGTTGTTGTCACCTATCTGGGACCCATGGTGTTGTACGTGGCTGGGGGAAGAACAGACCGTCAATGACATCAGTGAGGACGAGGAACGGGAAATGAGTAGCTCTGCATCCAACCTTGTTCAAATGGGGTCTTTCATGCTGTCATGTCTGTTGAGGGACCCACGTATAAAAAGGATAAAGGAGAACGATCTGTACTGGGTGGCCACGCTACTAGACCCCGGTATAAGCAGAAAGTGGCAGAAATGTTACCAAATTACCGAAAGTCGGAAAGGATGCAGCAGTTCAAAACCAAACTAAAAAATATGCTTTACAGCTTATAAGGGGATGTCACAGCACAACGGGAATCTAACAGGGGAAGAGGTGAGTGTAATCCTCCTCCTACCACGGCGGCAAGGACTGGACGATTTACAGATGTGTTGTTGATGGAGGACATGCGGAGCTTTTTCAGTCCTACTCATCGCCACAGCCCTTCGGGATCCAGCCTTAGAGAACGACTCGACCGACAGGTAGCAGACTACCTCGCCTTAACAGCAGATATCGACACTCTGAGGAGCAATGAACCCCTTCACTACTGGGTGTGCAGGCTTGACCTGTGGCCTGAGCTATCCCAGTTCGCGATAGAACTTCTGGCCTGCCCTGCTTCAAGTGTCCTGTCAGAAAGGACCTTCAGTGCAGCAGGAGGCATTGTCACTGACAAGAGAAGTCGCCTCGGTCAAAAAGTGTTGATTACCTCACCTTCATAAAGATGAATGAGGCATGGATCCCGAAGGGACTGACAGTGGGGATACGTTTGACTAACAAAAGGCCTGATTACATGCCTTGGCCTCAAAATGGTCCCCACGCTGCTGTATTTAATGTCTGCATACCGGATGACTTTCGTGAATTCTCCACCACCAACTAGGGTTCAAGCCGCAATGTTTTAGTCACTTTTCTGCCTGGAAAACATCAATTTTTCCGGCCGCTGCTACAATAGCGGCTGCAACAGTGCCATTATTTTTCAGGCATGTGTACATGCCTAATTTTTCTGTCCTATGGTGCAGCACTGTGGCTGCAAAAACAAACCCAAAAAAAAAGGCACATACAAGTGTCAATTCCCCTTCGTGATCGTTACCTTGTTGTGGTGAAGGGGCTTGCGTATCACAATGAAGCAATCATCATCACCTCTATAAGTGTGTTGGCAATGTTGCCACACCCCAGATGATAAGGCCGTTGCTTCATTATGGTCAGACCAAAAGCGATCGGGTGGCCACGCTACTAGACCCCCGGTATAAGCAGAAAGTGGCAGAAATGTTACCAAATTACCAAAAGTCGGAAAGGATGCAGCAGTTCAAAACCAAACTAAAAAATATGCTTTACACAGCTTATAAGGGGGATGTCAATGGGGGATTCGACAATGGTTAATCAATTCGACCGGATAGGGTCCGTAACAGGGATTAAACTGATAGCAATAGTACTAGTTAAGACACCACTCATATAGGGTGTCACAGCACATTGCTCTGTGCACGCGCAGTGCCCCAATTTGGGAGTAAGAGGACCGACCAAGCTGCTTTTTCCATCTCCCGGTTCCTCAAATCAATTCAGTTTAGTGTATGAGAGTTTGGTCTGTCACTGTGAAGGCAGTCGAAGGTACCCGGCCTAAATTTTTTTTTCATAAAAGGCAATTCCTGATATGGGACGTAACAGGGATTAAACTGATGAGAATAATACAACAGAAAATACCACTCATATCGGTGGAAGGAGCCAGCGTTTTTTTAACCATCTCCCCGTTCAAAAAATCTATTTAATAAATGGCCCCCAGATTGGGGAGTCGGGGACGTTAGAGGGATTAAACTGATGAGAATAGTACTACAGAAAATACCACTCATATCGGGTGTGACAGTAAATTGCACGGCGCAGACGCAGTCACCGTGGTTTAAAACAGAGTGGAGGGAGCCAGCGTTTTTTTAACCATCTCCCCGTTCGAAAAATCTATTCAATAAATGGCCCCCAGATTGGGGACGTTAGAGGATTAAACTGATGAGAATAGTACTACAGAAAATACCACTCATATCGGGTGTGACAGTAAATTGCACGGCGCAGACGCAGTCACCGTGGTTTAAAACAGAGTGGAGGGAGCCAGGGTTTTTAACCATCTCCCGTTCGAAAAATCTATTCAATAAATGGCACCCAGATTGGGGACGTTAGAGGGATTAAACTGATGAGAATAGTACTACAGAAAATACCACTCATATCGGGTGTGACAGTAAATTGCACGGCGCAGACGCAGTCACCGTGGTTTAAAACAGAGTGGAGGGAGCCAGGTTTTTTAACCATCTCCCGTTCGAAAAATCTATTCAATAAATGGCACCCAGATTGGGGACGTTAGAGGGATTAAACTGATGAGAATAGTACTACAGAAAATACCACTCATATCGGGTGTGACAGTAAATTGCACGGCGCAGACGCAGTCACCGTGGTTTAAAACAGAGTGGAGGGAGCCAGCGTTTTTTTAACCATCTCCCCGTTCGAAAAATCTATTTAATAAATGGCCTCCAGATTGGGGATGTTAGAGGGATTAAACTGATGAGAATAGTACTACAGAAAATACCACTCATATCGGGTGTGACAGTAAATTGCATGGCGCAGACGCAGTCACCGTGGTTTAAAACAGAGTGGAGGGAGCCAGGTTTTTTTTAACCATCTCCCCGTTCGAAAAATCTATTCAATAAATGGCACCCAGATTGGGGACGTTAGAGGGATTAAACTGATGAGAATAGTACTACAGAAAATACCACTCATATCGGGTGTGACAGTAAATTGCACGGCGCAGACGCAGTCGCCGTGGTTTAAAACAGAGTGGAGGGAGCCAGCGTTTTTTTAACCATCTCCCCGTTCGAAAAATCTATTTAATAAATGGCCCCCAGATTGGGGATGTTAGAGGGATTAAACTGATGAGAATAGTACTACAGAAAATACCACTCATATCGGGTGTGACAGTAAATTGCACGGCGCAGACGCAGTCACCGTGGATTAAAACAGAGTGGAGGGAGCCAGCGTTTTTTTAACCATCTCCCCGTTCGAAAAATCTATTCAATAAGTGGCCCCCAGATTGGGGATGTTAGAGGGATTAAACTGATGAGAATAGTACTACAGAAAATACCACTCATATCGGGTGTGACAGTAAATTGCACGGCGCAGACGCAGTGACCGTGGATAAAAACAAAGGGGAGGGAGCCAGCGTTTTTTAACCATCTCCCGTTCGAAAAATCAATTCAATTGACCTTTCGGGGACCCTTGGTGTTGTACGTGGCTGGGTGGAGGAAGAAACCTTCAATGACATCACCGGGACGTGGCTAGCTTGGTATCCAACCTTGTGCAAATGGGGAGTTTGCAGTTGTGCAAATTAACTGTTTGCGGTGCATTAAAAGGGGAGTTTGGTCTGTCAATGTCTGTGATGCGGGCGTAACCCTTACACTACCTGATCGATACAACATCATACCTGATCGTATACACACACTGGATGTTTTAAAGCATGTTATTCCAAACAATTTAGGAATGTTATTTGATTTATGCCCTTTATGGATTAAAACCCGACTCTGCGTCCACTACGTAATTTTCCATGGGAGTTTTGCCATAGATCCCCCTCCGGCATGCCACAGTCCAGGTGTTAGACCCCTTGAAACAACTTTCTCATCACTATTGTGGCCAGAAAGAGTCCCTGTGGGTTTTAAAATTCGCCTGTCTATTGAAGTCTATGGCGGTTCGCCCGGTTCGCCAGTTCGCGAACATTTGCGGAAGTTCGCGTTCGCTGTTCGCGAACTGAAAATTTTATGTTCGCGACATCACTAATCACAACTTGTAAGCGCTTTCTGTAGCCAGCCAAGAGTCTTTCAATTCTTGTTTTAAATATTTTCATCCATTCTTCCTTGCAAAAGTGTTCTGGTTTTGTGAGATTCCTGGGCCGTCTTGCATGCACTGCTCTTTTGAGATCTATCCACAGATTTTCAATGATGCTTGCGCTTTTTGAGCTAGTCTATTGTAGATTTTGAGGTGTGTTTAGGATCATTATCCATTTATAGAAGCCATCCTCTTTTCAACTTCAGCTTTTTTATAGCTGGTGTTATGTTTGCTTCCAGGATGGAATCCATTCGTTCTTTACCCATGAAATGTTCCCTTTGCCATTGGCTGCAACACGACCCCATAGCAATATTGATCCACCTCCATGCTTAATGATTGGAGAGGTATTCTTTTCATGAAATTCTGTGCCCTTTTTTCTCCAAACATACCTTTGCTCATTGTGGCCAAAGAGTTCTATTTTAACCTCACCATCCACATGACTTATTTCCAAAATGCATCAGGCTTGTTTATATGTTCTTTTGCAAATTTCTGATGCTGAATTTTGTGGTGAGGATACAGGAAATGTTTTCTTCTGATGATACTTCCATGTTGGCCATATTTGTGAAGGTGTAGCTGAACAGTGGAACAATAAACCACAACTCCAAAGTCAAGCGGGGGTTCTGATTTGCCTTTCTGGCAATCCTACGAGCAGCTATCTATGAGAAAAACCTAAATAACACTTCTTCTTGGCCTTCTCATGCTTTGTGGGCCTCCGCCATTTTCATTTTCAGAGTGTTAGGCAGCTGTTTAGAAGAACCCATGGCTGCTGTTTTTTTGGGATAGAGGAGTCTAGGTATTTATAAAGCTTTGAAATTTGCATCACCTGGCCTATCCTAACAAGTCTTAACCCTAACAGGCTATTTAAGGTCTGACATTATCTGAGCACTTTAAATCAAAGGTACTCTGTTTCTTTTTTCACTTTAAATTGTAATTTTGAAACCAAAATAATACATTGATATTGCTTAAATGTTGAAAAGTGTGTTTCATCTTTAACTTTAAGCCTTTTGGAGAATTTTATCTTCAGCCTGCTTAATTTTATCTTCAACCTGCTTAACTATTCACAGTCATTTTGACCAGGGTGCCCAAAATTTTGCATGTCACTGTATATTACCATTGGACACTAATGGCTAGCCCAGTGCTCTCCATTAGCAAAAAATTGCTGGGCAAATCAACTTATCACATAAGCATCAGAGATTTGGCACTCACTTATCAAATCAGCACATTACCTAATGCTAACAGTGTTATGTTGAATATAAAATACAAATCAATGAGTTTTATCTTTATCTTAGTACACTAAGTGTCTTGTTTGTTCGGCTAAATAAAGAAGGAACCTATCTGTTCTGTGCACAGTTCCATCTGCCATATACCAAAGGACAATGTGAACCTTTCCAGCACCAACAAAAAAAAAAATCCTGAGAATGAAGGAAACAAGAGATTGGATCTGCCAGAATTTCTGGATCCCAGAATGAATACAAGTACTGGGCATGCAGACCCTAGAATAAGGAACAGTGTGCTCTCTTGTGTTCTTATAAACTTTGAGAGGAACTAGTCAGAACCTTTAATGACAAAAAATGTCCTTATTCAGTAAGAAAATGGCACAAAGCTACGAAACTGGTTAAATTAATATTAAGAAAAATAAGAAATTCTCAAACTTTTTTTTTATCATCATTGCTTTATGAAAATTGAAAGCCAAAATACCCGCATTGCATTGTACCTACATACTGTATACTGTAATTATAAACTGTATATATATATCAGTTTCATGAACTATGAATTTACATGTGACATATACACATATAGAATACGGTAAACTGAAAAAAAAACACGAGGAGTTAAGATAAAAAGCCTATTTTACAATATGGCAGTGCTGGACAGTGATCAAAGTTCCAAGATCCTTACTTTACAAAAAGATGCTCCTCAGACTTTATTTTGTCTGTCATCACTGTTGTTTTGGTCTGAGAGCACTGTTCTTCATCTTTCTCTCTCTTACAGGCTTTTTGATTGGGTGTGGTTGAAGCGTCCACTATGCCTGCTAGACAAAGGAATTTAGGATTATTTGCGCAATAAATGGACTTTGAAAAGGGAGGAATAGTGGGACTTTGAGAAGCGGAATGGTCCATCTGTGAAATCTCAGAAAGAGTTGGATTAGAAGTTTCTGTAGTACATCAGTGGTGTTGACAGTGGTCAGAGGAAGGCACTCACACATGTAGAGAGGGTTCTGGATGGTCAAGAAACACAGTTGCTTGCCAAGATCACTGTATACGTAGAGCTGCTGCATCATGGCATCACAGCCATGGCATCACAAATTGATTCTGCAGCAGTCCCTGAAGGTGACTGCCTAGACCATAAGAAACTGTCTACTTGATGTTAAACTACATTCATGCGCTCCACTCCACATATATCTTGGTATACATCACTGTGCATTGCAGAAACATGCATAGCTAGTCCGCTGTGGTAGTGAAAAGTAGTTAACTGCATCAGTATCTGAAGTGTGAAATCAGCCTTACAGGTCAATGTTAGCATCAGGTATAATGGACTTAACCGTGCAGTGGCCCAAGATTCTACTGTAGAGTGAAAGAGTGCTCTCCTTTTATACTGTCTGCTGATTCCACATAGATTGCTACAGAACCTGTTCTATTACATGCTGATACAAGTAGTGGGCCCATGACAGAGTGGAGAGAGTGTCAGCAGTAAATTTCTGTTGACGTCACTGTTTATTTTCCCTTCTTCTGATTCGTCATAACAACAACCCCAAAAATGGATTCTGTCTTTTGCGCATTTATCTTTAAACGGTCAGCATTTGATCAGTAATTGATCAGTATTGCTAAGGCCAAAAAAAACAGGAGTGGGTCCAAAACAGAGATGACACATGGTTCGAATATTTGCATGTCTTCTGTGTTTAATACCCACTTCTGCTTTTGGCTTCCAAATGATGAGAAAATCCTGAAGCAAAATACTGATCGTGCGATAGAGGAATCATGCTCAATTTGCATGAGTTTTTGCTATTAGCTTCTGAAATAAATTTTATTTAGATGGAAAAAAAAGTCCTGCATGGCCTCTATCACACAGTCAGTATATGGTCAGTTGTTTGCATTAGTATTTGATCAGTATTGGTAAGGTAAAACAGGAGAGGGTCAAAAAAAGAGATAACATGTGATGGAAATTCTGTGTTTTGGACACACTTCAAATCGTGAGCAAATCCTGATGCAAAATACTGACCGTGTTATAGAGGACTTATGGATGCTCTAAAGACAGAATCCATTGTGTTTTTTTATTTTTCTGTTCTTCTTACAGATCGCAAGAAGGGTAAAATAAATGGTGTTGTTAACAAGGCCAAACAGGCACATTAGTGGCCCCTTCACAGACTGGTAAGGGTGGCAACAGCATGAGGAGTCAACCTAGTGGCCCCATCACAGAGTGGTGAGGTGGCAACAGCATGAGGGGTCAACCTAGTGGCCCCATCACAAAGCGGTGAGGGTGGAAACAGCATGAGGAGTCAACATAGTGGCCAAGTCACAGAGTGGTGAGGGTGGCAGCAGCATGAGGAGTCAACCTAGAGGCCCCGTCACAGAGTGGTGAGGGTGGCAACAGCATGATGAGTCAACATAGTAGCCCCATCACAGAGTGGGGAGGGTGGCAACTGCATAAGGAGTCAACACAGTGGCCCCATCACAGAGTGGGGAGGGGGGCAACAGCATGAGGAGTCAACATGGTGGCCTAGTGACAGAGTGGTGAGGTGGCAAAAGCATGAGGAGTGAACACAGTGGCCCCGTCACGGAGTGGGGAGGGTGGCAGCAGCATTGGCAGTAACAGCACAAGATAGTGGCAGTAGGAGTATATGGCAGCAAAGGCAGCAGGTGTGCAGCATCAGGTGGGTGGCTGCATCAGAATAGTCGCTGAAGGGGGGGCGGAGCTAGCGCCTGTAGTGAATGGCTGCGTGAATCTGCTGCTCCGTGTATCTAATCGCCCATACAGCCTGGATTAATCGCTTGGTGATCCTAAAATGGTAAAAATCGGAGGGTCTAAGCCTGGTGACCCCTCAGGACACCAAAAGGTCCACAGCGTGTAGCGGTGAAATAGATAAATTCATTAAAAAGGCCGCCTCAGCTTACATCGCCCGTAAAAACAAGATGGCGCCGACCTCCCCGAGTGCTTCTAACCGCTCACAGCAGGAGCTCCCGGACGCCACTCAGAGAGGTGAGGAAGACCCTGACTGCCTTCCACTCTCCCGCTCCTATCTAGGAGACACGCTGTCCTCCTCTCTAACCTCAGCACTGGAGCCTCTGAGCTCCGATCTTGCAGCCATCAAACAAGACATCAGGCACATTGGCAGACGAGTTGAATCCCTAGAGGAATCCTGTACCGCCATGGTTCATCACCAAACAGCGGTCTCTGAACATCTCGGCTCTATCCAGTCCACTTTAAACACCTTATACAGCGCCGTAGAGGACCAAGAGAATCGCGGTAGACGCAATAACTTGCGATTCTGCGGTGTGCCAGAAACAGTCCCCGCAAGTGACATCCCGCACACTATCACCCAGATCTGCCTCTCAATACTGGGACCAGACTCGGCCCATGAAGTGATTTTGGAACGGGCTCATAGAGCCCTGAAGCCCAGACCAGCACCCAGCGCACCGCCGAGAGACATAATTTGCAAGTTTCTCAGCTTCCCGGTAAAAGAAGCAGTACTTACTAAAGCCCGTCAGTCAGACACAGTGATATGGGATGGCCACAAAATTCTTATATTCCAAGATCTGGCCCAGTCCACTTTGAAGAAAAGAAGAACCTTGAAACCGCTTATGGACTGGCTTAGATCCCATAATACACCATACGGATGGGCCTTCCCATTCGGCCTCTACTTCATGCATGCGGGACACCGACTGACCATTTCCTCATACAAGGATCTTCCTCAGGTTTATGAACACTTAAATATCGCTCGCTGGACATACCAAATTGGGATCCCATCTAAGACCTAACGATCCTTCCAGAACTGCCTCTACTGGAACCATGGGAACGACAGCGTACTCCAAAATCTCACAAGAACAAGAGGAACACCGCTTATTCAACCCCCAGACGACTTCCAATGGGAGAGTGAGACTTTTTGTCACCTTTTGTCACTTCCCATTACTTTCTGTCACCCTTTTCTGTTTCTTCTAAAAGTCCTGAGAGCTCTGACCAATAGAGCCTCTAACACTCCTTTTGGCCTAGAATTGCCCTCATGACCAATTAAGGTTCTTAAAACACAGACCCTCCGAGTCCCCACCTGGATCCCCATTCATATAGGGGCGTATTTACATGTTAAAATATCCCCCCTACCTATACTCACTGTGCGCACTGCTGCGCCAACAATGTTATTCTCACTATATGTTGTGCTTTCTTTTTTCTCTGTTTTTGGTTTGGTTTATTTAAAGAGATGTGCCCGGCTTCATCTTAAAATGTCCAATAAGTCTCCCGACAGTGTATTAACTTCTATGACCAAATGCTACCAGAATATTAATGTGCGGCCCTGTGGATGTTTCGACGCCCCAGGACGGTTCTCCTTCGCCCCTCCCCCCAAATTGAAGCGAGATGACAGATATTAGTATAGCCACCTATAATGTCAAAGGCTTTAACGCGCCTTCAAAGAGATGTCAAATTTTCTCCCTCCTAAAAAAGGAGAAATGCTCAGTTCTGCTCCTGCAGGAGACACATTTTAAATTTAACAGATATCTAGATCTTTCTCGCTCCAATTTTCCATTGTGGTACCATAATGGCTCAAACTCCTCGGCCTCCAGAGGAGTCAGCATTGGTTTCAGTAAGGGAGGAGACTTCAACATTGCACTTGATCCGATTGTTGACTCCTCCGACCGGAAATCTGCAGTGTCCCGGAAAGCCCTTGTTTCCTTTTGCAAAAAACTCCATAACTCCAACTTGATAGACATATGGAGATCCTTTAATCCTAGTGTAAAAGACTACACCTTCTACTCTCATGTGCATGGTTCATATCACAGACTGGACTACCTGTTTATCTCTAAAGAACATCTCCAGTCCTGCTCCGGACACCTCTCTGACACTTCACCAGTCTTGATGTGTCTCAAACCTCCAAACATATCATCCAAAGTATTTAGGTGGAGACTCAATGAACAATTGATCTCCACACTGGAACTTAAAACCAAAGTCCAGAATATTTTGGATACATTTTTTTCTTTGAACTCTCTCCCTGACACCTTCCCCCATGTTTTGTGGGATACCCACAAGGCATATATGCAGGGTCAATTTATTAGCCTGGGCTCCCATGTAAAAAAAAAAGAGGATGGCCCGCATAGATTACCTATTATCAGAGATCCAAAAATTTAAATCTTCTCATAAACAATCCCTAACTGTAAAAGACCTCACTAGTCTAAACACATTACGAGCTGAATTGAAAAACCATTTAAATTCCACCTCCGCTATATACTACCTCAATTCCCAATATAAATACTTTGTCCATGGCGACAAAGAATCGAAGTTCATGATGCATAAAATCAAACAAAGACGATCCCATAATTATATCTGTAAAATCTCCAAAAAGGGAGGGGGAATGGCCCTTTCCTCTAATGACATCACAGTGCAGTTCCAATCCTATTAAAATTCATTATATAATATCCCACAACCATCTGAGTCTAAGACCCCCCCCCCCCCACTCTCACAATTCATTAATCGATTCCTTCACTCGGTTCAACTCCCCAAGCTGACTCAATTACAAAAAGATACATTAGGCGGCCCATTCATCCTTGATGAACTATCCACGGCCATCAAGCAGCTCCCCAAAGGAAAGGCCCCGACTCCTACTTTATACTACCAAACATTCAGAAACTCCCTATCCCCCCATCTCCTAGCTGTCTGTAACAGCTACCTTCAAGGCACCCCTCTCACATCAGACATGACAAAAGCTCACCTTACCATTATTCCAAAAGAAGGGAAGGATCCAACCCATTGCTCCAATTACCGCCCTATATCCCTACTGAACCTAGATCTTAAACTCCTAGCCAAAATGCTGGCCAACCGTCTCTCCCCGTACTTGCCTTCTCTGATTCACTGCGATCAAACTGGATTTGTGGTGGGCAGGGAGGGCAAGGACAACTCTACTAGAGTCATTAATGCTATGTTCCATGCTAAAAAGAAGAACCCCTTGGTCCTCATCAGCACCGACGCCGAAAAAGCATTCGATCGGGTCAGTTGGGATTTTATTCGATTGGCCCTGATTAACCTGAATTTCCCAGCGGCCTTCATACATGCTCTCTTTTCAATGTATGAAAAAGCCTCGGCGTCGGTGCTGGTGAATGACGCAATCTCACCTTCCTTTCCTATTACGCCAAGACAACAGAATAAAAGGGATACGACTAGGCAACAGGGAACACAAAGTAGCGGCCTGATCTTTTAATCCTTACAACTAACCCTTCTGTGTCCCTACAGCCCATATATGACATCTTCGACCGATATAGCCCCTTATCAAATTTTAAAATAAACATGAGAAAGTCTAAACTAAGATCACAATCCCCTTTTGATTGGGACACCCCCTACATAACGTATTTAGGTATTAAAATCAGTTCCGACCCACACTCACTATTTTACTTAAATTTTACCCCCTTGCTCCACTCTATTCAAGAACAATTAAACACCATACACCTCCCAATGCTGTCCTGGATTGGTCGCAAAAACCTTATGGCCTCATTGGTCACCCCTAGATTAAATTACCTTTGCAAGCACTACCCATCCCTATCCCCTCATCCTTTTTCCTGTCTCTCAAAAAACGTATCCGCTCCTTTATTTGGAACAAATCTAAAGCCCGTATAGCTCTCTCGACTCTCCAACGCCCAAGATTACTAGGTGGAATGGGCCTTCCTGACCCTTCCCTTTATAACAGAGCTATATTAATGTCTAGAGTTATTGATTGGTTCAGGCTAACATCTCATAAAACATGGGTGGGGATGGAGGCCTCTTCCGTCCAATCCTCTTTTAGGTCTCTACTGGTTGGTCCTCAGACTATCCCCTCACTCCTGAAACTTGCTAACCCGCCTATCACAGCTACAATAACAGCCTGGAAACAAACTCAGGACTCGGCATGGGGTATTCCACTCCCCTCCCCTCTAATACAAATCAGAGATGTGATTGACCTGGCTCCGACCGCACTTAAACAGAGCCTCCCCCCACAAGTACGGTACTCAACTTCTCCTGTGCTTTCCTTGTTCAGTGAGGAAGGTAGAATTTGTGACATGGAATCAATCCAATCATTACTACCAGGTTCTACATCCTTCCCTTCTCTAACTTACTTTCTACACTCTTACCTCACTAAACACGTCCCCTACCGCTCCTTACTTAGACCACTTACCTGTATAAATGGCTTATATCTCCCCCCATCTTACCTAAGCCTGCCTTCATCAGTCATTGGGAAAGGGACCTTAACCTCTCTTTCTCCTCAACAGATTGGACAAAACTTTTTCTGACTCCCCACACCTCATCTAGGTGTGTGAGAATTTAGGAAAACGGGTATAAACTTCTCACCAGGTGGTATATGACACCTGATATTACATGTAGATATGATGTGACTAAATCGGATTTATGCTGGAGGTGTGGACAGGAGAAGGGCACATTTTACCATATATAGTGGTCTTGTCCTTCTATCCAAAAATGGTGGAAGGAAATATTCACCATCAGTAATTCAATTTGTCATACCTCATTCCCACCTTCAGGCCGACTAGCTCTGCTAGGCTTCCCTCTCACAGCGGTCAAAGGGGGCTTTCCCTTTCTCCTTAAAATTCTACTCATTGCTGCCCTTCTCCTGATCCCACGTTACTGGTTATCCTCTGATCTTCCCTCTACTAAGCAATGGTACAATAAAATTGATTTAATTTACAGGATGGAAGAACTTGCGGCCTGGGAAAACTGTTCCCATCCCAAATTTCAAAAACAATGGAAGAACTGGATCAGTTTTAGACGTTATACACAGTGAGGGTTACTTTATACTACACCAATATCATTGGACTTTCTTTGCTCAAGGGTTAATACACTTGATCGGATACATCTTTTGTTACTGTTATTGCTTAATGTTACTATATTACATTAATGTAACACCTTCTTACTGCAATACCATTTCGATGTACTATTCTTGCTGTAACTGATTGATACCTGCTTGTAACATCTGATGGTTGCTTAATAAAACTTTTTAAAACTTAAAAAAAAGAAAAAAAAAGAATAGTGGCTGAAGTAAGTGCTCAGAAGTTACGGAACATTTTTCACAATGTTTTGGTGTGGCTGCCAGAATGATCTAGTCCAGTGGTGGGCAAACTTTTTTGTCAACTGAGCCAAATATCGCCAAAACCACGATGGAAATTTCTTTTAAGAACCACATTTTTAAATTCATTTTTAAATTTGTGGATGACGCACTAGTAAAACTTCTGTGGGTGATGCACTGTTATGTATCTGTGGATGACGCACTGTTATGGGGGCATCTGTGGATAACACTGTTATGGCGGAATCTCTGGATGACACATATATAGCATCTCATGCTATATATGTGTCATCCACAGATTCCCCCCTCCCATGACAGTGTCTGTGTAAATAGTAATATAAAATTTGTGGGGCTCACACCTAGGATGTAATGGATATTTTAAGCAGGGTTCTCCGCCTTGATGGATACACCCAATCCAAACAAGAAGTAAAAGTAAAAAAAATGGGTAAAAAGTAAGAAGTAAAAGTAAAAAATGATAAAAATAAATGAAATAATAATCAAGATCCAAATAAAAGTAAGTACATATAAAAGTATGTAAAAACAAACTCTAAGGGCTCATGCCCACGAACGTAAGGGCGTCGTGCACGTGCTGCGGACCGGAAATTGCGATCCGCAATGCACAGACACAGACCGTGGGGCAGCTGCATGAGGATTGCGGACCAATTCACTTGAATGGGGTTCGCGATCTGCATCCGACTGTCCGCACCGCAAAAAAGTAGCGCATGCACTACTTTTTTGCGGTGCGGAGGCACAGCCAGAAGCACCACGGAAGCATTCTGTAGCACTCATATCCCAGATCCTGAACCCATTGAAGTGAATGGGTCCGTGATGCGGCCTGCACACTAATAGTCCTCACTGGAACTGTTGACGCAATAATAATATAGATTCTATATTAATATAGCGTCAACAGTACCAGTGAGGACTATTAGAGTGTGTTCTTACATACTTTTACATGTACTTTCTTATTTGGATCTTGATTATTATTTCATTTTATCTTTATCATTTTTTACTTTTATTAAACTTGTCTGCAGACATTACTTTTGCTGTTTAAATCATTTACATGCCGAGTAAATGCTGATGCCAAATAATTAAGTCACCTGTAGAAGAAGGTAGAAGGAGGTACACTAACTCTGACTCTATGGCTGTAGTCACGTTCAAAGAAAGCGCCTGCAGCGGTGTTCTGGCTCTGGCATATTTCACTGCCCGGGAACTTTCACTACCCTTCGTCACTTCCTCCTGTGACGCAGCACGTTCCGACGTCTGGAAGGAGGTGCGTACTACAAGTGAAGGCGCTTACTGTGATGATGCGCGTGCGCTAATACTAGTTAGTACTGGTGACACGCCCTCTCTTGCTTTGCGGAATGCAAATGCGTCCCACAGGCAAGAAGTCTGTACTGCAGGATGGGTTGGTTTTGCCGTGGAAGCCCTCACCAAAGAGCCGCATTCAAGGGTCTAAAGAGCAGCTTGTGGCTCGTGAGCCGCGCTTTGCCGACCAATGATCTAGTTTAATGCATCAGGCACTGGCGTGTGGAAATCCTGGCTGATCCACGCCTGATTCATCTTTACAAAGATTAGTCTCTCAACATTTTGTGTTGAAAGGCAAGTTTTCTTTGAGGTAACTAAACGCTGGCTCTGACACCACACTACTGGCCAGGCAGAAAGGCTTGCCTAGGGCAAACTCGGCCAGTTGCAGCCACAAATCAAGTTTGGCTGCCCAGTAGTCCAAGGGATCACTGTTCGATTGGCCCCTGCACTCTCCCTATGCTTTCACTATAGTGTGGATAAAGCCCTATTATATCCCTACACTATCTCTGCTGTCCCTAAACTGTTCCAAAGTAATATTTTGCAAATAAAGTCTTTCCTAATCACTGTCCCTAGCGCCTGTCACTTTCTTCCTGCACTAAGTTCACAGTAAAATGGCCAGGCAGGATGAGGCTTTTTATAGGGCTGTGACATCGCAGGGGCTGGCTGCTGATTGGCTGCATGTCATTATGGGTGATCCCTTGTTCCCAGGATTCTTACTTTCACTTTGTAATATGTGCAGCAACCATTCTGGGAAAATCTGATTCGATACCACAAGCGCAAGGAAATTCAGATTCGTGACAAATGAAATTTTTCCTGATATTCAACTTCGATTCGCTCAACACTAGTCATCAGCATAAAATTCTAGGACAATCCTTTTAAGTTTTCCAGGTACTCCTTTTTCATTTTCCATGTGTCATCAGAAAATTACCCATTGTTTAAATCACTTTTTATTAGAATTCTTAGTGTTTTTTTTATTTTTCCATGTCACTATCTATATTATAAAATGTATGTATTCCTACAATAGTCATCATTGGGTACATACACTTCATTATTTTTTTTCCTACACTGATCCTGAGTTACAGCTTGTATTATACTCCAGAGCTGCATTCATCATTCTGCTGGTTGAGTCATTGTGTACATATTTTACATTACTTATCCTGTACTGATCCTGACTTACAGCCTGCATTATATTTCAGAGATGCGCTCACTCTATTGTTCTGCTTGAGGAGTCACAGTCTACAAACATTATAGTATTCTGTATTAATCTTGGTCTGTTTCCCATTTTCGAACATCCTGACGGATCTCTTTGCATTCCGGCATTGCTGGAAGCAAACGCATTGCCATCTGGCCCCATTCACTATAATGGAGACCAGCAGCGATCCGGCCACAACTAGGCAACTATGCAGAGAAGCGGCCAGACAAATAATGCTGCGCGCAGAGATTTTTGTCCAGACGCTTCTCTGCATGTTTGCCTGGTTGCGGCCGCATCTCCGCCGTTTCCCATTATAGTTAATGGGGCTGGCGGATGTCAGTTAGCATCCGGCAGTGCCAGATCCAGACATCTCTGCTGGAGATGAATAGCGCAAATTTGAAACAAGCCTTACATCCTGTATTATAATCCATAGCTGCACTCACTATTCTGCCAACCCGAATTTTTCTTTTTTCTGGACATATCCCAAAATCATGGACAGCCAACATTTTTTACTGACAAATTGGAAAACCATACTGAATTGAAAAGATTTTATTTAACCCAAGTTCCTCTATCACTCTTTGATCCTTAAATGTCCCTCTTTTGACCTGGTGAATTAATGCATAAATGTGCATTAATACATTTACTAAATTGCTCCTTACTAAAGTGTCTGTATGGTTTCTACCTGTATATTAGACCATAACTTCATTATTTTTGTACAATTTGGACCTTAAAATATCTATGATCTGAGGATTTATATGCTAATATTTAAATGGATACTGAAGCACAAGAAAAAAATTGTCCCAGGGGCTCCACATGCTGTACAAAAAATAAAGGAACATATACCTAAACTGATCCCCTGCTGCAGTTCTGATGGAGTCAGTAATTATGCGGCGGAGTTAGAGGTGTGGCCTAGTATGAAAAAAACTGCCGTGATGTGTTTTTCCACATGATGCTGCCATATTTTATTTTTAACTACTGGACAACCCTTTTAATTCTGGGGTGTTTGTGATTCAAGGGCATTCTGTTTAACCTCTCCCGGACCGCCGCACGCAGGATCGCGTTCTCGCGGCGGCCGGGCTCTTCTGATCCGACGCATCTACGCGTGATCTCGCGAGACGCGAGATTTCGCATAGATGCGCCCGCGCATGCGCACATCGCGCATGGCAAAAGGCGCAGGAGGAGTTAGTCATCAGCCTGCCAGCCAATCGGCAGCGCTGGCGGGCTGATGACTTTTAAAAAAACGAATGAGAAGCCATTTAACCCATCATATTTGTAAATATGATGGATTAAATAGCTTCTGTGCTCTCTCCTGGGTCCTTTTCGTCGGTTGGAGCCAGGAGAGAGCACACCTTACTGTGAGTACACCCAAGCACCACACACTAGCCCCTGATCAGCCCCCATCACCCAAATTAACCCCTTGATCACCCCTTTCAGCACCTGTCAATCATCTAGTGAAAGGGAAAAAAGTGATCAGTGTAAACTGTCACTTTTTTTTTCACTAGGATTGACTGTTAGGCTTAGCTTAGTTTAGGCCCCTTTGGTAGGTAGTTAGCGTTAGCGCCCAGCCCACCGCACCGCAGTCACTGGTTCGCTGATTAGCGTAGAGCTAATCAGCGTTTGTACTTTATAGTATCTGTAAGTGATCAGAACTGATCACGGTCAGATATATAATAGTACTAGTGTCACTTAGTTCGCCCTCCACCCCAAGCGCAGTGTTTGCCCGATCAGACCTGATCGGTCGCCCACACCTGCGTTCACCCACGCTCGCCCCGCCGCAGTGACAAAAATTTTTTTTTTGTAATCACTGCACAATCCCTTCACAAGCGCTGCGGCAATAAAAAAATCAGTTTTGATCTTTTTATCAATCGCAGCGGCTTCTGTACTCGCTACACTCTCAATTGTAAGACAGGCTTGCTTTTTTTCTTGGGTAGTCTCAGGGAATACCCCTAAATTTAGACGGCCAAATGTCAAACAAGGGGTATTCCTCTGAAGAGGCCTACAGGATTCTGACCCAGTCGGATGAGGAATGGGAACCCTCATCTGACGAATCTAGCGGGTCAGAATACGAACCTGTAGAGAGCAGTGGCTCTCTGACTCAAAGTTCTGACGAGGAGGTGGAGGTCCCTGATAGAAGCAGGCGTACCCGGCCCCGTGTTGCTAGACCGCAGGTTGCGCAGGATCCGCTTCAAGGGCAGCAGAGTGGGGCTGGCGCTGCCGGATTACGTGGTGAGGCATACACCAGCAGCGCAGCCCGTCCTGGACCTTCTACCAGCACTGCCGTACAACATGGTGAAGTGGCGAGCACCAGAAGGGCAGTAGAAGCTGGTGCGGTGGCACGTGCAGTAGTTTCCCCGTCGCAGCCACCGCGCAGACAGGCCCGTAGAGCCCCTAGAGTCCCTGAGGTGCTGGCAAATCCTGATTGGCAGCCCCCAACTTCAGCCGCACCATTAGTTCCCCCTTTCACCGCCCAGTCAGGAGTTCGGGTGGAAACAGCTCAGATAGGATCGGCGCTGGGGTTTTTGAGCTGTTTTTCACTGCGGAGCTCTATGACCTAGTCGTGGCAGAAACAAACAGATATGCCACTCAATTTATCGCCGACAACCCGGGAAGCTCTTATGCCCAGCCTTTCCGGTGGAAACCAGTCCAAGTTTCCGAACTTAGAACTTTTCTGGGCCTTCTCCTCAGCATGGGCATAACCAAAAAACATGAATTGCGGTCATATTGGTCCACGAACCCAATTCATCACATGCCCATGTACTCTGCTGCCATGTCCAGGACACGTTTTGAGACCATCCTGCGTTTCCTGCACTTTAGTGACAACACCACCTCCCGTCCCAGAGGCCACCCAGCTTTTGACCGGCTCCATAAAATTCGGCCCCTCATAGACCATTTCAACCTGAAATTTGCAGATTTGTATACCCCTGCACAAAACATCTGCGTAGACGAGTCCCTAATACATTTTACCGGGCGCCTTGGCTTCAAGCAGTACATCCCAAGCAAGCGCGCCCGGTATGGGGTCAAATTGTATAAGCTCTGTGAAAGGGCCACAGGCTATACGCACAAATTTCGGATCTATGAGGGAAAAGATCAGACCCTGGAGCCGGTCGGTTGCCCTGACTACCTGGGGAGCAGTGGGAAGATAGTCTGGGACTTGGTGTCACCCTTATTCGGCAAGGGTACCATCTTTACGTGGACAACTTTTACACAAGTGTGGCCCTCTTCAGGCATTTGTTCCTAGAACAGATTGGCTGCTGCGGCACCGTGCGACCTAGTCGCGGGGCTTCCCCAACGGCTCATTACCACCAGACTTACAAGGGGGCAGAGGGCTGCACTGTGTAACGAAGAACTGCTCGCGGTGAAATGGAGAGACAAGCGTGACGTTTACATGCTCTCCTCCATTCACGCAGACACGACAGTCCAAATTGAGCGGGCAACCAGTGTCGTTGAAAAGCCCCTCTCGGTCCACGACTATAACCTCCACATGGGAGGGGTGGACTTCAACGACCAGATGTTGGCCCCTTATTTGGTTTCCCGAAAGACCAGACGCTGGTATAAGAAGGTGTCTGTATATTTGATTCAATTGGCTCTATATAACAGTTACGTTCTCTACAGTAAGGCTGGGAGAACGGGATCCTTCCTCAAATTCCAGGAAGAGATCATCGAGAACCTCCTGTACCCAGGAGGTTCCGTGGCCCCATCCACCAGTGTAGTTAGCCGTCTACACGAGCGGCACTTCCCTAGCGTTGTGCCGGGTACCTCAACCCAACCGCCACCCGAAAAGATGTCGTGTCTGTAGCAGGAGTGGAATAAGGCGTGACACCCGCTATTTCTGTCCTGACTGTCCTGACCACCCTGCCCTATGCCTTGGAGAGTGTTTCCGGAAGTACCACACTCAGGTACACTTAGGGACCTAGGGACAGCACTACACAGGTAGTTTTTTTCCACTCAGGCTCTAGGGTCTCTCAGGACACTAGGTTTTGAGAGACCCTAACACATAGGGATGGTGCTGGTGTGCTACAGCAGAAGTGTGAAATGGTAGAAACGTCTCCTTTCACTTGGGATACATGCGTATAATGTACTTCGCACCATCTCTGTGTGATTTACACTTTACACATTGTCCCATGGGAAAGGAGAGGTTTCTGCTAGGAAAATAAAGAGTGACATGGAAAACAAAAAAAAAAATTAAACAGGTAGCAAGAAAAAGAAAAATCTTGAGTTAGTTCAGGTTTTTTGTTCATGTTTTATAAAAGTTTTAAAATGTTCTGGTTTTATAAAGTTTGCAACGTTCAAGTCATGTGCCTGCTGCCTGTTTTCTTCTTCTTTCCCCCATAACCACCCTTTATTTTCCAGGTATACCAACAGACCAACGGACCAACCGGCTAACGCCGCAGCACTGATGTGCATTCTGAGAGAAGCATTGCTGCTATCAGAAGACACGTGAAGTCAGTGTATGCGGCGCTGCAAGACGAGATTTCTCCTCTGCAGGACAGGTACGTTTGCCCTGGCATATGAGCTGAGGAGAGGTGTTGGAGTTCATATGCTTTGGCAAACACTTTGTATCAAAAATCTGGCAAAGATGTCTTCCTCCACACCGATGGATTGATCGATGTGAATGGAGAAATCACGTTTGCCAGGACATAGGAGCTGAGTGGGTATGGATGTTTGGGCGGAGCCCCTATGTCCTGGCAATCGCCAGGCCCCTCTTTTTTCTTGCATATTTTTGGCAGAGATTTTTTCATCCACATCGATCGATGCGAATGAGGAAATCTGTGCCGTTCATTTTCTTTCAGCCCAGAGGCTGAACGGAAAAAATCTCATTACCCGTATGCTCCATATAAGGAGAATAGCAGAAACTCCTAATGCTGGCCATACGTGTAATGATTGCGGAGGACCCTCAAATGCCAGGGCAGTACAAAAACCTCACATGTGACCCCATTTCGGAAAGAAGACACCCCAAGGTATTCGCTGAGGGGCATATTGAGTCCATGAAAGATTGAACTTTTTGTCACAAGTTAGCGGAAAGGAGACTTTGTGAAAAAACAAAAAAAAATCAAATTCCGCTAACTTGTGCAAAAAAAAATCTTCTATGAACTCGCCATGCCCCTCACAGAATACCTTGGGGTGTCTTCTTTCCAAAATGGGGTCACATGTGGGGTATTTATACTGCCCTGGCATTTTAGGGGCCCTGAAGCGTGAGAAGAAAAATGCGTAAAAATACCGTCCTAAAAGGTACTCATTGGATTTAGGGCCGAGTGCGCAACTTGGCTGCAAAAAGTGGCACACATGTGGTATCTCTGTACTCAGGAGAGGTAGGGCAATGTGTTTTGGGGTGTACTTTTACATATACCCATACTGGGTGTGAAAAATATCTCTGTAAATGACAACTTTTTAAAAAAAAATTATACAAAGTTGTCATTTACAGAGATATTTTCACACCCAGTAGAGGTATAGGTAAAAATACGCCCTAAAACACATTGCCCTACTCTCCTGAGTACGGCAATACCCCATGTGTGCCACTTTGCAGCCAAGATGTGCAAGGGGCCCTAAATCCAATGAGTACCTTATAGGATTTCACAGGAAATTTTTACGCATTTGGATTCCACACTGCTTCTGACGTTTAGGGGCCCCTAAAATGCCAGGGCAGTAAAAATACCACACAAGTGACCCCATATTAGAAAGAAGACACCCCAAGGTATTCCGTGAGGGTATGGTGAGTTCATGTAAAATTTTATTTTTGGCACAAGTTAGTGGAATATGAGACTTTGTAAAAAAAAAAAAAAAAAAAAAATATCCATTTCCGCTAACTTGTGCCAAAAATAAAAACTTCCATGAACTCACTATGCCCATTAGCGAATACCTTGGTGTGTCTACTTTCCGAAATGGGGTCACTTGTGTGGTATTTTACTGCCCTGGCATTTAGGGGCCCCTAAACGTCAGAAGCAGTTTGGAATCCAAATGCGTAAAAAATGTCCTGTGAAATCCTAAAGGTACTCATTGGATTTAGGGCCCCTTGCGCATCTTGGCTGCAAAAAGTGGCACACATGGGGTATCGCCGTACTCAGGAGAAGTAGGGCAATGTGTTTTGTGGTGTATTTTTACATATACCCATGCTGGGTGAGAGAAATATCTCTGTAAATGACAACTTTTTAAAAATTTTTATACAAAGTTGTCATTTACAGAGATATTTTCACACCCAGTAGGGGTATATGTAAAGACACCCAAAACACATTGCCCTACTTCTCCGTGTACGGCGATACCCCATGTGTGCCACTTTTTGCAGCCAAGATGCGCAAAGGGCCCTAAATCCAATGAGTACCTTTAGGATTTCACAGGACATTTTTACACATTTGGATTCCAAACTGCTTCTGACGTTTAGGGGCCCTCAAATGCCAGGGCAGTATAAATACCCCACAAGTGACCCCATTTCGAAAGAAGACACCCTAAGGTATTCCGTGAGGGGTATGGTGAGTTCATGTAAAATTGTATTTTTGGCACAAGTTAGTGGAATATGAGACTTTGTAAAAAAAAAAAAAAAAAAAATCAATTTCCGCAAACTTGTGCCAAAAATAAAACTTCCATGAACTCACTATGCCCATCAGCGAATACCTTGGGGTGTCTACTTTCGAAATGGGGTCACTTGTGTGGTATTTTTACTGCCCTGGCATTTTAGGGGCCCCTAAACGTCAAAGCAGTTTGGAATCCAAATGCGTAGAAATGTCCTGTAAAATCCTAAAGGTACTCATTGGATTTAGGGCTCATTTGCGCATCTTGGATGCAATAAAGTGGCACATATGGGGTATCGCCGTACTCAGGAGAAGTAGGGCAATGTGCTTTGGGGTGTATTTTTACATATACCTCTACTGGGTGTGAAAATATCTCTGTAAATGACAACTTTGTATAAATTTTTTAAAAAGTTGTCATTTACAGAGATATTTCTCACACCCTGCATGGGTATATGTAAAAATACACCCTAAAACACATTGCCCTACTTCTCCTAAGTACGGCGATACCCCATGTGTGTAACTTTTTGCATCCAAGATGCAAATGGGCCCTAAATCCAATGAGTACCTTTAGGATTTTACAGGGCATTTTTACGCATTTGGATTCTCACGCTTAGGGGCCCCTAAAATGCCAGGGCAGTATAAATACCCCACAAGTGACCCCATTTCGGAAAGAAGACACCCCAAGGTATTCTATGAGGGGTATGGTGAGTTCATGTAAAATTGTATTTTTTGGCACAAGTTAGTAGAATATGAGACTTTGTAAAAAAAAAAAAAAAATCAATTTCCGCTAACTTGTGACAAAAAATAAAAACTTCCATGAACTCACTATGCCCCTCAGTGAATACCTTAGGGTGTCTACTTTCGGAAATGGGGTCATTTATGGGGTATTTCTACTGTCTGGGCATTGTAGTACGTCAGGAAACAGGACAGGTGCTCAGAAAGTCAAAGTGCGGAAATTCACTTTTTGCACTATAGTTTGTAAACGCTATAACTTTTACCCAAACCAATAAATATACACTTATTTCATTTTTTTTATCAAAGACATGTAGAACAATAAATTTAGAGAAAATTTTTTAGAGAAATGTAGTTTTATTTGACAAATTTTCCAACATAAAGTGAAAAATATCATTTTTTTGCAAAAATTTCATCAAAAAAAGTAAAATATCAAAAAAAGTAAAAATGTCAGCAAGAAAGAAATAGCACCAAATGAAAGCTCTATTAGTGAGAAGAAAAGGAGGTAAAATTCATTTGGGTGGTAAGTTGTATGGCCGAGCAATAAACGGTGAAAGTAGTGTAGTGCAGAATTGAAAAAAGTGGCCTGGTCTTTAAGGGTGTTTAAGCTAGGGGGGCTGATGTGGTTAAGGCTACTTTCACACTTGCGGCAGAACGGAGTAGAACTGAATAGCCTGCCGGATCCGTCCTGCCGTAAGTGCCCGTGCATTGCCGTGCTGCCGCTTTTAATTGACCATAATAGGGGCGGGGGGAAGAGCTACGGCGCAGCACGGCAGTGCACGGCCAGAGATCGCCGGACTAAAAGTCCTGCATGTCCGACTTTTCAGTCCGGCGATCTCTGCCGTGCACTGCTGTGCTGCACCGTAGCTCCGCCCCCCGCCCCCATTATAGTCAATGGGGACGGAGCAGCAGCACGGCAGTGCATAGGCACTTGCGGCAGGACAGAGCTGGCAGGCTGAATAGCCCTGCTGTAGGTTGATAGCTGTAGGCAGTCTGGGCATGCTGGGAATTGTAGTTTTATAACAGCTGGAGAGCCGCAGTTTGCCCATCCCTGGTCTAGTCCTATGGCCTATTATAGTCACTTTGCGGGACTATTAAATGGTTAAAAGGTTAAAAAAAAATAAACAAAAAAAATTAAGAGTTAATAAAAGTTAATCAGTAAGTTATGTGCACCCCAAAATGGCACCATTAAACACTTCAATGTGTCCTGCAAAAAACAACCCCCCTCCCCCCATACGGCTACATAGATGGAAAAATAAAAAAGTTATAGCTCTTGGAAGGTGACAATGAAAAAATTTAAAAGAAATCGCTTGGTCAGTAAGGTCAAAAACAGGCTGGTCACTAAGAGGTTAAAGGGAATGTGTCACCAGAAAATGACCTATTATTTAAATCACTTTTTTAAAGTTAAACATATATTTTTTACTTTTTAGTGATGTTATTTTTACAGATGTTCGCGCGATGAGCAATACTTTTTTAACAGGCTGAAAGACCGCGATCACCAAGAAACGAATGATGCTATGATCGTTTAAAACTATTAGACGTAACAATTATCGCTTGATTCTAAATGATATAACGAATGTTCATACAATTGTTGCTTGGTGTATTAGGGCCTTAAAGGGGTTATCCAATCCTAAAAAAGCCCCCCCCATACACCAGGCTCCCCACGGGGAATATACTTACCTCGTTCCTGGCCCCTGCACCGCCGCTGCTGCTTCTCCCTGTGCACAGATGAAAACATCCGGCGTCGGGGGGTTGAGCAGCCAAAGACAGGCGGGGACGGGGAAGAGCCTCCCTAGCATCGCGGGTGATACTCGGGAGGCTCGACCCCGTCTGCCATTGGCTGCTCCCCCACCTCCACCCCGACACCGTTTTTTTTCACCCGTGCACAGGGAAGGCAGAAGTGGCAGTGCGGGGACCCGGAGCGGCGCAGGGAGCAGGGACCCGGGCAAGTATTTTCAGTGTGGGAGGCCTGGCGTATGGGGGGACTTTTTTAGGATTGGATAACCCCTTTAAGCCTAATAACAGACACTACTTCTTGGTCTGTCCAGATAACCTTCAGCAGTAATCTAATTATCATCACATGCAGGACTACAATGACAGATAAAAGGGTCTGTATAAAGAGAACACAGGATCCACCATTTACAGTAGGTGATATCACAGCTTATCTACTCCCTCCTGACCTCTGCACAGGTCACAGAGCATGTCTAGAAAACTCTCCAAGAGGAGTCAGTGGCGACCTTGCCAGTCTATTGTGTCAATGGCCAATGTGGCTGCTCTCAAAGAACAGGAAATCTTGACATATTTTAGGCCTAGTGGCCAGTTCGGATGTTTAGGATATTTTTTTAAATATAGATAGTAACATGGAAAATTTCTAAAAAAATGTTTAAAGGGGTTGTCCGGTTTCCGATATTGGCATCCCGGCCAATCAGCTGTTTGAAGAGACCATAGTGGTGGTATGAGCGCTGCCTTCTCTCCACTGTTTACCTGCTCGCCATGAACATTGCAGCAGTGAGCAGAGTAATTACAACTCCCCCGCCCCATTCACTTCAACAGGACGGAGTGTAACTACAACTGCTCTTTCCCATTCAGGTGAATAGAACAGAGAAGCTGTAATTACACCCCTCACCACTGCAATGTTGATGGCAAGCAGGTAAACTGCTGATCTATTGATTACCTATACTGAAGATAGCTCATCAGGATTAGAAACTGGACAACCCCTTTAACATAAAAACTTGATTTAAACAATAGGTTATTTTCTGATGACACATTCCCTTTAAGGAGCTGTTAGTGATGGGGGGGAGTCCATTTCTGATTTTAAATTGCGTAAAGTAATAACTCCTTGACTTCACTGATTATTGCCATGGCAACTGTAAGCTCAATGTAACAAGAGAGAACAACACAATGGGAAGAATTTATCAAACCGTGCACTCTAGAATTCTGGCTTTATAAACAGTCAAAATATGTGACTTTTTGGACTTAATAGGGCAAAAATGTGTGACTGAGGCTGCTTTCACACGAGCGTATTGAGATCCGTCAGTACTCTGGCTCGGTATTTTTGATAATATACTATCAGTATTGTATTTCTTGCTTCCTTCATTATTTATGCAATGCACAGACTGTAATGGGTGTATTTGGAAACAAATCCGCACAAAACTCGGACATGCTGCAGATCTCAAATACTGATGGAAATAATACGCCCATGTGCGGATTCCGGACTATATACGCATTGCAAATACACTCATCTAAAAGCAGTCTTAATCCAGTTTTGAAAAAGTGGTGGGAAAGTGCGCATTGTTAGCCATGTTAATTCGTTTCCCTCCAGATTTATCACTGAAACATTTTTAAAGTTGCAAAATCACTTCAGGGGGGTTTAATATAAAAAAAAAAAACTGGACAAAAGTGATAGGGTTTAGAGGGGTTTTTCTGGTACCTACTGATGGCCAATGTTAAGGACAGGCAATCTGTATCTCATTAGCCGGGGTGTCATTTGGTACATTTGGAGTGAAGCACGCCAATGCAGATTCAAGAAAATCTGACTTCAAATACTACCCTCATGAATAAATCCTTCAATTTGCTTCTTTTATTATTTAAGGATGAATTCTTTTTTTTTATTTAATTGCTGCAAATAATAGATAGTCTTCCACTACACTCACAAATGTCCTGTACATGACACAGGAAAGTCCAGACAAATGTCCCAGACATTCAGCAAGTCGTCTTTGTCAGCTGTCATTGAGTTTTTTTTTTTTTTTTTTACAAAGCGATAAACGATGCAGCAATGGATTAAACAAGCCCAGTTTAGGACTCAGACACAAAGGGAAAATTTAACCTTTGTCCCAACAGTTGGTAAAATGTTGGTGCTAATGTATTCGCCAGGCAAGAGAGGGCAGGAGAAGTGACATATGGGAAGGGAGACGGATTTTCATGGGAAACTGAGCTCCCATGTAGCAGACAAACTTTTTCCAGCTTGTTCTTTGATTTGATGTACAGGACAAATGGCAGGAGCCCAGCCTTTGGCCCTTTCCTTTGGAGAAGTCAATTCCCTGGGGTTCAAGGTCACCTCTCATCCAAATTGAAGCTTTTCAGGGAATAGAAAAGGGGTTGAAAAGGCCGTGAAGATCAGTAATGAGACGTTAGTTCTCTCTGCATTGTTAATAAATTCATAAATATTCTGGAGAGATTGACAACTATTTTCAAAAATACTTAAATTATTCCAAAATACACCATTATGTTTTCCACATGTGTTGAGAAATAAATTTATCCTAGCAGATTAGGATAGCTCAGAACGGATGTCATATCTGTCATATCCTGTAAAAATGAAAGCCATGGTGTCAGTCATATCTCACTTCACCAACCCCTTTATTTATGGTCTACAAATCACAGCATTAACTTTTTGGAATGGGAAAATGTATACTTTTTTAATTTATGTAATTTTTTATTTTACATTAATGTTAGTAGACATTAAGAAAAAAATCCATAAGGCAGGTTTACAGTAGGACCTGTCTGACTGAGACCACCTTGGCGCTGGGTAGGTGGGCACAGATGTGTTTTGATCAAAACATTTTGGCTGAGAGTCTCAGATTTTGTTATTAGAGGGCTTAGTCCATATATACTGTTTCATTCTATTGTTTAGGTGCATTATTTTTCCATGATTTTATAAATGTAGCCATGCCCATCCGCATATTTACTATCATATCGTGCAGGATGTTTTGTATCTTTTTCCGGGATTTTTTTTCAATTAGTACACCCCTGATAAAAATCTGTCGACAGAGTCCCTTTTTAATTTCAAAGGTGGTCTTTTCTTCTGACAATTTGTTTATTTTATTTATCCATTTATAACTCTGTTTGTACTTGAACCTCCTGATTGTATGGCGTGGTTGAATATGTTGGCCATTTATAAATAAAGAATATTATTATTATTTATTACTTTCAAACACGCAAGTTATGTGGTAAAATTGGGGCATCCAAGGTTCGCCGAAAACATTTGGTTCGGACCCAACTCAGTTCAGGCCAAACCAAAGTTGTACCAATTGCCCTGAAAGTTGGTATATAACCCCCTCTAGCCTCCTAGGAGTCATAATTTTTAGGAAAATGGGTTATCTTTTTTTTTTTTTTTTTTATGAATCCCCCCCCCCCCCTCCAAAAAAAACCCTCCCCAAGTTCTGGAACGCAAGGACAGCAATAGTAAATGATGTCTGAGTGACACTGACATACATAGCTATGGGAAAACGCACATTTGAGGGTGTTATCATATAGCGTGTTTTACAAAGCCACAGCGCCGGCGCTATTTCAAATTCCAAAGCGTTCAAAAATTGTCTATTATCGGGAGCAGATGATGTTTAAACACACACTGTGTTATGGGATAAAAAAAAAGTAATATAAAAACAAATATGGCTCACGGTAAAATCATTATTTGAGCTATATTTTTGGACAAAAAAAAGTGTCTTTGGGGAACGTGATGGTTGGCAAGTTGCATTAGTGGCAGGATGCAGGCTGTAGCAGCAGCTGTACAGAACATGATAGGTTGGCTTGCAAGAGTGGCAAGATGGGGCACTGGCAGCAAGGAGAAGTCTATTGATCGCATTCAGTCTGCCTGGACTGTGAGAAAATGTCTGTATTAATACAGTAATGACGCATATATGCCACCTCATAAAATGACCATCCCCCAAAAAATAATTACATTTCAACCATGTTAACCAGGGTTAAAATTTATAAACTTCAACCCTGTTAATACCCCCGCACCCCCCCCCCCTCAAAAATTTTAGCTGTGTGGAGTGAGTACATGGAAACTGACCCTCAGGTATTGGTGGCATGATGCAGGCCCCAGCACGACCTTATGAATGAGTCCGCATTCGTTATGTAATTTTGCAGAACGGGTGCGGACCCATTCATTTCAATGATCCCGCAAAGAATGCGGACAGCACACCATGTGACGTTGTTCTGTTCCACAGCCCTACAAAAAATCTATAGGCACTTCTATAATGGGTTGCCTGTTGCAAATTGCGGAATGTACACAGGCGGGATCCGTATTTTGTGGATCCGCAATTTGCGGGCTGTAAAACACAGTGTGGTTACTGTAATAAAATGTTGGTATTGACGCAGTGATCACATAAATTTATGCTGCACCTTAAAGATATTTACCCCCCAACCATGGGAAACTGAGTACATGGAAACTGACCCTCAGGCATTAGTAGCATGATGCAGGCCCCAGCATTGCCTGGACTGTGACAAAATGTTGGTACAATTATGCTGCGCCTTATTAAAAATTGAACCACTCCCCACTCCCAAAATGTATTTATTTGATCTGTAAGCAATGACATAAAGAATTAAAATTGTTTAACCGTGTGGAAACTGAATACAAGTAAACCGAGGATTGAGGAGCATTAGTAGTATAATGCAGGCCGCAGCAGCAGCTTGTCAGGACCTGATAATAGGCAGAGAGACCGCAACATTGGCAAGATGGGGCATCGCGAGCAAGGCGAGGTGGGCATGGCTCATACATCGGAATTACCTGGAGGAGTGTGAAAATCCTCCTGAATTTTAGGCTTGGTTAATTTTGACAAAAGTCATGTTTTGGACACTGGTAGAGGTCAACTTGGTCCGTTTAGGTGTCACCACGCCCCCCCCCCCCACCCCGACCCCCATGGTGCTGAAAACCCTCTCCGAGATGACACTGGAGAAAGAAGATAGAGAGTGTGACAAACTGCCATGTATCCCTGGGCATTGGAGAGGCATGCTTGCTAGCCTCTTACCCTGCGACTATGGCCCCAATGACAGTTGGCATTCACAATGGACATTGCTGTGACCTAATCAGCATCCACAATGGACATCGCCTGTGACCTAATCAGCATCCACAATGGACATTACCTGTGACCTAATCAATATTCACAATGGACATTGCTGTGACCTAATCAGCATCCACAATGGACCAGCCATGTGGGATTGTGATATATCTGGCTGTATGTTGATTGGTCGCTGTATTTTGTGTGAGGGTGTCTGTGTTTATTGTACGGATTGATTGGTTGTATTTCAAACCCCTGTGGGCCGTACTATGTTTGTGGAGTGTAAATAAAAGAGGCTGTATGCCCCAGGAAGAGAGTTCCTGCTTGACCCTCAAAACGAAGTGTCGTCTCGTTATTGGGGGGGATTTGACTGTATGCTGATTGCCAGGAGTGTAAGCTGTTCATATTGCTTTTCCTGTTCGGCTGCTTCCAGGGTTCGTGTGTCTCTTGTTCGGAAGTTGGTGAATTCGTGTGGTTTGCAGTTCGGGAAGTTGGTGATTGCAGTAGCTGCTGGTCTATCCGGAAAAGGGAATATCGCCTTAACGGAGTTGTGTGCGTAACGGTCCGTTACAGAGAGCTTGCTGTGCCAGTTCGGGCAACTGTTCCTGTCTACCTGCCCAGAAATTTATGGGGTCAGGGAACTGTGTATGCGACAGTGACTGGCCATAGTTTAGGTAGGCCTAAACCTGGATGTTGAGGCGGGAGCTGTTGGCTTGCTGACTGGCCTCAGCCAGGTGCGGCACGTGGAAAAATGGCTCCATCATGTTGAGGAGACTGAAATGGCTGCTACTCGTGGTGGCGGGAGGGGGGTGACTCTGCGGGGGCCACCCTTTGAGACACGGTGACTCTTCCTCCTCCTCTTACAGTGGCAGCTCATCATCCTCATCTTTGTTATCCTCCTCGTTCATGGCAGATTCCCTTTCTGTGTCCCCAACAGCTATAGGGCAGACAGCAAGATGCGTTAGTTACTCTTCTCCTACCGTGGTCCTCTGCTGCATAAGCGTCAATGTCTGTTCTAAGATAAATATGAGAGGAATGATGTTGTTCATACCACAGTTTTCCCTGCTGACAAACTTTGAGGCCTCTTCCAAGGGCTTCAGCACCTGACTGGCATCTCAGATGAGCTGCCACTGCCTGACCTTGAAGCAACACAAGCTCCATCCATTGCTGAAGCGGTCTGGTGCATGACAAAATCGTTCACGGCTTTCCGCTGCTTGTACAGATGCTTGAGCATGAGCATTGTCAAATTTCAGCGAGGTGGCATGTCGTAGATTAAGCAGTGAAGCAACAGGCTGTTCTGTTGTTGCAGGTCCATCAGAGCGTTCCTTGCCACAGAGATTGCCTGAATTGCTTGGACAGTCTCCTGGACTTTGCCCGCACCTTGCGCAAGCCAGTGTACTTATTTAGAAAGCGCTGCACCACTAGGTTGATGACATGCACCAAGCAGGGAGCATGTGCTATTTTGGCCAGGTTCAGGGCAGCCACAATGTTGTGCCCATTGTCACTGACCACCTTGCCCAGTTGGAGTTGGCGGGGTGACAGCGTGCGGGATGTTTGCTGTTTGATGTACTTGAGCAACTGCTCGCTCGTGTGGCTACTCTATCCCAGGCCGATCAGCTTCTAAGCAGTGTGGCAACGCTTCATCTGACACATCTGATAGGAAGTGCAAGCAGCGACCCTATGCCCAGCTGCTGTTGGGGACGGGAACTTGTCAATGGAGTAGGAGGCGGATAATTGTCTGGTGTAGGAGGCTGGCCGACACAATTGCGGGGGGCGGTTCAAAAGGACATGGCCTCATTGCCAGGGTGCTGCCTCGCCGCTACTGGAAAAAACATTGACCCAGTGAGCCATGAAAGACATGTACTGTCCATGTTCCTAAGAGCTGCTACAGGTGACCACCATGGCATGAACCTTGCCACACAGCGAGAATTGCAGGGAGCGGCCCACATTGTCCACCACATGAGAGTAAAAGGCAAGGGTGGATCTTTGGGAGAAATAATGCTGGGTAGGAATCTTCCAGCAAGGCTGAGCGCACGCCATTAGCTTCCTGAAGGCATCAGACTCGACTAAATGGTGCAGCAGCAACTGCACCGCCAGCAACTTGGCCAGGTGGAAATTAAGCTTGCGCACCATCGGATTGTTGGTTGCGCAGAGCTGTTCCCTTGCTACGTATTCCGTTATGGATGGCTGACAATGGAGCGGAGGAGGAGGAGTCTGAGCTGGAGAAGTGGAAAGGCATGATGATGATGATGTGAAAGACACTGTACTGCTCGTGGATATAGCCTGGCTGCCTCAGGCTGGACTGGGAGAAGGAGAGAACTCCTGCTGCAGTGGCTGGCTGCCACCTCTGTTTGCCCATGGGATGGGTTAATGAAACTTCATGTGGTTTAATAGAGCTGTGTTGCCTACGTTTGTGTTTTATTTTGCAAGGTAATGCTTTTTTTTCCTGCTTCTGCTATTTAGAGGATTCATCCGAAAAATAGCAAAGTTCGGACCAAACTCAGTTCGGCCTGAACTGGTTTGTTCATCCTTAATTAGAACATCAGTGGAAATTGTGTAGGTTCTATTGGTGCCATTCCTGCACAAAGGGTACCATGTGTACACTGATAATTCTTATACTACTGTACTGCTTTTTAAAACCTTCCATGCTGCAAACACAGGGTCTTGTGGGTTGGTATGCAAAAACAGAGTGGGATTCTCACAACCACTGGTGTCCAAGCATTTGGAGAGAGGAACATCCCTCGCACTTGCAAGTGACCAGCTACTTGCAGTGAAATGGAAGAACAGGAAATCTATTTACCTGCTGACCACCGCCCACGCAGACACCACAGTGGTCTGTGTAGCAGGCTACAACAAATGTATGGGTGCTGTAGATCTCTCAAACCAGGCACTTCAACCCTACCCAGTAAAGCAAAAAAAAAAAAAGGTCCTGGTACAAAAAGGTAGTTATCTATCTCCTTCTATAATGGTTTTGATTTACTTTAAAAGGCCCAAGGAATGTTCCGCTTCCTTGAGTTCAAGGAGATGGTAGTTGAGCATCTACTGTTTAAGTCCACCTCTTTTCTTCCCCTAGTTGCCCGTCACAACCAGGCCTATGTAATTACCCATGTTTTGAAACGTACCATATGGCCTCCAGTTATTAATTTTATTTAATATCAAAAAGAGTGGGTAGAGGGTCTTTTCTGGCAGTCAATTTATTTTTATTTTCTATTCAGTTTGTGGGTTTCCAGGAGGAAATGAATTCTTTTTGGAAGGGCTGTGGAGCATATTTTTTTCAAACAATAAAACTAATTTTACCACTTATGATTTTTTCAATATATTTCTTGTGCAATTAATTACAGAACTTTATCACTCACTAACTAATTTTATTAAGCAGATTAATGTGCAAAAGCCCACAAATGTTCTTGGTCACAAAAAATATCATCCTGCTCTTGGTAGGCAACCAGTGCTGCCTATGTCACTCTGTATTTCAGCATGTGGTTCATGTCAGTCGCAAAACTAGAAATATAAAGTCAAAAACAGCTCACCACTGGGAAGCTTGCACGGGAAGGGGTTATCTCCAACAAAATCAAAAAAATCGATGAATCCCAGCAGGCGCGTAGGAAGTATACTTTTATTCCAAAGAAAACAAGCTTCACAGGCCGAAACGCGTCCTGTGACACTTGTTTTCTTTGGAATAAAAGCATAACTAGAAATGACTGGGCCCCACACCAAATTTTTGAACGGGCCCAGCAACTTCTTCTCAACCCTCTCCTCCTGTACAACCCCTACTCCTGCAGCATCGGCTCCATCCGTTTCCTACACATATATACTGTATGTCATCTTACTGTATATACTGTCACTGTATATAATGTCATTGTATAATACTGTTGTGAGGGCCCTGACAATAAAATATTTTAGTCCTCTTTTTGGGTGGGCCACTTCTGAGTTCTGGCCCCCTGGTAGCCACTTCCCCTGCTTCCACTATAGCTATGCCCCTGGTTCATATATTTTAGTGACAATTTTCAGGTTCCACCAACAAGGTTATGATTACCAAAATAAACTGAGGCCATTGATTACCCTCCTGACAGATTAATTCCTAAATCCCACATTATATATATATATGAATTTATTAGTGGATGAATTCTTAAAGGTCCTAATTTTCATAATTTTATGTTTTTGTGACTATGTCCTGCCTTATAAGGCTGCTTCATTCATATTACTGTATCGTGATATGGGCATGATGCTTTTTTTATTTAGAGGGTTTCTAAAAATTGAGTTGTTCCTTACCAATACACTAAGGGCTTTATGAAGGACATGTTTTTGGCGGACCTCTTACACCCAATAATATGTCTAGAAATACTGCCAGATTAGTGATCCCTTACTGTTCCTACAGATGGTTCTGGTCCTTTTATATATTCTGTAGGTGACTAGTTGTTTGTGCTGTAGCTCCTGTACTCTGTATGTCATGAGTAAGATTTGTTGATTGAAACGCGTTAACAGCTCTGTAATATGCCACCGTAGTGAATTTAAATCTTTTGGAAGAAGTGATGGTTTTATTTCTTGATGGACATTTTTTTGTACATAGCGGCTTCCACCTTGCTGGGCAGGAACCTGTTATGGTGCACCCTGTTGATTGATTGGACTAAAGAGACATTGTACGACCAGTCACTTATAAAAATAGCTTGTCATCATAGCCCTACGACTGTTCTTTCATCTTGTGAACAAACTCAAATTTGCCACATAGTTGGACACATTTTCCTACATTTTCTTTCCCTAAAGTACAGTTTTTTCTGCAATAATCTATTATATGTCAGACCAGAATGCTGTTTACAACAGCATCAGAATGAGCGGGACAACGGCCTCCATTATAAGTACACAGCTTCACTTCTCGTCCGTATGCACCACAAAGATAAGAATGTGGTATACTTCTAAGACAGTGACAGTTACCAATTTCGAAATACAGTATTTTTGTCTCCCATTTTTGTAAAAATGTATTTAAAAATTTGAAGAAAACCATATATTCCCCTTTATTTTGTCCTATAAAACGTTTGCATTCAGAATGCTCATTACACCACTAGATGCCTGCTTTAAGTGATCCAGATTTTATAATGGGGTCATTTCTGGGGGGTTTCTATCACTTTGGCAGCACAATTCCTCCACAAGTACGCAATGTCAGCGAAGAAACGCCAATTGCGAGACAAGATTTGTCATAATTGGCTTTTAAAAAGTCAAAAACTTCTTTTAGGCATAAAAGAGGCATGTAGAGATAATAAATCTCCCCCTATTGTAATACTTAATGTTCTTGTGGAGAAGGAAAAAATAAAGAAAAAAGCTAAAAAAATATGCCACATTTCTAACCAAATGGGTAGAAACAGGATTAATTATGGGTTGTTTAGGAACAAATAGTTTGGTGTATGTGCTGAGTTAAACCATCCAGAGGTTAGGGGTCCATGTATACGGCAAAAGTGCATACATGGTGCAATATACAATGGCACTCAGATTGTGGACTTGTATGCACTTCGTGTGCCACTGTGTTTCTAGTGCAGTACACCTTCAACGGGCGCCCCCACCCACCACCACCACCACCCCCCAGGGCGATCATGTTCTAGTTTGTGTCACAGTGTTTCTATCTGGTTACTGTCACTCCTTGGGGTTAGGCTCCGTAACAACAAAGCAGTTGTAGTTGGTGGAATAAGTAGAGTCCAGACTTGGTGAAGTTCAATAGTTTTACTTGAATAAACTTGTGTCATCCAAACAATATTTGATCTTTCTCTAGGCTCCAGCAGGCTAAGGGTAAACTGGCACGTAAGCTTGAATACGCTGCTTTCTCTCTCTCTCTGCTGTGCTAATCTCTGAATTCAGTCTGGATACTGGACTTTTTTAGAGGTTCTGGTACCGTTGAGTGGGGTGCCTCCTCATAATACTAAGTCTATGAACTACAACGAGTCATGGTGCTTTATAAGCTGCTTCCCGGGGCTTCTGCAGCAGTGAGGGGAAAATGCCGCCACACTTGTGCCTTGTTTGGTCTCCTTGCAACTCTCTACAGCTGCCTGCAACCTCTCCCTTGGTGGGAAGCAGGCTAGCCCACTTCTGCCCAAAAGGGGAGAGTATGGAATGGTAAGTTCCCTTCTGACTAAAGATCTCTGCCAGATACACTGCCACCTGCTGGTGAACCAGACACAGTACATGAACATAACAGTTTTTGCTGGGCTGGTGGTTGTACAGTTGGTGGTGCAAACCAATGCAATGGTGGCAAACAGGCTAGCAATAGGAATGCAGGAGTGGTAGTGTCCCTCTGGTCCACTAAACACCTACAGTGTCTAATAGAACATGGCCATGAAATCAAATTCATATAGAATGAGCCCATAACAGTGTATGGCTGTTATATCACAGATCACTGAATCAGGGATATCTCGTCAATATCAGATTGAGGGGGTCCGACTCCCGGCATCAGATTTTTGTGCTCTCTTCAAATTATAACATGCACAGCGCTGCGCATTGGGTAGCGCCTCTGCTTGATATTGCAGTTCAATTCCATTTACTGAGAGTGAGCTGCATAAAGACCATGTGACTGATGGAAGCCGCGTCACGCGCCAAGGAAGCGGCGTCATCCCTTGCCAGACAGCTGTTCCATGGGGGAGCTGGTGGAAGGATCCTGTGAATAGGCCATAAATATTTAAGTTCTCTACCAACCCTTTAAACAGATTTCGGATATTTCTTTTTTTGTTTGAGTCTTGACCTCTTTTTTCCCTAGGTTCAGGTGGGTACCACATACATTTTTATGCTTTTACATAGTTAATATGTATTTATTTAAAGGGCATCTGTCAGCAGATTAATAGAATTGGTCAGTGAAAAAGTGGGTTTTTAAATTTTTTTTAAAAATTTTAAAAAAATGCTTCTAAAATTCTAAACCTTCTAACGTCCTAAAAATAATATATAAACATAAAGTAGACGAAATATGACGAATGTTGAGTAATAACTATTTATCTGTTTTAAAAGCAGAGAAATTAAAATTTAAAAAATGCTAATTTTTCCAAATGTTCTGTACATTTTGGATTTTTTAATAAAAACGTATTTATCTTAGAACGGCTTGGATAAGTAAAAGCATTCCAGAGTTATTACCCCATAAAGTGACACTTAGATTTGCAAAAATTGGCCTTATCCTTAGGGTCCTGGAGGGATTAAGAAATACCCTGCTCCTGGGTGTAGATACTGCTGTCACATACTTGTTAGGGTGCCCCTGATGTTCTTTTAATACCCTCTTAGTAGGGTTGCCACCCGGCCGCTATCTTACTGGCAGAGCCTGTATTTTAGTGGCCCTGCCACTGACGGTAATTTTTTTCTACCGGCAGTATTAACTACGTACTGTTACTAATGTGCATTTTCATTGAGGAGCGCTCATTAGTAAAGCCTTTACCTCTCCCCAACTTGTGTTAATTTAAAAAAAAAGCACTCACCTCCTCCATTTGCTCGCACTGCTGACTGGATGTGCAGGACCTGCGAGACGCCATCACTCTAGAGCGCAGGTCCGGTCCTCAGCTTCCAGTCAGCAGCGAGCGTTCACTGCGGCGCGAGCAAATGGAGGCGAGTTCTTTTTTTTTTTGCAAAAGCGGAGAAGGGGGCACTAATGGAGGGCATTATTTTTACTGGGGGGCACTAATGGAGGGCATTATTCTTACTGGGGGGAACTGATGATGGCATTATTCTTACTGGGGGGCATTAGCAGGGCATTACTATTACTGGGGGGCACTAATGGGGCATTATTCTTACTGGGGGCACTAATGGGGCATTATTATTACTGGGGGGCACTAATGGGGCATTATTCTTACTGGGGGGCACTAATGGTGGCATTATTCTTACTGGGGTACTAAGGGGGCATTACTATAACTTGGGGCACTAATGGGGGCATTATTCTTACTGGGGGCACTACTTGTGGCATTATTCTTACAGGGGGGCACTAATGAGGCATTATTCTTACTGGGAGCACTAATGGGGGCATTATTAACTCTGGGGCACACTAATGGGGCCATTACTTTTACTGGGGGGCACTAATGGGAGCATTAATTCTGGGGAGCACTAATGGGGGCATTACTATTACTGGGGACATTAATATTATGGGGGGCAGTAATGGGGGTGGCATTAATTCTAAGTCGAGCTTCTGAGAGCATTAATATTATTGGGGGGCACTAATGGGGGTATTACTATTACTGGGGGCACTAATGATGGCATTATTCTTACTGGGGGCACTAATGGGGCATTACTATTACTGGAGGGCACTAATGATGGCATTATTCTTACTGGGGGGCACTAATGGGGCATTACTATTACTGGGGGGCACTAATAGGGCATTATTCTTACTGAGGGGCACTAATGGTGGCATTATTCTTACAGGGGGGCACTAATGGGGGCATTATTAACTCTGGGGCGCACTAATGGGGCCATTACTTTTACTCGTGGGCACTAATTCTGGGGAGCACTAATGGGGGCATTACTATTACTGGGGACATTAATATTACGGGGGGCACTAATGGGGGCAGCATTAATTCTAAGAGGCGCTAATGAGAGCATTAATATTATTGAGAGGGACTAATGGGGGCGTTATAAATGCTGGGGGGCACTAATGAGGCATTATTAATTCTGGACAGCACTAATGGTGGGGGCATTAATATTACTGGGGGGCACTAATGGAGGCATTAATATTGCTGGTAGCCACTGTATGACAGCGACTTCACACCCTGTGTTAAGCAACGCCCTCGGAACCACACCCCCTTTAGGGTGTGTATTAACTTGGCAGGTATTTTTTGCTGGGAAAGATGGCAACCCTGCCTCTCAGAACCTAAGCATGGTGGACACACTGCTGCCTGGTATTGCTGCTGGGCTCCCTAGTTTCCAGGTATAAAGGTACTAAAGAACATGGTAATGCTGGAGCGACAGGCTTCGTGTATCTCCTCAGAGTCCCCTTCATGACAGGATATCATCCTGAATAACAGAAATTTCCCGCCCTTTGCAAGCCTGCATCACTCACGTGACTGGGACAAGAACAGGCAGCGCTCTAGCAGTTAAGGGGGCGTGGGGCCCGTGCTCTGGGAGGGCGGTGCTGCGGCTGAGTCACGCCCATCTCATTAGCCTGTCTGGTGACGTAAGGCGCGGTCAGCTGGTACTGTGTTTACAGCAGGAGGTGAGCGAGTGTGGAGAGCGCGTCACTACGGAGCACCGACAACACCCTCGGCCTCCAGCCGTGCTTTACCGAGGTAACACGCCGAACAGTCCCCAGGCTGCCGGGGGACGCTGCGTGTGCTGGGCAGGGCAGCAGGGGCAAACTCTGTAGGACGCAGGCCCGCTATGTCGTGCAGTAGTCAGACAGGGCTTGGCGCTATTCCGCTTAACCCCTGCAGGGGGAGCAGCGGAGTACCGTGTGGTCGTACATGTGTGAGGACATTCCTCTTGCGCCCTGAAGGGGGAGGCGGTTTTTTGTAATGTTTATTCAGCTGGGATGCGTATTTCGCTGGTCGGGGGTGCAGGTCCGCTGGCATCCTGCAGGTGGCGTGTTATGTGGTCTGTTACAGTGCTGCAGAATGTAGGTGAAGCCTTTTTGGTGCGTATATGCTGCAGAAACGCAGGTAAATCCGCGTAGAAATTTGTGTGGATCTTAAGCACCCGCACCCATGTGCAGGGGGCCTCAAACTGCACCCATATTATGTTGCAGCAGTTTTGGGATGTCTGTAATCCATTGCCAATCTGAGCATGGGAAAGTATAGAAAGCCTATAAGGCACTGTGTGACATTACAATGAATTATCCCTTACTACATACAAAAAAAACCCACACAGAATAATAAAAAATTATTAAAATAATTCCCAAAGCTACAGTTACAAATGCCTAATTGTACACTCTGCCCCTACCCAAATCTGACCCCCTACACAGTCAAAAAGGCAAAGATAGTGCTACATAATAACAAATTAAAAAAACATTTATCATCTCTATATCTATCTCCAAGAAAAACACTCCAGTGGCTTGAATAAAAGTGCAGAAGGTTTATTCACCCGGTTCAGTGCTGTCACAGGACCTTTCTCCTGCTTGTAAAAGGTCCTGTGACAGCACTGAAATGTTGCTGAGATATGGGTGAATAAACCTTCTGCACTTTTATTCAAGCCATTGGAGTGCTGCGGTTTTTCTTGAAGATGTCTGTCCATCTATCTATAGGTCATCAGTATCTGATCAGTGGGGGGCCAACCCCCGGGACCCCCACCAATCAGCTGTTTGAGAAGGCAGCAGTGCCACGGGCTTCTCTTAACTCTTCCTAGACCAGTGACGGCACATTCATCAAGTGAATGGTGCTGAGCCCCAATGCCTTCTCAAGCAGCTGATCGGCGATTAGATGAAAAGCGCCGATCAGAAAAAACGGATCTGATCGGGGGCAGAAAGTTATAACCCATTCAGTGGAAAAGGAATAACATTTTGGCCTCCTTCACACGTCCATGATGGCATCCGTGACAAGATGGTCAAGGTGGTTCCTTCTTGAAGATGCCCATGAAGGAGCCGTGTTTGGTTTGCGTGTCTGTTTCTTGCCCTCTGTGTGTCGTCGGTGTTCCACATACCCGGGCTAGGCTGGAGATTAGTTTCCAGAGCATCTCCTACCAATGGTCCAGGAAAACGTGTCACGTGGCCTAGGAGCAGCTCAGCCCCAGTCACCACGCGCAGCCGCTATACAGTGTACGGCGCTGTGCTTGGTGAGCACGGAGAAGGCCGCGGCGCGTACAGGAGCTCCAGTGTCTTCTCGGACAGCTGATCGGCGGGGTCCTAGGTGTCAGACCCCCAGTGATCAGATACTGATGACCTATCCTGAAGAGCAGGTAAGTGTGCATCGCACAAAAAGTCTCACTGGTGGAGGGGGCTATGTAAATAAAGTTTATCAAGTTGGACGAAGTAAAACTTCAAGAGGACCTTTCACTGGTCCACAGTTTATTAGGTAAGCTATGTACATGTAGAGCGGCACCCAGGGATGTCCCTGCACTTACTATTATCCCTGGGTGCTGCTCCGTTCGCCCGCTGTAGCCCCCGATACTGGCGCACGCGCTGCTGATAATTTTGCCTTGGGTGGAGACATCCGCTTTTGCCCCGGGCGTCTCCTTCTCCCAGGCTGGAGCGCTGGCCGATCACAGCGCTCAGCTCATATCCTGCAAACTCACAGCATATAAGCTGAGCGCTGCGATTGGTCTGACACAATAGAAAACAGATCCGTCCCCCATTGACTTTCAATGGTGTTCAAGACGGATCAGTCATGACTACAGAGGACATAATACAACCTGATCCGTTCATGACGGATGCAGGCGGTTGTATCATTGTAACGGAAGCGTTTTTGAAGATCCATGACGGATCCGCCATAAAAAACGCGCTAGTGTGAAAGTGGCCTAATCCTGTAGATGTGTCCACTTAGACAGGCTGTGTAGACCTGCACCAGATTCATCACAGGGGCTCAGGCTGGATGAGGAATGTGGTGTGTAGATAGGCACTCTGTACCAGAGGTGCACAACCTTTTTTTGGTCTGGGGGCCACATTGTCACGTTGCTCTATTTCAAGGGGCCGCAAAGAAAAAAAAAAAATTCGATCAGCGCTCGTTTGCTTTGGCCTTTTACAAAAGCTAATGCAAAGTGATTGGGGAGGAATGATATCTACCGCGGTCTCGTTCAGTCCTCTTGATTATTGGCAGGGAGATGTGCTGGCGATAACCGTACATATCTCATCCTGATAAAATATGTGAATCAACCGACACACTAGCAATCGCTCCTTTATCTGCTGATCAGTGGCCCCATTATACAGGCCAGATATCGGGAAAGTGCAGTGTAACTGGGGCTTAAAAGGGACAGGAGGGCCCACCTCCATACTCTTCAGTGTCTTCCTGCCCCTGGCAAGCGGGGAAAAGGGAGCCATACCGCTGTGCTTGAATTGGAAAGAAGCACGGTGTGGATGTGGTAAAGATTTAGTTTTTTTATGTCCGCTGCATTGTGGCTGTGTCGGGACCTACCTTGGCCAAGTAGGTCCCTGGTTCAGAACATTGCGCCTGCTGCGTCTCTAGTTCCGGCCTCTATGCACCAGTGGGAGACGCACCATTATCTGTAGTCATTATCTATACTGGGGGCTCGTTATTGGGTACAATATGGAGGGCACTACTACTAATGGGGTTGCTATTGGGGGTACTGTTGAGGGCAGTCTGTCAGTTATTGGGGGACTATCATTTCCGCAGTATAGTGTTTGTGGGCATTGGGGAGCCTAGCGGGTACTGTATTTTCGTTCCACATCTGATCCACATTTTTGCGGATCGAATGCAGAACCATTCATTCTTAAATCTGTGTGCCTGGACCTTATTACATGGTGTGGGACAGTGGGGGCCACATGGAGATATTCTACGGTATAAGCCCCATACAGTATAATGTCTCCTTGTGGCCCTATATGTGTTTTTTTTTTTTTTTTTTTTCTTCTAAATGGGTATTTATAAATTTTTAATTTCTTAATATTGTTATTGTGGGAATATTTTTGATATCGCCCAACCCTAATTTACAGCCATAATTTGAGAGTTCGGGTTTTGACTTTAAGTTCTGTATTTAGTAGAATCACCCTTGGGAAATCAGGTTTTTGGAAGAGCCAAATAGGTTCAGACCTGCAGTTACATCAGTTGTTCCTCCTTCGACTCTAAACCTGGTGTTATCGGATCTTGCGTGTTCTCCCTTCGAACCCTTGGCAGAGATATCTCTTACTTTTCTGACTCTAAAAACAGATTTTTGGATTTTTTTTTTTTTTAACCGAGGGATCGGCGAACCCTTTCTCAGGATTCAAAGGATAGAATTGTGCTAATGTTCAATCAGTCCTTTTTACCTAAATTAGTCTCTGAACGTGCCATGTTTTGCAGTCCGAAATTGCGCATCCGCAAAACACTGATGCCACCCGTGTGCCTTCTGCCATTTGCGGAACGGACGGCCATTTTAGAAAGGCCTATTCTTGTCCGCAAAACGGAGCTTCTTTTCATAGAAGTGAATGGGTACGCACCCGATGCAGCTCGGATGCGGACCATCACCACGGTCGTATGAATGAGCCCTAATTCTGTGAAAACCCAAAATTTGAGAGAAGTAACCTTTCATAGGTTCAATGTAAAATGCTTTAATTTGCAATATTTCGAAGCTACTGATGGATTGAGGAAATCTGAGGGTCTTTTTGTTCAGTTCCAGAGAGCTTAATAAGGGATTCAGAGCCTCAAAGACTTATTTGGCTCGTTGGATAAAAATATCGATTTGTGAAGTCTCTAAAGCTATGGATAAAGATCCTCCGGTAAAGCCAAGGGCTCATTCCACTAGAGCAGTATCGCCCTCCTGGGCACAAAGGGCTGGAGCCTCTACGGAACAAGTTCGCAAAGCTGCAACGTCCTCAAATCCGCATCCGTTTGTTAAACAATACAGGATTGATGTTCATTTAAAACAAGATTCTGCAGGCTAATCTGTATAATCTGGTATATCTCACTGTAGTGCAGTTGTGGAGGACAAAATGGAAAAACTGGATTACTTTAATTTCTTTTTTTCGAGTCCTTCATGATGAAATAGTATATTCCCCCCCCCCCCCCCAAAAAAAGAGATAATTAGAACACATAGGTCGCAAAATTTTGATGCAGAGGTGGGGTGTGTGCGCGATATTAGACTCTAGTCCAGGGATCAGCAACCTCCAGCAGTTACGAAACTGCAATTCCCAGCATGCTCCATTCATTTCTATGTGAGTTCTTAGAAGAGCAGAGCCAGTATGCATGCTGGGAGTTGTAGTTTTACAATAGCTGGATTGCCAAAGGTTGCCTACCCCTGCTCTAGACTAGGGTTGTTTCGGGTATCAAACTTTCGATACCTAATCGATACTTTTATGTCAGTATCAATTCGGTATCGGGATGTTCGTTTTTTCAATACTAGACTGCGCTACTGCGCAGTCTAGTATCTCCTGTTATGGGAAGACACGCCGTGTGCAGCGCTCGGCACACGCTGTGTTCCCTGAGGCCATAGACAGTGAGGAAGGAGGGAGGTAGGGAATCCCTCCCTCCTATGACGCGGCCGCCGGTGATTAGTGCGGCAGGAGGGACATGGGAGGAGAGAACTGCTGCGCCAGGCGAACGGCGAGCCGCCTCCTCCTCCTCCGCCTGCAACAAGAACCCGGCCTGCAGCTCTGCCCCGATCCTGCCCACACAATGATTATTAACCTTTTAATACAGATACAGGAGGTGGGTGCCGGCGGTATCCGCCTCCTGTATCTGTATTAAAGGCTAATTGTTGTGTGGGCTGTGCGACACGTCCCCCCCCCCCCACCTCCGTATTAAACTCAATGAGTGGGCAGGGCGCCCTCAATCCCGCTCCCCCCTCCCAGTATTAAAGTATTTAGAGCATTGGTGGCAGTGGCCAAAGGGTCCCCTCCATTGGTGGCAGTGGCAGTTCCCCATGGCAGCCAGGGCTTTAGTAGGGTACTGGCTGCCATGGTAACCGATCGGAGCCCTACATTGCGATCGGTTACCATGGCAGCCAAGACGCTACTGAAGCCCTGGCTGCCATGGGGGCTCCCTGCTGCTGTGTGCACAGGGCAGCAGGGAAATGTGAAGTCCTATTCACCCTATTGGGGTGAATAGGACAAGGGATGAAAAGATCCCATTCCAGGTTCTACCCCTAAGGGGGGAAATAGTAAATAAAAATTAAATAAAAAGTAATAATAAAAAAAAAAATGCACCAAAATATTAAGTATAAATCACCGCTTTTTCCAATTTTACATATAAAATATATAAGTAAACATATCACATATCGCCATATCTAAAGTCCAACTCCAAAGTGTTAAAAAAAAAAAAAAACCTATGCGGTGAACGTCGTAACAGAAAAGTAAAAAAAAATGCGCAATTCACAATTTTTTTTTTTTTTTGGGGAGTTTTTTTTTTTTTTTTTTTCGCGTGGTATCGAGTATCGCAATACTTTTTTATGGTATCGATACCGAATCAAAATTTTGGTATCGAAACAACTCTACTCTAGACACTGAGAAGGAGCCAGGAGAGGGTCAAACTTATTCTCCCTGTCCCTACGTGGTTGGAGGAGGGTCATCCCACTGTAACCCTGTCCTGGAGGGTTCACAAAGACAAAATTACCGGTAAGGCTACTTTCACACTTGTAGCAAACGTTTCCGGCTTTGAGTTCCGTCGTCGGGGCTCGAAACCGGAAAAGAACTAATCAGTTTTCTCCCAATGCATTCTGATAGAAATCCCTTCAGGATGTCATCAGTTCAGTCACTGAACGGCGTTTTAGGCGGAGGAAATACCGCAGCATGCTGCGGTTTTATCTCCGTTCAAAGTGCCAGAACACATCCCGGATCCGGCATTAATTTCCATAGTGCCGGATCCATTAAGAAATACCATTGTAACAAGAGTAACCGGTTCCGAAGCCCCAAAATGTCATCCAAGATGAGAGAAAATGAAGACGGGTAAAACAAGTCCTTACATATAACAGTCAGGAATAGCTGCTAACTAGCCCCTAATCCAGCTATTTTTCCAAAGAGGTGGCCTTGAATGGTTGGATCTGAGTCTGAGACGTTGTATGTTGAGTCTAGTTTCAACTTATGATGGATCAGGAAAGGCCATTGTATCCTGAGGGATCCCTGGGGTATATGTTATATGTCTTAAAGTGGAAATATGATCATATACCCACTGTGCAACTGTATGGTGCCCAGGGGGAATTGCATTGCTCCAGTTATAATCGATGGGACACGTGGCTAATGCTTTGCAGATGGCAACTGTACCACAAGATGTGCAGTAACAACCCTCCGCACTGGATGTTAGATGTAATTGGAAAGAGATTTTAAAAACATCACTGTAAGGGCTCATGCACACAAATGTGGCATGTTTTGTGGGTCCTCAAAACACGGATGCCGCTCGTGTGGCTTCTGCAATTTGCCGAACGGAACAGGCGGCCCACTATAGAGATGCGAAATCTTGTCCGCAAAACGGACAAGAATAGGATATGAAAGCGGGGCCACGGAACGGAATAACGGATGCGAACAGCACACGGAGTGCTGTCCCCATCTCTTGCAGCCCCATTGAAGTGAATGGGTCCATATCTGAGCCACGTTCGTGTGAAGGCGCCCTAAAGCTGACCCTGCATTAGGGATTTCAGATGGCCACTTGTCATTCATGGTTGGTCTGTGCAAGCGCTCCTCTTGAAGAACTATGGCACAACTTAAAAGGACCAGTCACTGATCATTCCCTGCCTTGATCCATGGAAAGCACTCAACAATGAGCACAGAAATGCAACACTGCAGGTCAACTTTTTGGCATCTGTCACGAAGGAATAGGGGTGAATGGTTGGCACAAAATGGCCTCGATCTGATGTGCATCTCGGTTCTCCGGCTCTACAAGTACTGCTAATAGTCGTCGGTGGTTACACTGCTCGTGTAAACCTAGCGTCTTCCCTGTCACAAGTAGGTGATGCGGTTGGCGCTCCTAGCAGCGAGGCCCCTTTGGGTAACCTTCCTCGGAGAGGTTCCCACGCAGTGAGTCTCGTCTGTAGAAGTCATCTGGTGCACCATGAAAATGTTTCCTGACAATAGAATTTGGTTGCTATCGGTGGAGCCATTGGCTGTGAGTTTGTGGATCCCCTACTGGGGGTAATAGTACCTTTTAACCCCTGTACAATGTGAAGACTTACATTCTCTGTTCTGCTTCTTTTTTTTTTTTTTTCTGAACAGGGTCTCTAATCAAAATGGGAGGGGCGGTGAGCGCCGGTGAGGACAATGATGACCTGATCGACAACCTAAAGGAAGCGCAGTACATCCGCACTGAAGAGGTGGAGCAGGCCTTTCGTGCCATTGACCGTGCGGATTACTACCTGGACGAATTTAAGGAAATAGCATATAAGGACTTGGCCTGGAAGCATGGCAACATCCATCTGTCAGCCCCCTGCATTTATTCCGAGGTGATGGAGGCTCTGGAATTACAGCCCGGCCTGTCCTTCCTGAACTTGGGCAGCGGCACCGGATATTTAAGCACTATGGTGGGACTCCTCTTGGGTGAGTAGTGGCTGCGCTGTGTTTTGATGTTGTGGGGTTTTTGTTTCCATTCCTCATAATGTTCATGACCCGTTTGCGGTCATTAATGGAAACCATCGTATTCGCACCCAGAAGCTGAAAACTTGGAGGTCTAGATGGGATTACACAGCTGAGGTTTTGTCACCATGTAGGTCCAGGAAATATGAATCTTACAGAGTAGTGAGTGCATACATAGTGAGAAATCAGCCATGTCATCAAAGTACAACCCAGTGATTACATTTTACTTAAAGGGGTTGTCCAGGGATTAGTAGTTCTTATCTAATGCCCACGGCCTTCCTAAGTAAGTGAAAGATTCACACTTACTTGCTCCCCGCCATTCTGGTCCTCTGCGATGGCTCCAGTATGTCTATCTTCTGGTCCACAAGGGACACGTCACCGCTGAAGCCATTCATTGGCCCATGCTGCGCCAGATGGACATACTGGAGCCATCGCCGGGACTGACTGAGCATAGATCCTACAGGGAAACTTTCCAGGGGGCTGCCCCAGGCCTCCTCACAGGCGCCGGTCGGGTCCATAGTATCTGATGCTCTTAGGAGCATCTGTTACAGGGGTACTCAACTACTTTTTGTAAAGGTCCACATAATTGGATCTGCTGTGAGGTGGAGGTCCAGACCGAACACCAACAGGTTGGGGCCATTAAATTAAGATTACTATGTACCCCACATTTCTAGAATGCCGCTAAGAGGGCCACTTAACACTCACTGACTGTGGGGGAACTCTGCTGTTATTGATACTTCCATAGTATAGAGGGACTCCTGACCACTCGCTGACTGGAGGGGGGGGGGGATCTGCTATTATTGACACTGCCATAGTACAGAGGAACTCCTGACCACTCACTGACTGGGAGGGCACTCTGCTGTTAATGATACTGCTATAGTACAGAGGGACTCTGACCACTCAATGACTGTGGGGGCACTCTGCTGTTAATGATACTGCTGTAGTACAGAGGGACTCTGACCACTCAATGACTGTGGGGGGGAATCTGCTGTTATTAATGCTGCCTTAGTACAGAGGGACTCTGACCACTCACTGACTATGGGGGTACTCTGCTTTTATTGATACTGCCATGGTACAGAGGGACTCCTGACTATAGGGGCACTCTGCTGTTATTGATGCTGCCTTAGTACAGAGGGACTCTGACCACTGACTGACTGTGGGGCACTCTGGCTAATTTTATGGGGGTTTAGTGCTTGTGTGTTTTGGGCATGTGGGTGACGCAGCTCAGACAGATACAGGTCATACACACAGGGAGATCGTCCTCCGATAACAGTGGAGATGTTGGCCTCTTCCCCCGAATACCCCCATCCGGTGCTAGACAGCAGTCCTCTCCCCTGCAGCCCTGACCTGGTGCAGACCTCTCCTCCTTACAGCCCACATCGTGAGGCCACTTCTCCATGCAGGAGCTGAAGAAACCTGCTCTGCACATCGACAGCCCGCCATCACAGACTCCCGCAGGGCAGAAATTATGTAGGCGGAGCCAAATCCTCCCTCCCTACCAGTGATTGGTAGATTGTGTGCAGCACATCGATTGGCTGGAACGCCTCACAGGTCCTGTCCTGCTTCTTCCCCTTGCTGGCTGTATGGCAGGTCTTTTCTTGTCTGCTTCTCTCTTCTTAGTTGGTCCAGACAGCTGGCATCCCCAGTCCAGATTCGGACTGCCGTCTGCCAGTTGACTACCCCTCATCGATTACTTATGCACCTGGCTACGCAGAAGAAAATGCCCTCCTGTATTCAGCTGTATTGCTATTCACAGGATGATGATGGGGTTAAATTCTGCGGCTGCAGTATTTTGTGCTGCACTATAGTACTGTTGGCCCCGCCTACGTATATTGGCCTTGCCTTCTGTGAATTTGTACCCGCATACAACATGAGGACACTTTTAGGGTTATTTCCCCCCCCCATTCCCCATTGCAGAGGACCAGAGTGGCGGGGAGCAGGTAAGTATGAATCTTTTACCTACTGCGCCAGGCTGCCGGCATTGGGTAAAAACGACTTTTTCCCGGACAACCCATTTGTGGGGTTTCTAGAACTCATTGAGGGCTGTAACTGACTGTTAAATATCATTGGGATGGGAAGCCATGTTAGCTGCTCCTCTCCCTACCTCACACATCAGCTCTTATGTATGTATGCCCTCTGGAAATTTTAATTTAATTCTTGCAGCTGACGTGACATAGCTCCCCCTGTTGTTGGTGCTTGCACTAACCTTTGTCTGTCATCAGGGCCTTATGGCGTGAACCATGGAGTTGAGCTTCACCCAGACGTCATTGAATATGCGAAGCAGAAGTTGGATCAGTTCATCCGAACAAGCAACAGCTTCGACAAGTATGGCTGCTGTCTGTGGCCTACATGGGTTTGGGAGGGTGCAGATTTGCAGGAGAGTTAAAGGGGTTGTCCGAGTTATGAAAAAAAAAATATCTAGCACTGTAAATCTGATGGACAGCAATATATAACTAAGCTAAGCAAGTTTTGGCCAAAAAATCTTCAGCACAGTGACGTCTGGTGTACAGGCACATATCTGCTCTCTCGGGCTTGTGCACGAAACATCAGAGCAGGGAGAGAGGCTGACATCACAGGTCATGTGACATCTGAGAAAGCAGCAACTGGAGGTAAAGTAAGTGAATTGTAAAGTCCTTTCATTTGCCTGGTTAGAAACATACAAAGAACAAAAAAATAACTCTGACAACCCCTTTAAGCAATGAAACACCTTGGAGATATGGATGTTACCTGTGTCCTGTTTAATGCTCGAACTATGCCATTTGCTGGGTAGCGCAGAGTAAAATGGGACCTGTCATCTTTCCTATCATGCCTGTGTTATTTCAAGCGCTATGCGCGGATTTACTAATGTTTTCTGAAAGCTTATCATTCTGTCCCTCTGTTACTTCTGCTACAAATCTATAAATGAGAACTTGGTGTTGCCAGTTCTTTGTCAAAGGGGCGTATGTCCCTACGCTGCCCAATCGGTGCCAGACTATATGTAATTTCCTAATCATAGTATGGCACCATCATTTTGGACAGAATAAACCCGTTTCAAGTCTGATGTCAGTTCATTTACGTGTACAACGATTCTTTTCAATGGCGAGCTGCCTTCTTCGCCAGGTTATCGCATACGGTGCCATACTAGGATCAAGATTTTTTCTGATTCTTACTTCACTGCTGCGTCCAGCTACAAGCAGTGGCGTATCTTGGTTTTGTGCTGCCCTAGGCGAGACTAAACTCGGGCACCCCCTCCCTCCATGCTTCTGCTCCACTACACACACTCCTCCCCCTGCTCTCCCATGCTTTACACTGCAGCTATATTTGTTCAGATCTTCTGGTAAATACAAGCCCATGCTAACTTCTATTACAGAATAACTAGAAACCAAGAAAATTATCAAATAACTGCTGCATACAGGGCAGATAAATAAGCCATACGTAAGTTCCCCTTTAAATGATTTTGTCTTCCACTATAAAGTCCTTTTAGCAAATTAGATCATTTTAAGCCCAGACTCATGAGAACTTGTGGTGTCCTAAAGGCATGAGCCAGTGATTTCAATGATTCCCATTTTACAAGCCAAGAAAAGAAAGACCTGGGTTTTGATAGTGACGGCCCTCTCAGTGTTAATGCAAATGGAATGTGTAATAATTTGCTGGAAAACCATTACTTACTGGAGAGACAGCGGCAGCCCGGGATCAGTGCATTGGTGTTTACGGTGACCGGTCCGTGTGCAGGCATCGGATCCTTTCTGCACTTGGAGGTATCTGGGCAAGGCTCACCCTAGTGTTGCCGGGCCGTGACTCCACCTCCGTGTGACGTCATGACGGCAACGCGCGGACGCAGGGGAGGTCAGGAGGAGGCGGAAGTAAGTCATCAACTCCTTCACTATGCGGCGCTGGCGATGCCGCTTTCATAGTGAAGGATCGGATCGGACAAGGGGCAAAAAATATATAACTATCACTTAGGCAAACAAGGCATTTTGCTGCCCCATTGGCAAGTGCCGCCCTAGGCAACTGCCTTGTTTGCCTTGTGATAGATACGCCACTGGCTACAAGCGGCTGCTGCGCCAGCCCAGATCCAACGTAGCAGACCTGGGGCACAAATGTATACTCGCTTACAAATGTGTACAAACTACGCCATCATATGATGTATTACGGTCCTACAGATTAAGTACTTCTTTCTTCTCTTTTGCTGATTAGGCAGGTCAGAGTGTAGGAAACCCCCCTCCACCAACTGGTAGAACACAGTTTAACATTCATGAATACATTGACAATTTACATTTCTGAGTGCCTTCCTCCCCAAGGTTTGACTTCTGTGAACCGTCCTTTGTGGCTGGCAACTGTCTGGAAATCTCTCTGGAATCTTCAGCTTACGATCGCGTGTACTGTGGAGCCGGGGTACAGAAGGAGCATGAGGAATACATGAAGAACTTTTTAAAAGTGGGCGGGATCCTTGTGATGCCACTCGAAGAGAAGGTAGTGCCATAGATTGTCTTTTTAGAAAAGTTGATATCTGTATATTTTGAAAATTTGTACTTTTTTAATATAATGTTATAGTGATCGGAGCTTTCTTTTTATACCAAGCTCCACAGTTAGCCTGTGACATGCTGGCTATCTACTACTTAGGAGAGTTTTCTAATGACTGTTCACACTTTGAGCTTTAGGGGGTTGGGCCAAGTTTTAAGTTTTATTTCCCCTATCCTATAACTAGCTGATCGCTGGGGTCTGACCACTGGGACTCCCACCGATCAGGAAAATGAAGCGGCAGGTCATACATGCGCACTGCCGCACTGTTCGTTTCCTGTGGGTGTGCCGGAGATGGCTGTGCACTGTACTCATTCTGGGGGTTGAAATGCATAGTAAACGAGGGTAAAGAAACCTTCAATAAAACGTAACTGTTAATTGAGATGACTTTATTATTTCAAGCACTTTAGTCATCTTAATTAAAAGTTAGGTTTTGTCAAAGGTGCCTCCACAGTCACTTACTTTGCACAATTCTCTGGTATACGACATCCGGGTAGCTGTACCTACGTATTGGCTTAGGCCCCTTTCACACGGGCGAGTTTTCCGCGCGGGTGCAATGCGTGAGGTGAACGCATTGCACCCGCACTGAATCCGGACCCATTCTTTTCTATGGGGCTGTGTACATGAACTGCGTTTTTCACGCAACGCAGGCCCCATAGAAGTGAATGGGGCTGCGGGAAAATCGCAAGCAAGTGCGGATGCAGTTTGCGATTTTCCCGCATGGTTGCTTAGCAACGGGACCAGATCTTTATTATTTTCCCGTATAACATGGTTATAAGGGAAAATAATAGCATTCTTAATAAAGAATGCTGTGTAAAATGAGGATGACGGGGTTAAAAATAATAAAACTAACTTACCTTAGCTACTTGATCGCGTAGTTGGCGATCTGTCTTCTCTCTTCTAGCTTTAGCTGTATTCTAAAGGACCTGTAATGACGTCACATCACATGGTCCAATCACATGGTCCGTGATGGACCATGTGATGTGACGTCATCACAGGTCCTTTAGCTGGTAGCTGAAGCTTGAAGAGAGAAGACAGATTGCAACTAACCATATTATAAGGGAAAATAATAAATTCATCTTATGTAGGATGTCCACTGTGGTACTTGTAGTCCGTTGCTGGCATCATCCATTGTATGCATTTTTTGCTGGTGATTGCCATTAGCAACGGACTACAAGTGCAGGATGTGCTCCCCTATAGAAATGCACAACTGCATATGGGTATGAGCGCATCCTGCTTTCTTATCACCACATTTTTTGATGGTTTATAAAAATAATAAATTCTCCAGAATACTCTACCCGAATCCGGACTTCAGTGATGAGGTTCGGGTCTGGATACCAAACATGGCGATTTTTCACACACGCGTGCAAAACGCATTACAAACGTTTGCACCCGCGCGGAAAAATTGCGCATATTCCCGCAACGCACCCGCCTCTTATCCGGGCGTCAAACATGACGCCCGTGTGAACCCAGCCTTAGTTTATTCAGCATACACTGAAGACCCTTGCATCTTCAGTTTGTAGGACGAAGGGATGTGCTTCTCTACAATGCGGGCTACAAGAACTAGATTGACCTATGACTTTTGAGACTTTTAGGGCTCCTGCATACTGTATCCATTTTTGCAGTCCGCAAATTGCAGATCCGCAAAACACGGCTACCAGCCGAGAGCCTGCCCCAGGCTGCAGAACGGATGTGGACGGCACGCAGGTGTGATTGTCCTCCTCTTTTGAGGCGCAGTTGAGATGAACAGGTCTGCGTCTGATCAACAAAAAATGCGGATCGGATGCGGGCAAAAACTCTGGCCATGTGCACAAAGCTTTATTCTCCTAGCCCTAGCAAGACGACTGCCACATTGCACTGAGACCTTACCGCTGAGAAGGTGGTCACTTTGTTCTCTTATCAGCAGAGCCCCAACACTATAATGGATTCTTATATAAAGATGGATTATCTTTACTGATCATGAGATCTGACATCTATCCTTTGTTTGTTTTTGTTTTTAAATCTGATTCAGCTTACAAAGATAACCCGCACTGGTCTAACATCCTGGGAAACCAAGAAGATCCTGGCTGTGTCATTTGCTCCGCTAGTGCAAATAACTAAAACAGACAATGGAAGGAGACACCCCCTCCATCTTCGTAAGTGCACGTGTTTTATTTGTACCCCGAATCCTTAGGCAGCTGTGAAATAAAGCAGACGGCTATTGTCCAGCGTCCATATTGCGGGTCTTTTTTTTTTTTTTCATCCCTCTGCTTGCCGTACGTCTTTTCTCAGTGGACAGAAACTTCTGGTGTGATATTCCTTTTGGTACCGTTACTTGCTGTGCATAGCACTCTGGGGTGATCGAATGTTCTCCTCCTGTCCTGCCTCCCCTCTCTCACCATAATGTCTTACAGAGAGAAGGTCTATTCCAGGGGTCAACAACCTCCGGCACTCCTGCTGTTCAGAAACTACAACTCCCAGAATGCCTCATTCACTTTCACAGTAGATAGAAGAACAGCTAAGCCTGTTTGCATGCTAGGAGTTGTAGTTTTACAGCAGCTGGAGTGCTGAAGGTTGCTGATCCTTATTCTATTCACAGATAGAAACTCTATTCTTTTTTTTGGTGACTTTTTTTTTTTTTTTTTTTTTTGAACATTCATGCAGCGCCTTTAGTCTGCAGCAGGCATGCTCAACCTGCGGCCCTCCAGCTGTTGTAAAACTACAACTCCCACAATGCCCTGCTGTAGGCTAATAGCTGTAGGCTGTTCAGGCATGCTGGGAGTTGTAGTTTTGCAACAGCTGGAGGGCCGCAGGTTGAGCATGCCTGGTCTGCAGGAAGGTGAGGACGATGATACTTGCCCCTGATCAGATAAACTCCTTATTCTATGTATTTACGTATATTAGTGAATTATGTCAAATAAATCCCCAGAGCTACACTGTATCTTTATAATGAGAAAAATCTCAATCGGGCTCTTTCTTTCTTAGCTCCTCCAAACGTGCGCTCACTGCAAGACTTGGCTCGCATCGCCATCAGGGGACGTATTAAGAAGACCATCAAACAGGAGGTCACCTGCAGGGAAGTTGGGGGGAGCCTAAAACCCCAACGCCGCTACAAACGTAAGCGCCTGCGCCGACGCCGAATGGAGACCATAGTCTTCCTTGACAAAGAAGTGTTCGCCAGCCGCATCCCAAACCCCTTTGATGACAACAACAACTGTGAAGACGTGGAGGAAGACCCAAGAGAAGAGGAAGAACGAGTGGTCATTGACACAAAGCCAGAGCCTCCTGTTAGCTTTCTCCGAGAGAAAATTCTGAGTCTGCCTCTTCCAGATCCTCTGAAATACTATCTGCTCTACTACCGGGAAAAATAAACCTCAGGACAACATGGAGGTCTTCTGACTGCACCAGTTTTTTTTCCCCTTTAAACTGGCTGGCATCTGGTCTTATGGGGATGACAGCCAGACCCTTTGCCTTCTTGACAATTGTATCTCCAGCTCTGCAGCCAATTTATTTTCTATAGCCCAAGCAACCAAGTAGAATCCAGAATGTCCACGGACTCTGACGCTTTCCTCTAAGGATTGATTGCACTTTTACAGAAGCCCCTTGGGTGCTTTGTCTAGCAGAGCAGCCCCTTTAAAAGCACAGCTCTTTTCCACTCGCCTTCCAATCATATAACCACACTTGGCTACGTCTTTGACCTATGGTGGTTAATCTGCAGCATTGAAAAGGTCATAGGTTTTTGACCTAATGTGGTGATTATAGGGGGTACCGTACTAGTCACTCTTCCAGGTACTATTGTGTCTCTGTAGAAAACATGCTATACCAGAGCTTTTATTGCATTCAGCATAGGTGGTGCCCTAAATGCTAATTCGGAGGCTGCACTAATGGCAAATCCCTTTAAGTAATGTTGCAGGTATATTGATGATTTCTTTTTTTTTTTTTTTTTTTTTTTTTTTTAATTATTATTATTTTTTTTTAGATAAAACCTTTCATAGAAATAAGAAACTGCTAATTCAGGGTAAGCATGATGGAGCGTCAATTACCTTGGTTGTGGCTTTACAGGGCTGATTCCATGCAAACTATGCACCTTTTTGCAAGTGATATCTCTCTATACTGGATCCATCTGGAAGTACAGGTGTCAGTCATTGGGTACAATACAACAGCTTGCATGTTAATAGCTCTGCTTCCAGTACCGTCTAATACTGCTGGACAGAGCATGCTATCATTCAACAAGCACGCCTGTCCTATTTAATGCCATTTTAAGCCCCTGCACGAACACTGGTTGAAACCATCTGTCGTGTGGAGTGACCTGACCACAGTGTAAAAATGATCAATGGACTATATCATTGACCTACTCATCTTTATTAGAGCAAGTGAAATGTGCATATGTCATAAAATGGCATGTAATTCTGAGTCATCTGTATATTGTTCTCAATAGTCTGTTGGACGCAGAGGTAAAAATTATTAGGCGTACAGGAAATTACAGCTCAAATACTAGATTGTAGATGGGCTTGAATTGTGTGTAGTCAATGGATCAACGCAACCTGCTGTGCCTGGGTGTGGCCACCAGGTGGAGCTAGGTTACAAGCCTCAATACAGTGGAAAGGTCCATGTAGTGCTGGAGTCTAGCCACTAGGTGGAGCTCCAGTGCATGAATTGCTGGAGTTCAGGCACAAGGTGGAGCAGTAAAGCGTTGAGCTATGAGGGAGGCGGTGGTTCTGTATTGTATTTGGAGATGTTGAAGCCCATTGTGTGTGAGTCACAGGTTATGTTTAGGGTATATGTAAATTAAGCAACAAAAAGGGCACACTGGGCAGTATTCAGAATGTGGTATTTGTTAAAAGGGACCTACCGTGCATCTGAAAGCTAGGAGGGGCGTCTCTTCTATTGCCTTTCAATAATGGTGGGCAGTACTATTTAATAGAGGAGAGGGGCGTGCCACAGTGAGGTGGGTTTAGGTTCTGTCATCCCTACTACTTTGCTGTTTCACTTGAGCTCATTGCAAGATCTGCTTAAGTGCCACATCGCAATTCTTCTTCCTGTGCTTGTGCTGTTGGTTGTGGTTCATGTTACAGCCGATGCATCCTGTATTACTTGTGCTAATTCGAGATTTCTTTTTTTTTTTTTTTGTATATTTATGTAGTCTTTAAATAGAAATGTTTTTCATAAGTTGTGTTAATGTGTGTTTTTTTTTTTTTTTTTTTTTTATCCTTTTAAAGCAGTTTTGTCAGGTGGTGAACGTTCACCTATAAAGCAGTTTAAAGTGTAACTAACGTTTTTATATGTCTTTATTTTAAACCATTCTAAAAGGCCTGTAAATCATTTTTGTAAATGTACTTTATTTGACTGTTTTAATGACAAAATAAGCACACCAGGTTCAGAGTGGCTATAGCTCTCCGGAATACGTAGACCGTCCATGGCTGACATGTATGCAGCGTACAGGTTGCATAGGGGACGCAGTGAGCGCTGTATTGGCTGGAGCACTCTTCGCAGTGCCCGCTCCACTCAGTATACCAGGCTTTAGAGGAGCGGGCACAGGTAGGTGCAGCGATGAGTGCTCCTGCCAATACACTACTCATTGTGGCCCCTATTCCTGCAGCACTGTGCAATCCGTACAGTGCATACGTGTCAGCCTCGTACTGGTGTACAGGTTTTAAAGCGCCACGAACGCCCTGAACTTCAGATGCCTCTTTGATGCAGTAAAATAAATGTGAATTATAAGCCATTTAGAATAGTTTAACCCCTTCCCGACAACAAATGACTGGGCACCGTGTCTGAGGCTAAGATGGCTGCTGTCAATGCTGACTGGAGGAAGGGGGGGGGGGATATGCAAGAAAAGACCCCAAAAAATGCAGGATGATATGAAATTACACCATTTATCACTGTGGAACCTAGCCTCTGTGAAAAGGCTTGCTTTCAACCATCCATGGATTATTCATTTTATCCCTTATCCACCCTCTAATTTTACTATTTTTACCACCTTATTACACTGCTATGCTCCGCACAACTTACATATTCACTTTTCACCATGCACGACACATGCATTTCTGAGGGGGAAAAAAACTATCAGGTCAAAATGCTGCAGTCCTACGGTACCTCAAGGTCTCTTCAAATGTGACATGGCAGCCGAAAACATATCAACCCAAATTTGCCATTAACTTGAAGTACGATTTGTCGCGAAGAAACCGTCTCAGAATGGCTTGGATAAGTAAAAGCGTTTTAAAGTAATTCCCACAAGAGACACGTCTAATTTGCAAAATCTGGATTTTATCACTTCAGCAACATTATCCCTTTAAATATTCCTTTATTATAAATATATTCTCAAATGGCTAATTTTATCTTGGGAGCAATCATCATCTTTACCTCAGTGCTGTGAAGTAACTTGTACTCCTGTGTGATTAGGATAGGTTTTGTGTGTACTAATAGGGCAGCGCCCATTTTATTTCTCAGAATGATTGCTCCCTAGACAAAGCGAGCCATTATAACTAATGAAAGGTACTTATTAGTTATAATAAAGTAATATTTTTTTTTTTTTTTTTTCTTAATTCCCCGAGAACCCCTTTTATATAAGGCACTTACAAATGTATTGTGACGTATTTGTTCATATTGCCTTCTTTGCTGGCTAGATTAATTTTTCCATCACATTATGCACTGCTCGTTTCCATGGTTCCGACCACCCTTCAATCCAGCAGAGGTGGTAGTGCTTGAACATTACAGAAAAAAAAATGCTGGACTGTGTGTCACCAGAGAGGCCTGAACTTTATCCTATAGTGTGCAAGCACGACCACCAATGCTGGATTGCAAGGGTGGTCGTAACCATGGAAACGAGCAGTGTATAATGTGATGGAAAAATGAATCTAGTAAGCAAAGAGGCAATATGGATAATAAAAATACATTAGTAAGTGCCTTGTCTTAACTTTCTCTACATTATGTCATTTCCTGAAGTGAGACAACCCCTTTAAGGTGAATACTGGCTGGGTCATGAAGAGGTTAAAATAGTTATACAAAAGGTTAATTACAGGTTTACTGTGTTACCATTCTGACCTGTGGTGGCCACGCAATATCATGCATTCGTATCGTAGCTACATACAATTTCAGTTGTTGGGATTTTGTAATGCAGCACCCCTAGGAGTATATGGGCCTATACATTACCTTGGGTTTTATCATGCCGTATTATGGCGGTATTCTACCCTAGAAACATTATAGGGTTATACTGTGAAGAAGGGTATGCAAATGAGCTCTTATCAAGCTCTGTCATTAAGGCACTCTCCATCAGGAAATGTAGGGTTATAGCAGGGATGCTCAACTTGCGGCCCTCCAGCTGTTGCAAAACTACAACTCCTGGACAGCCTACTGCTATCAACCTACAGTAGGGCGTGGTGGGAGTTGTAGTTTTACAACAGCTGGAGGGCCACGGGTTGAGCATCCCTGGGTTATAGCGTGGCTGTCTAAACTGGGAACTGTTGGGATGCCATGTGCTAATATTCGTGTATAAGGCCTTATACTCGCCATTAAAGGGTTTTGTTTTTTAAAGTCCAATATTGATGACCGATCTTCAGGATAAGTTAAGTTATCAATATCTGATTGGTGGGAGTCCACCTACCGAACAGCTGTTTGAAGAGACCGCGGCGCTCTTCATAGGCCTGGGCTGCAGTACAGCCATGGTGCCCACAGCAGTGCCACAGCCTATTCAAACAGTGGATTGGTGCGGATGCTGAGAGTCAGATCCCACTGATTTGGATAACCTGTCCTGAGAATATTTTACTCAAGAAATGAAAGCTCCTCCTTATAATTTATGGATGACCTAGAAGATGGAAGAAGTTGATTTCCCATCACCAGCAGACCGCCCTTTGCCATTCCTTAATTGCTGAGATTTACAGAGTGGGGCAACAAAATATGAACGGTAAGATTTTTATATTACACACTATGGGTGGGGGGGGGCATTTACTATCGCTTTTACTCCAGAATTCGGCCATGGAGAAGTCGCATGCTGTAAAGCTGGGACTTTTCCCTCCGCCGTTTTTTAGAAGTGGCGTGAAAAGGGGTGTTGTGAGGGGGTGGGCCAGAAGGGCTTACACATATGTCTTTATTCATACCAGTTTTCAGGAGGAAATGAGGATGCTGTAGACTTAAAGGGGTTGTCTCACTTTAGCAAGTGGCACATATTATGTAGAGGAAGTTAATACAAGGCACTTACTAATGTATTGTCGATTGTTCACATTGCTTCTTTTGCTGGCTGGATTCATTTTTTTTCATCACATTTTACACTGCTTGTTTCCATGGTTACGACCGCCCTGCAAGCCAGCAGCGGTGGCCATATTGGCACACTATAGAAAAAGCGCTAGCCTATGTGCGCTACCATTTTTTCTATAGTGTGCAAACATGGCCACAGCTGATGGACTGCAGGGCTGTCGGAACTATGGAAACGAGAAGTGTAAAATGTGGTGAAAAATTAATCCAGCCAGCAAAGGAGGCAATATGGATAATCACAATACATTAGTAAGTGCCTTGTATTAACTTTCTCTACATATTATATGCTATTTGCTGAAGTGACACAACCCCTTTAAGGGCGCATGCACATACTTAATTTTTTCCACATCCGATCTGCATTTTGTGCGGGTTGGATCCAGTCCCATTCACTTCAACGGAGCCGCAAAAGATGTGGACAGCACACCGTGTGCTATCCGTATGTCCGTTATGTGACGCCCGCAAAAAAAAAAATAGAGCATCGTCTTCTTGTCCATTTTACAGAGAAGGATAGGACTGTTCTATATAGACTAGGACAATCTGTTCTGCGAACTTATACGGTCAGTATCCTATCCGTGTTTTGTGGATCTTTAATTTGTGGACCACAAAACGGCCTACAGTCGTGTAAATGAGCCCTAAGGCCCCATTCACACATCCGCAATTCTGTTCCGCATTTTGCGGAACGGAATTGCGGACCCATTCATTTCTATTGGGATAGACTTTGTCCCGCTCAGATCCGGAATTGCCGATCCGTAAAAATATAGAACAGTGTTCTGGAAATGTGCGGATCCGAAAAATGCGGAAAGCACATTGCCGGTGTCCGTGTTTTGCGGATCCGCAAAACGCATACGAACGTCTGAATGGAGCCTTAGTGTGTTGCGCAGCCTGCCGGAGAATGCGACTAATTATTGAGAGTCCTGCACCTCAACATCGATTTTATTGTATCCTCCGTCAGCACAGAGGGAATCAAGACCAGCTCTTAAAACGCCAGTCTTGATAAATGTCGCCCTATATGTATATCTGAAGTTTTATAGCATTAATAGAACGGCTCGCTCTGTACACCTCATATCAAGAGCTGACACTTTCAGTGTAGACATACACATGAATTACAATGGGCCCTTATACAATATCGCTGGGTCCAGCAGGCACCTGCCTCCCCATCCTTCACTTCTACCAGCTGTAGCACCTGTCACCATTACAGCAGAGAACCCCAGTAACAGACCTATGGGGCCCCCCCCCCCCCCCTGTTTTTAGCAAGGAGGTCGGTTTAACAGTCTTAATAAATGACTTGACATTAGTCCAACGGCAAATAGGAGTATAAAAATCTCCACAGAACACAGAAGGAGGGAACATGTGTTTGGGCAGAGGGGTGTGAGTGAGATTAACAAGAAACACATGTTCTCCCTCCTACAGAGGTTTTGGAAGGCTCGGTCCTCTCCTTACTGATCAGACCTTGAGGCAACACACAGTTCTGAACATGCAGTGGGGATTGTATGGACTGCTTCTCTTGCTTTTACCACCTCGGCAGGGGGCAGCATGTCCCAACCGGTGTTTATGCTTTCGGACCACTGTCAGGTGCATGCATTTGATGCTGGATTCCATCCCCGATGTCCCGGACCAGACCACTGTACTGTGAGTCGTCACTGTTATTAGTATTCATGGTATGGGAATCTGTGTGAGGACTCTCACCATTCCCATTATCGATAGAAGGTGTGTGATCAGTATTATAGTAGTTAGATTCTTGACCTGGGGTGGGGGGTGGGGGGGCAGTGTTATAGTAGTTATATTCTTGTACATAGGTAGCAGTATTATAGTAATTATATCCCTGTACATAGGTGGCAGCATTATAGTAGTTATATTCTTGTACATAGGGTGCAGTATTATAGTAGTTATATTCTTGTACATAGGGTGCAGTATTATAGTAGTTAAATTCTTGTACATAGGGGTAGTATTATAGCCGTTATATTCATGTACCTGAGATGCTGTATTTTATTCTTGTATAGAAGAACAGTGTTATAGTAGTTATATTCTTGTACATAGAAGAGCAGTATTATGTTCTGTTCTTGTACATACATGACGGTATTATAGTAGTTATATTTTTGTATATATGTTTATATCAGTTGTGACTGGAATAACTAATCTTGCTTTATATCTGTCCCAAAAAAGTTGGTTTTCTATATTATTGTCCTGTTTTTATATTCTAGTGTGATGCTGTTGGGCACCTGCATCCTGGTGCCTTAAGCTTTAGGGGGAATTCACACGACCGTATCCATTTTGTGGTCCACAAATTGCGGGTTCGAAAAACACTGATACCGTCTGTGTGTGTTCCCCAATTTGCAGATCAGCATGTACTGTCCTTTGTTAGAAATGCGTGTTCTTGTCAGACAAGAACAAATGTTTATTTTATTTTTTCTTGGACACGGATAGCACACTGTGCTGTTCAAATCTTTTGCAGCCCTATTGAAATGAGGGTCCACATGCGATCCACAAGAAATGCGGATTGGATGCAGACCGAAAATACGGTCGTGTGCTTCGGCCCCTAACTTCCCACAGGCTGCTTTCTCTCTGCTTAGTGATCCTGATTACATACAGACACCCACTGACATTCAACTTGCTTGTTTTGTGTCCTGAGGCCAAGTATGTAAAGGAATGCATGATGTAAGGCGGCTGGAAATGTGCATTCCGTCACTTGAAATTCTTTTTGAGAGGAAGCCAGTGTGATTTGCGTATATTCTCCAACAGCGTGACATGGGTAACTAAGTCCTGAACCAAACGGGGTGAAGTCCAGGTACTACATATTTTCCCTGCCACAGAAATTAAATAGTACACGGTGCCCATGCAAATAAACGGCTGACCATGTATGTTCATGAGTGTAGGCCACTCCAAGAAATAAAGGTGTGGGGAGATCCCAAATGTGTAGTACCTGTACTTTCCCTGATTGATTACATAGCAGATTGGGCTTTATAGATCACAGCGCTCTTATGAGAGCTGTGTTCTCTTCAAACGCCTGATCGGCAGAGGGTACTGGCAACCCTGTCGATCTGATATTGATGACCTATCCTAAGGGACCATCCCAGCCACTGCGTGGCCATACCCATACAAAAAAAATGGATAATCCACATCTATAAACTCAATCTACTATATTAGGAATAAAAATCAAGCTTGGCATCTCCCCACCCCCACACATACCAGACCGTGGATGTGCTGTGTGGCCATACACTTTCTATAGCTGTTGACTGACTTTTCTCCATTAAGGCTTCTTGCATTTGACCATATTTTTGGTCTGTGTCCGATCCACATTTTTTGCTTATCATATGCAGACCCATGCATTGCTATGGGGCCGCAAAAAAATTGCGGACAGCTCACAGATTTTATCCGTGTGCTCTCCTCATCTGTGCGGCCGTTCCGCAGATTATAGAAAATGTATTCTTGCATGTTTTGCAGACAAGCATAGCTATTTTTATAACTGGGACCGAGGAAAGTACGGGATGCACACGGCTGGTATTTTGGCTTCACTGTAAAGAGTATGTCAATTACTCTAGCTCCCATTCCTTTTTTTTTTTTTTTCAAAATTCACCTTTATTGGCAGTTTTCTCTTATCCCCCAGGCTTAAATCTTACTTCCTAGTTTGTCATGTGTCTGCTATCCCATCATGCCTTAGGGCAGTGAGAGGTGTCTTGACATTAGCAGATCATGTGGCACTAACCACAGCCCTTGTTCTTACCACTGACACGTCCTACGTTACATAGTTCCAATGCAGGATGTAACTGCAAATAAATATCGAAACAGGTTTACCACACGGTGCAATGGTAGGCTAATAAACTTATTATGTCAGTGTTATCCAATACATTCCAGACCTCTAAGGGTTACATAGCATCATATCGTCACTCATGGTGCTAGTCCAGAGTGTGGAACTCGCTCGTCTGAAAGGAGCCTAAGGCAGTTTTGATAAATAGTTTGTATTTGGGGAAAAGTGATATACGGCAACATCTATTAGGCAGGATACATTTATATTAGTGGCACAAGCTGTAGAAAAAACATGACTGGGCAAACTGAGCCCTGCTGCATCTGATTTTCACCTTGACCGATGTACTTGTATTTGTTTAACTACATACCTCAAAAACCAGGCATTCCCTGAATATGATTTAAATTATTAGACAGTGGGGTTATCCTGGGCCCTATTGGGTGCCCTAATTTTGCAAAGCCGCCTTCTGGTCTTATTTGGTACTGCACTAGTCCCATCTTAAACACTGGGAGTCTGCCAATGTTTATTTTGGCAGAAATCCCTCTTCATTAGCAACTGTTCTGTTCTATATCTCTTGTGTTTTAGACTAGGAGCAGTGTGGTGCTGGCTGACCCCTCGGGATCAGATGGCTAGAAATGTGTCTGTGATTGACAGTGACTGTTGATATATCGACTCTCTGGTTGCAGTCTTTGTAATGAAGGCCACAGAGTGCAGTTCTTTATGAGTGATGTCATGATGTGTCCATGGCTATATCTGTACACAATGAGGTAACCCTTGATGATTACAAATTATTTTGTCGCGGCCGTGTTCCAGAAAGAACTGAATCAGTTGAAGATTGGATAGATCATGCATAAACCTTGTTTGGATGATGATATTCTGTGCAATGGTCTCTACATGTTCTTTTATGGTGTGCTGTGCTCTTAACCAGGAATTGGCCAACAGAGAAAAACAGGACATGTGATGTACGTTTTTTTTTTGTTTTGTTTTTTAACGGCCAGCACACATCTGTCGGATTTTCAGTCGTGGAATTTTCTGCCATGTGTAAAGGCACCCTTGGCCTCCACTCGTACTCATCAGCTGATGGACTTTGGAGAACTGCCCACCCAGACGCCAGGACGACGCTTTTTATTCTTCGGACCACGACTTGTATTGTAGGATTAATAATTTATTTTTGTCACACAGATGTCCCTTTTCATTTGTTCACCTATTATTGACTCTATTATCTTTTTACATCACACCTTGCTCCGTGTGAGACCCTCCTTCAGATCGAAGAGATCTCTGAAAGCATCCTGGATGCTCACCAACAAATGTAGCTTGCCTGAAAAAAATCTCTGAAGATGGTGTCCTTTGTTCCCCTAGCTTGAAAGTTTAGAGAGCGCCTAAAAAATGCTAATATGCACTAGCTGTTCAGACTCAACTAGTATTAGTTTTGTATAAATGAAACTATAAGACAAAAATCATTCTCGATAGGAGTAGATACAATTTTTTTGAATATGGGAATAAATGCAGAACTGTGGTGACTAGGCCCTATCTTGGTGGGTAATCTCTGTTATGGTTTTGTTTTTTCGTTTTTTGCCACTTAACAAATGTCCTAGAAAGGGCTTGCATTTTATTTTTGATGCTGCAGCATTTTGTATGCTATTTTTAGTAGCATTTTTTGCAAAACAAATCCCTGGATGATGGTCTTTTTCAGGTATTTTTCTCCCTCGAGAGTTCATCTAGATTTCTAGCCTCAGATTATTCCCTTATGAAGAATATTCTGCCACTGATTTATCTGAGAGAAGTCTCTGAGGGTGAGTAGCAATCTCTTCTACAAGCAATGGGAGATGGTGAACTCGCTATACTCATTCGCCTAGCGACACCAATTGCATATAGACGGTCATGATGGATGGGTGCATGCTCCTCTGGTTAAAGGTATGCAAATTAGCTTTCCTTCCAAAAAGAAATTATAGCTGAGCCTCTAACACCACCAGATGTAGCTAACTTAAAAGTCAATGCTAAGTTAGTAGCTAACTTAGCTAATCTGAAGTTAGTAGAAGAAGGTAGACTCGAGATTGGTGAGATGTCGGAGACAGTAGACTGTTGAATGATTTGTGAACGTGTTTTTAAGCTGCATCATGGAGAAAGATGGGTTAAGTTGATGTAAGAAGGTGAACAGTGTATGCGAACCGAACACAGGTGAGGGAAGGAGGGACGGACTGATGTGGAGAGATGGAACAAAGGGTGAACGTTGATCAGGGCTGGCGTTACGTTTGGTTATGATCGAGCACCCCAATGCTCGGGTGCTCACCCGAGCCCTATAGAAGTCAATGGAAGAACCCGAGCATTAAACAAGGCACCACCTGCTCTGAATAGGGGAGGGTGCCCGGTTCATAGGAAAAGGTCAGAGATTGATGGAAATGCCACCGAAATGGGTCGGGGACAGCATGGGGAGGATGTCTGGATGCATCTTGGACTACAGTGTCGCTGCTGGGAATGATGTTGCCTGAGTTGTACGTCACCTTTACAGACTGACCGTAAAACTCACAAAACCAAAGATAAATGCGATTTTTGCAAGCAAGCACCTCCAAGGCATAGAGCGCCAGTTCGTGCCACGTGTCCGGCTTGGACACCCAGTAGTTGTAAGGCACTGAGGGATCACTGAGGACGCTGACATGGTCTAGAAATAAGTGTAGATTTGCATCTCGCTGCTCACAGCAAGCAGAGTTTGTGGAATACAGAAAATGTCACTAATAGTCGCCCTGACAAAAAAAAAATTAAAATTCCCCCAAAACAATTTTGGCTGCCTGCCACCTCTAACGATAGTCCTTAAAAGGACTTTTAGTTCTTTGAAACATCTTCTCAATGATAATTTTTAGATGAAATTCGCCCTACACTGATTGTCCCTTCCTAACAGCAGCTCTCCCTGACCCACAATGAGCTGAACCCACGTGACCGGGTGCTATATAGCACCCGATGTCGCGTTCCGGCCAGTTAATCACTGTAATGCCAGTAGAAAACATGTCTAATGGCATTACAGTGATGGCAATACTTACCTGCACGTTTATTGGCCAAACGTGCGGGGAGGAGACTTGAGCACATGTGGTACTTGGCCGAGTGCTCGGATCTGCCAAGCATAGCGATGCTCGAGCCGAACAGATACTCGGCCGAGCATGCTCGCTCAACACTAGTTACGTTGTAGATGAGTTTGAAGATAAACAGCAGCAACAATGAAGATCGAAGCAGTGAATTAGGTGAAGCAATACTGAAATATACCTGAGCTGTCAACAACTGTGTGTGTGTCGCTGGCATAACATCTCTAACTGCCAGCACTTACACAATGATGGCAATTTGACTCCTTCCTATCCCAGCACGAGTGCCTCACCTTAGGGTGTGTCATGATTTATAGGGGAGTGTGTGCTTAGATCTAGGGAAAAGTTATCTCTTTAACTTATTAATCAATTAAGTTGGCATAACAGGAAATGCTAATCAGAGGTAAACAAACAAAGCTACTGGCCTGGATGGCCCATAAAAATCATGTACAGTGCTGGCCGGGACTTTAAAGATGGCGAGCACAGTGGACGCCATAGCTGCGGAGTGCCTGCTGTTTTAAACAGGTGATACATGGACCTAAAGTCTGCGATGGACGGTAATGCTGAGTGTGGACTTTTAACCCTTCAGATGCTGTGATCAAACATGTTTTTTAAAAATAAAATTCAAATGACCCCACTATCCACAAAAAAAAAATAAAAAAAAATGGGGCAGCAAGAACATCGATTTCTGCAAGCCCCATTAAGGTGAATGTAACTGATTTTCAGTCGCGGAATTGTCTGCCACAAAAGATGCCATGTGTGAAGGCAACCTTACTGACGACATATATATGTACACATATCTGTATAACAAACACCAAACAACTAGTGACCAACTGGTCACCCACTGTGTAATCAGAATATCACCCCTATAAACACATACTACACAGTTGCGTAATAATCAAATGTACCTTTATTAAACAATAAAAAATCATCATGAACATGATCCACATACACATACAAAAGTTAGTAGGCATAAGCAAAGTGGAGGAAAGTACCTCCCTAAAAGGACATACAAAGGTCTGATAAGTATATATAACGAAGAGGAGAGAGTTGCCCTATCAGAAAGCACACTGGTCTGTATGTTTTATCTGTGGCATTCTGGGTTGGGAGTGGGTAGCTTACGCTTATTAGCACTTATGCACTTTAGCGTTTTTTTTAGTCAAACCCTATTTTTTATTACAATTAATTGCGGGTATACCATGTAACTCTCTCCTCTTGGTTATATGTACTTATCAGACCTTTGTATGTGGATTATGTTCATGATTATATTTTATTGTTTAATAAAGGTACATTTGATTATTATGCAACTGTGTAGTATGTGTTTATAGGGGTCTTACACATATCTGTATCGATTATAACCCCCACCTCTCACATCACTACACTGCTCTCTCTCTCTTTGAAGAGAATGTGGTTTACTAAAGTGGAGGGGTCAAGGTCAGTAACTTTAGGGTGTAGTGTAAGGGGGAGGGGCACGGACCCATTCACTTCAATGGGGCTGCAAAAGATGCGGACAGCACACGTTGCTCCGTTCCCTGGCCCCGCAAAAAAAAACAGAGCATGTCCTATTCTTGTCCGTTTTGGCATCTCTATAATGGGCCGCCCGTTCTGTTCCGCAAATTGCGGTAGTCACACTGAGCGGCTTCTGTGTTTTGCGGACCGCAAAACACACAACGGTCGTGTGCATGAGGCCTTAGTGAGTCATCTGTGGACCATTGTAACAACCAGCAATGGTGCGTGTGGTCAACTCATAAAATGTACCTATCCAAATAAATGTGTCTCCTGTCATTGCTCTGTTGTGTCCGGCCATGCTTATTATTCTGCTACATTTATTTTTAAGTATTTGTCTGCAACACACACACACACACAGTTATGGTACACACACATCAATGCCATACACAGATATAACTGCTAAACACAAATACAGCTCTACTACACACAGATACAATTCTGCTGTACACATACAGCTGCGTTACATAGATACTGCTCTACTACACCTATACAGTTCTGCTACACACATACAGCACTACTACACACATACAGCACTACTACACACATACAGCACTGCTACACACAATACAGCACTACTACACACATACAGCACTGCTACACACATACAGCACTACTACATACATACAGCACTGCTACACGCACATCTTTAATAAAAAGTCAAATTTCCCTGCACTAGTGCCAGCTGTATAGTTTTTCTGTTCTGGCTCCTCCCATTAATGACAATCAAAGGTCCTTAAAGGCTATGTACACCTTCGGAGGCTTTTTATTTTTTTTATTTGCATTTTACTCATTTTGGGCTTAAAATCGTTGTTTCATTTGGCCTTTATTAAAAGTATTTAGCCTGTCACAAAGGTAAATATGTACTTTTGTACTTTCACTTTGTGCCAGTCATCTAATAATCCTTATCCCTCCTGACAATCGTTAGATAGCTAGCAGAGGACACCACAGATATTACATGTAGCAGTGTCCTCCGTGGCATGGGGAGGAGTGATCGCTATGCCATTGCTCGTCCCCATGCAGGGCAGCGGTGTGCCGGCGGCTGATCACTATTGCACAGCGTGATCTGCCACTGGCACCATTGTGATTTTTAAGCATACTTTGAAATCACAATCGCCCGAGCGTTTGCTCGTTCATAGGGCATTTGGAGGTAGTATTAGACTTCCAGATGATCGCTAAAGAGTGTCTATAGGAATGCTGCTTAGCGATCATCAGCCAGAAAATCTGGCAGTCTAATACATCTTTAAGAGGTCATAAGCCACATACCCTTTATAGCTCCTAGTGTGGCTTTATTTTTATGCATCAGATGGCGCGCTGACGTAATCCGTGTGCCTTTGCTGAAATCCTGCGAGTGTGCGCATGCGCACTTCGCTCAATGATGGCATTGCCCAGAGCTCGCACGGGCGCTACCTGAAGTGAATAGTGCGCATGCGCGGGATTTCGGCAAAGGCACAGGGATTATGTCAGTGCGCTGTCTGATGCATATTATAGTAGAGGTGGTGCTGGCACCAGACAGAGGGGTACGGCCGGGCATCGAGGTATGGAAGGACATCCCCCTTGGGCACCTTATGTAAGTGATTTGAATATTACAAACATCTAATTGATAAGAAAATAAAGCCACACTAGGAGCTATAAAGTGCATCATAAGCTTCAGCTCAAGAGGACCGACAAGTACATATTTTTAACTGGAGGGGTAAAATCTGGTGACAGAATTCCTTTAAGCTGAACTTGTAGTTCTCCTTTCCTTTCAGTACACAGTACACAGCTCTCTCACTGATCAGGCAAAGCGCTGAATGTCTGCTCTTCCGGATCATGATGGAAGCAGCCAGGAGGTCTGGCCATGCTGGATTTCCTTGACTGCTGTTTATAAGATGCAGGCACTTTTTAGCAAGATTTTTTTGTTGCTGAGAAGTGCATCTTATAACGTGAAATCTAAAGTATATCATGCAGTATTATAGGCGCAACAGATATATAATATATACAGCAGTGTACCGACGTGAGGTACAATGTATAATAGATGTAGTGGCTACAGGTATGTAATATCTACAGCATTGTACTCATATGAGGTATAATAAATGCAGTGTGTTACGATATATAGTATATGCAGCAGTGTATTGATATGGGAGGCGCGATGTATAATAGTTGCAGTGGGTACAGATATATAATATATTCAGCAGTGTACTGATATGTAAGGTACGAGGTTTAATAGCTGCAGTGTGTATAGATATATAGTATATACAGCAGTGTACTGATATGTGAGGTACGAGGTATAATTTATACCCCATACTTCACATACCAGTACACTGCTGTATATTCTATAAATCTGTGTACACTGCATCTATCATACATGTACCTCTTACTATCTAACCGTCGGCAAAATGTGACCTGTGACGTCCCACCTCCTTTTCCTCACTCCATTCTATTTAAAGGCTCTCTTCCTTCCTCCTCCAGCCTCACTGCTCCGACTACTGCTGCAGACCAGATATGAGGTGGCCGGGACGGAAGCTGCTGTGCATGAATGCCTATTGGCGCTCCCACGCCTTTTCCTATAGTGTGTAAGCACGGCCACTGCTGCTGGATTGCGGGGTGGTCATAACACCTGGAAACAAGCAGTGTATAATGTGATGGAAAAAATAATCAAGCCAGCAGAGGAGGTGTTATGGATCAGGCGGATGTGGAACCACTGTACGAAGTGACCGGTTTGACTTTGAGCCAAACCCTAAGGCCCCATTCACACATCCGCATTTTAGTCCGCATCTATTCCGCAATTCTGCGGAATAGATGGGGACCCATTCATTGTGAATAGGGCCGGATATGATGCGGAGAGCACACTATGTGCTTTCCGCATTTGCCGAGCCACGGCTCCGCAAAACATAGAGCATGTCTTATTCTTGTCCGCAGCCTGCGGACAAGAATAGGCATCTCTATGGGGAGTGCAGGCATGGTGTGCTGCGGATCCGCAATACAAAACGGACGTCTGAATGGGGCCTAAGGGCATTATTCCAGTGCTCCCCCTGGTCTTCACCCTTTAACCCCTATACAGGGATCTGGTCTTCACAGCAGCGGAGCGACAGGACCGCCACCTCCTGGGTTGATTACTGTACACTTGTAAACTGACCTGCAAGGAAACAGAGACGCAGAGAATATGCGCTGCTGCACTAACACACAGCCCTAGACACATTCACACGATTCTGGAAACCAGCCAACACAGCAGCAATGGCGCACCCACAAGTATCCGCGGGCAGCATGCACAACAGAGCAGAGGAAAATGTGCATTGCCGCAGCGACATAAGGCCCTAGATACACATTCACACAACTAGCCCACACAGCATACAAGGGACACAGATAGGGTTCAGCTAAGTGCGTTCGGACCGCTCTGTCCGAACCTGATATGTTCCTAAACTTCGTTAATAATATGCACTCCGTACAGCCTTGCAATGTATGGGCTCCGCTGAGGCAATCTTCTTATCTCCACCAGTAATGTGAGACTTGTTTGGTCTCGTGCCTGGCCCATTGCAGTAAGTTTCTGCTCATACATTCATTTTTTAAGATCCAAATCCGAACTTGGGTTTGTGGCTGATTAAAGAACCTGAAACATTAATGTATGTGGAGAAACTGTCACTGTGACAGGAGGCAATATGGACCATAAGATTGCATTATAAGTGCCTTGTATTAACTTTTTATACATGATAAATGCCATTTGATGAAGTAGGACAACCCCTTTAAGGATCACAGGCTTTACAAAAGTAACAAAGATAACATTAGATAACTTAAGAAAATGGAGACTCAGAAATAAGCACCATGAAATAATAACACTCTCCCGAAAGACAGCGTAGAAGTCAGCAGAGCTGAATATTTTAAGTTATGTACCTGTATAGAGAGAGGAGAGAAGCATGTTACATACCTGCCACGATGATGAACTAGTTATGCCTCAAGGCCTGGTTAAAAGGTCAAACATTGAATTAAAGGATTGCTACCTTACATCTGGTGGCAGTAGAGGCTCAGCTTTCTTTTCTTTTTGGAAGGAGAGCTAAGTTCCACGTAGGCTTATTGTGAGAGGTTTCAAGTGGTAACCTGCAGATCGTAAAGTTCTTGCAGGGGAAAAAACATGATTTAACTGCATAGGTCGTTGTGTTTTCTGCCTCCACAGTGACCTGCGCTTCAATCACATCCGTGAGATAATCTCTGATAACCTCCAGAAGTTGACGAACCTTCATACCTTGTAAGACCTTGTTTTTTGGCCTTCTGATGGTCATGGACGTAGTGGTATTTGAATGAACTGATTACCTGTCTTTGTAGATTACTGAACAACAATCAAATCAGACGGATTTCACAGAGATCATTTCAAGCGCTGAAAAATCTTAAACATCTGTGAGTTCCATGTCCCACCTTGTATGCTGTTACCAGACTGTGCTTGTCTACATTATACAGTATATGCTGCTGATCTCTATTGTATGTTTATTGCTCCCTGACAGCACTGATCAATATTCTATGTATACTGCTCCCCGACTGCTCTGGTCTCTATCATATGTATACTGCTCCCTGACAGCACTGATCTCCATCATATGTATACTGCTTCCTAACTGCTCTGCTCTCTATCATAACTGCTCCCTGACAGCACTGATCACTATCATATGTATACTGCTCCCTGACAGCACTAATCTCCATCATATGTATACTGCTCCCTGACAGCACTGATCTCTATCATATGTATACTGCTCCCTGACAGCACTGATCTCCATCATATGTGTACTGCTCCCTGACAGCACTGATCACTATCATATGTATACTGCTCCCTGACAGCACTGATCACTATCATATGTATACTGCTCCCTGACAGCACTGATCACTATCATATGTATACTGCTCCCTGACAGCACTGATCACTATCATATGTACACTGTTCCCTGACAGCACTGATCTCCATCATATGTATACTGCTCCCTGACAGCACTGATCACTATCATATGTATACTGCTCTCTCACTGCACTGATCTGTATCATATGTGTACTGCTCCCTGACAGCACTGATCTCTATCATATGTATACTGCTCCCTGACAGCACTGATCTCCATCATATGTATACTGCTCCCTGACAGCACTAATCTCCATCATATGTATACTGCTCCCTGACAGCACTGATCTCTATCATATGTATACTGCTCCCTGACAGCACTGATCTCTATCATATGTATACTGCTCCCTGACAGCACTGATCACTATCATATGTACACTGTTCCCTGACAGCACTGATCTCCATCATATGTATACTGCTCTCTGACAGCACTGATCACTATCATATGTATACTGCTCTCTCACTGCACTGATCTGTATCATATGTATACTGCTCAATGACAGCACTGATCTCCATCATATGTATACTGCTCCCTGACTGCCCTGATCTGTATCATATGTGTACTGCTCCCTGACAGCACTGATCACTATCATATGTATACTGCTCTCTCACTGCACTGATCTGTATCATATGTGTACTGCTCCCTGACAGCACTGATCTGTATCATATGTATACTGCTCCCTGACAGCACTGATCACTATCATATGTATACTGCTCTCTAACTGCACTGATCTGTATCATATGTATACTGCTCCCTGACAGCACTGATCTCCATCATATGTATACTGCTCCCTGACAGCACTGATCTCCATCATATGTATACTGCTCCCTGACAGCACTGATCTCCATCATATGTATACTGCTCCCTGACAGCACTGATCTCTATCATATGTATACTGCTTCCTAACTGCTCTGCTCTCTATCATAACTGCTCCCTGACAGCACTGATCTCTATCATATGTGTACTGCTCCCTGACAGCACTGATTTGTATCATATGTATACTGCTCCCTGACAGCACTGATCTCCATCATATGTATACTGCTCCCTGACAGAACTGATCTGTATCATATGTATACTGCTCCCTGACAGCACTGATCACTATCATATGTGTACTGCTCCCTGACAGCATTAATCTCTATTAGAGTTGAGCGGACACCTGGATGTTCGGGTTCGAGAAGTTCGGCCGAACTTCACGGAAATGTTTTGGTTCATGATCTGAACTTGACCCTGAACCCGAACCCCATTGAAGTAAATATGTACCGAAACGTTTGGGCACTGAAATGGCTTTAAAATAGCCATGGAAAGGGCTAGAGGGCTGCAAAAGGCAGCAAAATGTGGGTAAGTTCCCTGCAAACAAATGTGGATAGGAAAATAACTTAAAATAAAACAAAATAACTAAAAATTAAACAATATTAATTGGCAACTCGGAGGAGGAGGTTGGGGAGGCGTCAGGTGGGAATGCCATCAGCAGCGCGTCTACCAGCGTGCATTTTGTAGTCAGTAGTCATGCATCTTTTGATCAGTAACATACGTTTTTACGAAATTTGGTTTCCTGCCAGCAATGCACAGCTGTGGCTTATCACTGGCAAAAATGGGTTAATGTCAACCACCAATGGAACAGGTGATATTCAGAAATGTTAGGCCCCTGGCACCCAGACAGAGGAGAGGTCAATGCTCGGCAAAACAGGCTTCATGTCGCCCACCAATGCAGCAGGCGATTATCATAAATGTAGGCCCCTGGCACCCAGACAAAAGAGAGAGGTCCCGTAACAGCAAAATAGGCTTCATGTCACCCAGCAATGGAACAGGCCACTTTCAGTAATTTAGGCCCTAGGACCCTGGCAGAGGAGAGAGGTCCCGTAACAGCAAAACAGGCTTCATGTCACCCAGCAATAGAACAGGCGATTATCAATAATGTAGGCCGCAGGCACCCAGACAGAGGAGAGGTCAGTGCACGGCAAAAAGAGGTTAATGTCATCCACCAAAGCAACAGGTGATTATCTGAAATTATCAGTGCCCAAAAGAGGCTTCATGTCACCCACCAATGCAGCATGCCATTTTCAGTAATTTAGGCCGCAGGCACCCAGACAGAGGAGAGAGTCCCGTAACAGCAAAACAGGCTTCATGTCACCCAGCAATGGAACAGGCGATTATCATTAATGTAGACCACAGGTACCCAGACAGAGGAGAGAGGTCAATGCACGGCAAAACAAGCTTCATGTCACCCACCAAAGCAACAGGCCATTTTCAGTAATTTAGGCTGCAGGCACCCAGACAGAGGAGAGAGTTCCCGTAACAGCAAAACAGGCTTCATGTCACCCAGCAATGGAACAGGCGATTATCATTAATGTAGACCGCAGGCACCCAGACAGAGGAGAGGTTCATTCAAATTGGGGTAGCCCCCAAATAATGGTACAAATAAAAAAAGGATTCAAAGAATAAGTGCATGAAGGTATGGTTGAAGCGGTTATAAATGTCTATTCTGCACAAGGTACAGACAAGTCTTGTGGGATCCATGCATGGTTCATTTTAATGAACGTGAGCTTGTCCACCTTGGCTGTGGACAGGCGGCTGCGTTTGTCTGTAATGACGCCCCCTGCCGTACTAAATACACGTTCAGACAATACACTGGCTGCAGGGCAGGCCAGCACCTCCAAGGCATAAAGGGCAAGCTCAGGCCATATGGACAATTTGGAGACCCAGAAGTTGAATGGGGCAGAACCATCAGTCAGTACGTGGAGGCGTGTGCACACGTACTGTTCCACCGTGTTGTACAAATGCTGCCTCCTGCTAAAACGTTCCGTATCAGCTGGTGGTGCAGGTTGCAGTGGCGCGGTGACAAAACTTTTCCACATCTCGGCCATGCTAACCCTGCCTTCTGAGGAGCTGGCCGTGACACAGCTGCATTGGCGACCTCTTGCTCCTCCTCTGCCTTCGCTTTGTGCTTCCACTTGTTCCCCAGTGTCAGTTGGGAATGCCCTCAGGAGCGCGTCTACCAGCATGCGCTGGTACTCGCGCATCTTCCTATCACGCTTCAGTGCGGGAATTAAGGTGGGCACGTTGTCTTTGTACCAGGGATCCAGCAGGGTGGCAACCCAGTAGTCAGCACAAGTTACAATGTGGGCAATTCTTCTGTCGTTGCGCAGGCACTGCAGAATGTAGTCGCACATGTGTACCAGGCTGCCCAGAGGTAAGAATAAGCTTTCCTCTGTAGGTGGTGTATCGTCTGTGTCCTCCGAATCCCCCCAGCCACGCTCCAGTGATGGGCCTGAGCTGCGTTGGGTGCCACCCTGCAATGAAACCGGTTCATCCTCCTCCTCTACCTCATCCTCCTGCCAGTCCACCAGAACTGTGCCCTGGCTGGCCACATGTGTACCTGGCCTATGCTGGTGCAGGAACACACCTTCGGAGCCACTTCGTAATGACCGGCCTGAAACCCTGTGAAATGCCCCCTCTTCCTCCTCCTCCTCCTCCTCCTCCTCTGGCACATTCTCTTCCATCAAGGAGAAGTGGTATTGTCATTCTAACAATGGCGTCATCAGCACTGGCCATATTGGTTAAGTACTCAAAAGACCGCAACAAGGTACATAGGTCTCACATGCAGGCCCAGTCACTGGTGGTGAAGTGGTGCTCATCTACAGAGCGACTGACCCATGCATGCTGCAGCTGAAACTCCACTATTGCCTGCTGCTGCTCGCACAGTCTCTCCAGCATATGCAAGGTGGAGTTCCACTTGGTGGGCACGTCGCATATGAGGCGATGAGCAGGAAGGCCGAAGTTACACTGCAGCTCAGTCAAGCGAGCAGCAGCAGGGTGAGAATGCCGAAAGCGCGCACAGATGAACCGCACTTTCAGCAGCAGCTGACATGTCTGGGTAGTTTTTAAGAAACTTCTGCACCATCAGATTCAGCACATGCGCTAGGCAAGAGATGTGCGTCAAACCGGCTAGTCCCAGAGCTGCAACGAGATTTCGCCCATTATCGCACACCACCAGGCCGGGCTTGAGGCTCACTGGCAGCAACCACTCATCGGTCTGCTGTTCTATACCCTTCCAAAGCTCCTGTGCGGTGTGGGGTTTGTCCCCCAAACACATGAGTTTTAAAATCGTCTGCTGACGTTTACCCCGGGCTGTGCTGAAGTTGGGGGTGAGGTTCTTTCGATGACCGGATGTGGGGGTGGTAGAAGCGGATTAGGAGGAGGATGCTGAGTAGGAGGAGGAGGCAACAGGAGGCAAAGAATAATGTCCTGCGACCCTCGGTGGTGGAAGGACATGCGCCAAACCGCTATCCGCCTCGGGCCCAGTCGTCACTACGTTTACCCAGTGTGCAGTTAGGGAGATATAGCGGCCCTGGCCATGCTTACTGGTCCATGTATCTGTGGTTATGTGGTCCTTGCCACAGATGGCGTTGCGCAGCGCACACTTGATTTTATCCTCCACTTGGTTGTGCAGGAAGGGAACGGCTCACCTGGAAAAGTAGTGGCGGCTTGGAACTACGTATTGTGGGACAGCCACCGCCATCAGCTGTTTGAAACAGTCCGTCTCCACCAGACGGAATGACAGAATTTCAGGCCAGTAATCTTGAAATGCTGGCATTCGGGGCCAACGCTCGAGGGTGGGTAGGTGGGTATTTCCTATTTTTCTCCAATGTTTGGGAGATGGACAGCTGAATGCTGCCGTGTGACATGGTGGAGGTGCTTGGTGACGTATGTGGTGGTATTGGTGGGACATCCTCTGTTTGCTGGTCGCCAGGTGTTACGGTGACGCCAGAGGTGGAGGGAGAGACCGAGCCAGCAGCAGAAGAGAAAGCAGGAGGAGCCTGAGACCGTTCCTGGTTTTTAAGGTGTTTACTCCACTGCAGTTAATGCTTTCCATGTAGATGTCTTGTCATGCATGTTGTGCTCAGGTTAAAAACATTTATGCCTCGCCTCAGGCTCTGATGGCACAACTTGAAAGCACTCGTGTCTTGTCGTCAGGACATTGTGTAAAGAACTGCCACGCCAATGAACTCCTTGGAGCAGGCCTTGGTGTGCTCTGTGCCTGAGTGCGGTGGGCAGTAGCAAGCGTACTGTCTCTGGAACGGACGCTGCACTTTTGCACCCTGCTCCCTCTTTTGCTGTGCTGTTGCCTCTGTGCGACCACCGCCTCTTCCTCAGAACTGCACACGTCCCTAGCACGACCTTCAGTCCAGTCTGGGTCTAGGACCTTATCATTCTCCACATATTCTTCCACCCATTCATGACACCTGCCCTCCTCGTCGGTCTGCACATTGCAGAAAGCCACAGCAGTTGGCACCTGTGTTTCGTCATCATCAGACGGCGGTTTTCCCATGTCCTCATCCTGCAACATAAGTGGTTGGGCATCAGTGCATTCAAGGTCTTCCACTTCTGGGGCAGGGTTAGGTGGATGGGCCGGGAAAACCCTGCCAACAGATTCATCAAAAAGCATGAGAGTTTGCTGCATGACTTGGAGCTCTGACTGCTTGGCTGATTTCCAAGGGGGTGAGGTGAATGACTGATGGGCATGGGCTGCAGGTGCCAACACTGAGCTTTCAGCAGGGGATGGGGTGGGAGACAACGTGAAGGAACTGGAGGCACTGTCAGCCACCCAATCTACTAGCGCCTGTACTTGTTCTGGCCTCACCATTCATAGAGCTGCATTCGGGCCTACCAAATAACGCTGCAGGTATAGTTGCCTACTCACACCTGAGGAAGGTGTTTCACTTGGACCTGTAGTTGGCGCTGAATGGCCACGCCCTCTCTCAGCAACATGAGCTCCACCATGACCATGTCCACGTCCCTTATTTGATGTTCTCCTCATTATTTGCGTTCACCCACCAAGCTGAAATATTGGTCTCTCTCCGGTGTCAATTTAACTGCCAATAGTCAACAATTAAGTTCTCTAAGGCAGTGCCCGTGTCATAAAAATGGACCAAGAATAACGTTTTTTGGGCCTAAAACACACTGATTCTCAATTTCAATGCAGAAATGTAAAATTTGTATTTGTACGCTGTATGCACAACTGTTTGGTGAACCCCGAACACGTTTTTTTTCCAGTAAAACATAGTACAGCACTATTTTCGTGCTGCAATTTAAAATTGGTATTTGTACGCTGTATGTACAAGTGGTTTGTGGACCAAGAACAAGGATTTTTTCAATAAAACACAGAAAATCTGTATTTCACTGCTATTAATAAAATGTAGCTATTTCTATGGTTTATGCAAAAGTGGTTTGTGGACCCAGAACAAGGTTTTTTTAAATAAAACACAGAAAAGCTGTATTTCACTGCTATTAATAAAACGTTGGTATTTCTACAGTTTATGCAAAAGTTGTTTGTGGACCCAGAACAAGGATTTTTTTTTTTAATAAAACACAGAAAAGCAGTATTTCACTGCTATTAATAAAACGTAGCTATTTCTACAGTTTATGCAAAAGTGGTTTGTGGAACCAGAACACAGATTTTTTCAATAAACAAAGTATTTAACTGCTATTAGTATTAGTACAGAAATGTCAAATGTGTAATTGAGCGGTGTATTTCAAACTGCTTTGGGGACCAGGATCACAAAAATGCATTGTATGCACAAGTGCTCTGTAGCACCACAGGTCCCAGACTAGACAAATGGACTATGTCACCCCTTAAATATACAAAAGTTAATGTACGGGACTTGAGCTGACGTCCCTGCCAGGCTGGCAGACATGCAGTACATTGCAGTGGTTAAATGGCCGCCGACCCCCACCTCTGTAACAGATGGATTTAAAAAAAAAACTTCCTTGGCAGTGGCTGGGTACAGAAATGTAGGATTGCTGAAGCTCCCTCCCTCTCGATTTGTTGTATCTTCTGGATTAAAGTACGACAAGCTCTACAGACTTCTGGCCTATCCTGTCCCTGATAGCACCAGCAGCAACCTTTCCCTAGGCTAACATCAGTAGACTGACGTGCGGCACTACATGACTCCAGCTTATAAAGAGGCTGGGTCACATGCTGCACTCAGCCAATCACAGCCATGCCATAGGGCAAAGAAGCAAAACGCTTGCTGATTGGCTGCTGTGCAGCCCTTCAGAAAGCGGGAAGAATTGCCGAACAACAGGCCCGAACTTTTATGAAAATGTTAGGGTCCGGGTGCCGAACACCCCAAAATTCGGTACGAACCCGAACTATACAGTTCGCTCAACCCTAATCTCTATCATATGTATACTGCTACCTGACAGCACTGATCACTATCATATGTATACTGCTCCCTGACAGCACTGATCACTATCATATGTATACTGCTCCCTGACACCACTGATCTCCATCATATGTATACTGCCCCCTGACTGCACTGATCTTATCATATGTATACTGCTCTCTGACAGCACGGATCTCCATCATATGTATACTGCCCCTGACAGCACTGATCATATCATATGTGTACTGCTCCCTGACAGCACTGATCTGTATCATATGTATACTGCTCACTGACAGCACTGATCACTATCATATGTATACTGCTCCCTGACACCACTGATCTCCATCATATGTATACTGCTTCCTAACTGCTCTGCTCTCTATCATAACTGCTCCCTGACATCACTGATCTCCATTATATGTATACTGCTCCCTGACAGCACTGATCTCTATAATATTTATACTGCTTCCTGACTGCTCTGGTGTCTATCATATGTATACTATATGTGTCCTGCTCTCTGACTACACTTGCAGTACTCCAGTGCAGGGGGTATTTGCAAATAGTCTTTTTTTTTATATTAAATGACACATCGTTATACCATGTTATGTATGTCTACCAGTATCGTGTATATGGATGGCAAACCAAGGGTTAATAACTATGGATCAGCCCTCATAGGAGGGTTAGATGTGTGCTGGACCCACCCCTATCTTTTTAGAGAGTCTAAACTGGATTTTCAGATAGGAAAGAAGCAAACTCAACGTGCTCATTCCTCTTGGACCTCAGATTTCAGAGACTAACAGATCTCTGCAAGATCTAAAGCAAGAGAGAGAAAAGAGAACTTGGAATTTGCTTGACCAAGCATAGGAAATTTAATCTAAAGTAATCTACTACAGCCATTCAGTGCATTGGAGGGACACTGTTAAGACACTGTTAAACATATCCTGGCCACGGTTGTCAACCGTCCTGAAATTTCTGGACAGTCTATGAAAATAGATTACTTTTTTTTCGCTGTCCGTGAAAAAAAATTAGATATACATTCAATTTTCTTTAGGCTGGTGGTACTTGACTAGATTATTTTGGTGGTGATTATCATTGTTTTACAGCTCACAGTAAATGTTGGTAAGGATTTTTAATCAGTTTATTGAGCCATAGACATGTATTACTTATAATCTTTATAATTCATTACATTTTGTCTGTAAAAGTGTTGGCTGTTCGTAATTTTGGGATAAATTGTCCAGAAAACAGAAAAATTCTGGTTGGCAACCCTAATCCTAACCCTGGCCAAAAGTGCCATTGAGACCCTGTATACCGCAGTGGACATTACAGCCCATACTTTGAGTACTATTGCCTGCCATAGATTCTATTGAGAGAGACTTTAGCAAGATAGAGGGGACAGAGGGTCATAATTCCAATCCTTAGTATAAATATGTGGCACACAGGATATTCTTTGCTATTAGAGGTGATTTTATTTAGTAATTTTCACAATTAGATTCAGTTTATAGGAAATTAAATACTGTGTAACCACTTTCCATATTAGAGCCGGAGCGAGTTGGAATTTGGGGGGTCAGAGGTAGTGGGGTGTCTGGATCGCATCACTACCTCTGACCCCAGAAATTCTAAGTCGCTGAAGAAGGTCCTTATGGGCCGAAACATCCGGCTCTAATATGGAAAGTGGTTACACTGTATTTCATTTCCTATAAACTGGATCTACTGAACTGACCTGAACTGAACATCGAATTGTGAAAATTGCTGAATAAAATCACCTTTAAATTGCAAAGAATATCCTATGTGCCACATATTTATACTATTGATCGATGACACTGGGAAAAGAAAAACAGTATGCGGTACTCAATTCTCTAATACATAATTCCAATCCTTGTGAAATCCCTACACCGTTATCTGGGAGAACTGCACTTTAAACTGTTGGAGCAGTGTTTTGCTTTAATTTGATGCAATACAGTAGATTTACTACTGCTTTATTCACACGTCAGTGTTTGCTCAGTGATTTCCATCAGTGATTGCGAGCCAAATCCAGGATTGGAGCCTCCACAGACATAAGGTGTAAGGGAAAGATCTGCACCTGTTCTGGGTTTAGAGCCGCACCTGGTTTTGGCTCACAATAACTGATGGAAATCACTGACGTGTGAATGAGGTATAACTCTGACCTGATTTTTTGACTTCTTTACCATTGCACTCTAAACCTCTTGTCTTGCACCCATCCAAACACCTAACATCCAGGGTACCCCAACTACCATCAGAGAGTACCCCTATAATCAGAGTATGCCCCGAGAGAAGAAAGGGTGCCCCCTCCTTTTACTACACGTCCCTAAGGAACAACGGTGTGAGGACAGGTCTGTGACGACCTCAGCCACTACTACCTCCATCCTCCGCTCCCGGTCTGCACACTGGTCTCTACCTCTTATGCCCTGGTCTTTATTTTGTTGCAGTTATCTTTACAAGAATGAGATCCGCAGTGTACAGAGGAATGCTTTCTATGGCCTCCAGTCTCTGGAGCAGTTGTGAGTATACTTGTCCAAGGTGATATTACCAGTTATCTTGAAGGTCACCTTCGTTATGCGTAAAGCCAACGTACCATGAAAATGCAGTCTAATCTGCAGGCAGTCTAATCTGTGGTCTTATGGTAAAAGATTCAGAATAGTTTGTATTTTATGGCCTTAAATCCATGCTCAGGAGACACATGGGTGGTCCTATGAGTGACTGACAACTGTGTATGAGTAAAGTCATAGATGTCAATCCCTGGTAGGACCGCCCTCATGACTCTTCAGCATAGAAATTCCATCTAATTAATGAGGACCTTTCATGGAATTTTTTTTGGTTAATTAAGTATCTTTACTTGCGAGGTACCCTCTGCTGATGCTGCCGTCCTTGTGCTCTTTTTCAAATACCCCTGGCATGCTCCGCTGTGCCTCCCCTGCAGTTTTCGAACCTAGTATGTTAATACTGAGCATCAGTACACAGAGGAGGGGGTGTCTCATTCTCCCTGGCTGTGACGCTCACCGCTGTGATTGGACTGCAGGGATAAGGAGACGCTCCCTGAGAAACCCTGGTGTCTCCTCCTGCCTGTATCGATGCTCCTGACCTGCCTATTTAAATAGCTACATGCATTCCCCCACATACTAACAACTCTGGAACATCTATTCTTCTGGCTCTATGTTGTGCCATTCCTTTATTATTTGCACTAGAAGTTATGAATGAATTGCTATTAGCCTTCAGTAAGGGTACTGAGGGGAGTTAACCAGTTGGGGGTGTGTACCTGCACAGTCTGAAAATGGCAGCACTGATTGGATAGAGTCAGTCTGTGCAGGTACACACCCCCAACTGGTTAACACCCCTCTGTACCCTTACTGAAGGCTAATAGCAATTCATTCATAACATATAGTGCAAATAATAAAGGCATGGCACAACATAGAGCCGTAAGAATAGAGGCTCCAGAATTGTTATTACATGGGGAATGCATAATGCTATTAAAACCGGCATGTCAGTAGTGGTGACAGGTCCTTTTTAACATAGTGGGTGTGAAAACTGCAGGGGGGCTCAGTGGAGCATGCGAGGGGTATTTGAAAAAAAGAACAAGGACGACAGCACCAGCGGAGGGGACTCTCCGGTACTTAATTAAACAAAAAAAAATCCATGAAAGGTCCTCTTTAAATGAAACATTATACTGAATCTTCTCCCATAAAGCTACATATCAATCTGCTCAGCTCCTCCTGCTCTATAACTTGCTGCCTGCGGATGTTCGTGGTGAGAGGTTCACCGGGGTCAGTGTCACATCTGTCACAGTTGCAGCATCTCCACCATTCTGAATGCGTATTTTACATTTACTTTTGACTTTTTATGTTTTCTTTCCCTGCACCAGGTATCTTCACTTCAATAACTTGGAAACTCTTGATGCAGAGACCTTTGGGGACCTGCCCAAGCTGGAGAGGCTGTAAGTGCGATAATCTGACACGTCATATATAATTCTATCATTGCACACACAGGACATACCATGTGAGTACTGGGGTTCAATATTCATGAATTAAAGGAATGCCCTTTCTGCATAGTGACCTGGGGGGGGGCAGAGCATGACACAGTCATTCTCTCTTTGGTAGTCTGTGAGTCACTGTCCATGCCCCGCCCCCTCACACCCTGCACTAGGCAGAATGGGTATTACTTTAATTCATGGATATTGAATACAATATATTTCTCCCTGCTATCAGCCATTTCACGCTGGTTCTATTAACTTAATGGTTCTCATCCTCGCATTTGAAGAGCAATAATTGATTTATTTTTTCCCATCGAGGGCTTGTGTCAAGTTTTTCAATCGCATCATTCTGAGGCATATAACTTATTAACTATTACTGATTCTTTTTTGTGGAGAATGTAAAAATACATATTCCGTTATTGATTTATGTGGTGTAAATGTTGTGCCGTTCAGCTTGTGGTATAAATAGCACTTCTGTGGGTCGGTACAGTTGCGGTGATATTAAATATGCATAGGGATTTTGGATATTCAATAACTTTTGCATGAAAAACACAAAAAGTTTATTTTTCCATTGATTATTTTTTTTTGTGTGGGATGTGTTGATATCTTCATTTGGTACCATTCATAAAACTTTTTGATCCCATTTTATTCTGTTGGATTTGGAGGCAGGTAGAAAAAAAAAACTTTGTATTTATTTTTATTTTTTTCCCCACTGCATTTAGTGGGCTGGCTAATCAATGTGAAAATTCGGGTTGTTACAGATATGTTGATACCAATTAAGTAGTGTGTTTTTTTTACACTAACATAAAGCATTTTTAAAGGGCATCTGTCAGCAGATTTGTACCTATGAAGCTGGATGACCTGTTAGGCTACTTTCACACTAGCGTGTTTTGCCGATCTGTCATGGATCTGCAAAAACGCTTCCGTTACCATAATACAACCGCATACATCCGTCATGAACAGATCCGGTTGTATTATGTCTTCTATAGCCATGACGGATCCGTCATGAACTCCATTGAAAGTCAATGGGAGATGGATCCGTTTTCTATTGTGCCAGATTTGGCTCCGCTGCAGGCAGCATTTTGATGTCTGCCTCCAGAGCGGAATGGAGACTGAACGGAGGCAAACTGATGCATTCTGAGCGGATCCTTTTCCATTCAGAATGCATTATGGCAAAACTGATCCGTTTGGGACCGCTTGTGAGAGCCCAGGACTGATCTCAGAAACGGAAAGCCAAAATGCTAGTGTGAAAGTAGCCTTACATGTGCGCTTGGCAGCTGAAGGCATCTGTGTTGGTGCCGTGTTCATATGTGCCCACATTGCTGAGAAAAATGATGTTTTACTATATGCAAATGAGCCTCTAGGAGCAACGGGGGCATGGCTATTGCACCTAGAAGCTCTGCAACTGCTGCACCTCTGCAGTTTAATTGACAAGACTAGGCAGTGAAAACATCATAATGCCTGGCCCTGTCAATCAAAGTGCAGACGGCGCAGCAGTTGCAGAGGGAGCCATGCCCCCGTTGCGGAATGCACACGGCCAGTATCTGTGTTTTGCAGACTGCAAAACACCCAACAATAATGTGCATGAGCCCTTAGTCTGAAAAACTCCTTACATGCCATAGTTGCAATTGACTGCAGCATCTAAGGGGTTCTCTCCAATCCCCACGGTTGTGGTGGGACCTCAGTCATGTACAGCCATGATCATGCAAGCACAGTTCCTGTTCCAACGTGATCCTCTTCCCATACATTTACATAGGGATGCGGCAACTGACCACATTCCCCGACATACATGTATGTGTAAATGTGGGAAAGGGTTAAAGGATTTACTGTACAATGAAAAGTTCTGCAACATCTAATTTGCTTCAATTCCTCACCATTTGCAAGAACTCTGCTTGCTGTCAGTGAACCACATTAATGTTTTGACTGCTTCCAGTTTCTTGCACAATAACCGGATCACCAGGATTCAGCCCGGAGCATTCTCTAAGCTTCCATCTCTCCACCGGCTGTAAGTGGTAGTTTTATATGATTTTATTTTACCATGACTGATGTGATGAGAAGCTTATTGGCTCCTGACCCTTCTGTGTGAACAGACGCCTGGACTCCAATCCCCTGTTCTGTGACTGTGAACTCATGTGGCTGGCGGATCTTCTCCGTATGTTCGCAGAGAGGAGCAGCACACACACAGTTGCAATGTGTGAACATCCTGTCCACCTGCGAGGGACGTCGGTGAGCTCATTGTCTAAGGACCAGTTCAACTGCGGTTAGCCATCAGATTTTATAATATATTGATATACTTATCTTACTCCTTATCCAGAGCTTTCTGGTTCATAAATAGAATTTTACTCACACATAGGCTCAGTGTCGGACTGGGGTACCTAGGGCCCACCAGTAACATTTATTTTGGGGGCCCACCATACAAGTTTTTTATATGACCATAGGCTGGTTGAGGTGCTGTACATTGAATATATGTATGTAGTGCAGTAAGTCTACTGTGTCATGTGCCACTTGTGCAGGGTGTGGGAGACTAGGGGCCCACCTTGCTCAGGGGCCCACCGGGGGATTCCCCTGTACCCCTGTGGGCCAGTCCGACCCTGCATAGGCTGAGTAGTGATGAGCGGCAGGGGCAATATTCGTGATATTTCACGAATATGTGGTAGAATATTCGTCATATATTCGCGAATATTCGTATTCGAGATTATTCTCTTGATTGCGAAAAATCGGCAATGTAATATGCGCGTTAATCGAGTAAAGGCGGGTTATAGGCAACTTTTCTATTTGGTTGGCTTGCTAGAATTCGTGAATATGTAGAATATAGTGTGATATATATTCGTAAAAACAAATGTTCGTTTTTTTTTTCATCTGAACCCATTAGTAAATGTAACGGGTTTAGATGAAAAAAAATAAGACGAATATTCGTTTTTAAGAATATATATCACACTATATTCTACATATTCGCGAAGTCTAGCAAGCTAACCCAATAGGAAAGTTGCCTATAACCCGTCTTTACTCGATTAACGCGCATATTACATTGCCGATTTTTCGCATAAGATGAAATTAAATAATAAAGATAGAATATTCTAATTCACTACAGTCTACGATATTGCAGCCTTCTCACATTGGCCTACAAGCAAGAAGCAGGCAGGCAATGGGTTCAGATGAAAAAAAATAGACGAATATTCGTTTTTACGAATATATATCACGATTTTCTAAATATTTGTGAATTCTCAAAGTGCCGATATTCACGATAAAAATTCGCAATGCGAATATTCGCACTGAACACTAAGGCTGAGCAGTTTTAGTGAACAAATTGGTAGAAGGTTGGATGATATTCCATGGCTCTTCTCCTATGGTCATTTGGTTACTTGTGAATTTGAATTGCACAATTTCCTTTTCAGAGGTTCCTCGTATTATATCAGAACCTAAAGATGCAGATGTCATTCTCGGGAACACTGTCTATTTCATCTGTCGGGCAGAAGGGAACCCTAAACCTGATATTGTATGGCTACACAACAAGTGAGTCCGTCCAGTGGATTGTGCACTGCATGGTGGTAGTTTCACACTCTATGGCAGTATTACTAAGGTCACTATAGGAACTGTATAGGCGCCCTGTATGTCAATATACTTGACGGTATTGTATGGTAATATTTTTCGAATGGCAGCATGCTGTGGTATTATTGGGGCACATTGTGGTACTATGTTTATGGTATTTTATCGTATAGTAGCATCACTCAGATGCTGTATCTATTTGTGCCTTCTGTACTTGTATTGTTGCTGCAGTGGGTTTTGTGCACTATATGGTGGATTTTGGACACCATGCGATGTGGGGTTTCCATGGCACTGTTATTTTGGCACTGTATAGTTAGCATGGACACTTGCTTAACCCCAAAAAGGATGCCACCTGATGCCACAATCCCAACTCCACTAGGCAATGCCCCCAACTCGGCTTAGCCATGACCCTCTCCCAGTAACGTTCCGCGCAATGAAAAAAAAAAAAAAGGTAAACCTTAAGGTGAGTAGGCCCTGAGTGTACGTCTGACCTTCAGTCTCTAGTAACTGACAGAAGCCTTAGTCAGACTGTGGCTGTAGCACATGCTCACATGGAAAAGGAGGACACGCCATCATCCATCCAGGCCTTGCGCCCGGAAACTGAACTATCCAGCCTAAAGCCGGACATCTGGCCATTTGGATTTTTGGTGGTACTGTGGTGATATTATTGAGGCACTCTACGATACTTCTTTCTGTACTGTACTGTGGTATTTGAGGCCACTGTGTTGTACTATTTGAGCAGTATATGGCGGTATTGTCAGGACAAGATTATTGCACAATGTATATCCTTTGTTATATGATTTCTTCACAGCAATGAGATTGATACAAGCTATGATGGGCGGCTGAATCTTTTACACGATGGGACCCTAATGATCCACAATACACAGGAATCTGATAAAGGCATTTATCAATGTGCGGCCAAAAACATAGCCGGGGAGGTGCGCACACAGGAGGCCATTCTACGGTACTCCGGCAGTCGATGTGAGTAACTGAAGACTAGGAGATTCACTGATATAATGACTATACCTGTGTCTGGGAAAAGGTGGGTGACTACCAATATGAGTTATCACCCAGCTTTCCTAAAGTCTTCAACATGATATGGTCAGGTTTGCGATTCAAAAGTCAGAAATAGCTGAGTGCTAACCCTTGTAGGAAGTGCAATGGTGGCCATATTGGTTGTCTCCCCTTTGTTTTCAGTTAGTGCCTGTGTCTTCGATATCTTGTTCAAGATGTTTCTCTTTCTCACAGCAAAGCCGTTTTTCATAATTCAGCCCCAGAACACAGAAGTTCTAGTGGGCAGCAGCGTAACACTTGAATGTGGCGTCTCTGGAGATCCCCAGCCACATATTACATGGACCACAGACACAGGAGATCCTGTCTCCACTAATGATCGCTTCACCATCACCAGCTCTGGAGGCCTGTATATCCAAAATGTCACCTTCTCTGAACAGGGACTTTATTGGTGTCACGCCAGCAACAGCGAAGGCTCTATACAGGCATCTGCCTCTATTATTGTGCAAGGTAAAACAAGCACAAAGGTCTATTCATAAACTCAAGCTGTTATATTAGGATTGCTCAGATTGGACAATGTCTTTAAAATGGTTTTCCAACATTTTAATGCTTATGACCTATGTTCTGGATAGGTTATCAGTATCTGATCAGTGGGGTCCGACACCCAGGACTCCTGTAAGCTCCATGGCCTTCTCCAGCGTTTCCTAGCCCAGTGATGACATGGTCCTTGGTCAAGTGGCCTCGGAGCAGCTCAGTCTCATAGAAGTGAATGAGGCTGAGTGTGAATGTGTTCTGTGCTTGGTAAGCTGCGAGAAGGCACAAGCGCTCATAGGAGTGCCGGTGCCTTCTCAACATAACTGTCCCGGGTGTCAGACCCACACCGATCAGATACAGATAAAGGTCATCAGTATTAAAATGTCGGAAAACCCTTTTAAATTAAGCTTCTCCTGCAAGTAGCTGATTACATACAGTATATTACTTAATGATCACTGCTAAACTGCTGTTGATAAAAGGGGAATTATCTTGGTTCTTGGCGACAGACAGAAATTGTCCCACATCTGCTAATGTAGACGTTGTTTTAAACTGTGCCAAAATTTGGCAAATTGGAAAATTTTTGACACATCTAGTTTTAGAAAAATCCTTGAGGGGCAGCTTAGTGAGAAAGGGATGTGGCCTAAATTGCTTTAGAACTTTGGGGATAAATTCTGAATCCAAATGAGCCAACCAATAGGTGGTATCAGTGTCGCACTGGGATGCCTAGGGCCCACCAGTAAAATTTATTCTGGGGGCCCACTGTGCAGCGACATGCAAATATTACCTGCCCACAGAGAGGCAGACAGCAACATGACGTTACAAGCTGATTGATTATGGGGGTCTCTTCAACAGCCTCAAAAGGTGGGTCCCAGTGAAGAGAGGATTCTTGCTGGCCTGCCACTATTCCTAGAGGCTATCTATAATAATAAACTGTATAGTCTAACTAATTTTTTTACATTGATATAGGTTATTTGAGATGTTGTGCTGGTGGATAGTGGGCCCACCTTTTTGAGGGACCCACCGGGGGTTTCCCCTGTTCCCCTGTGGGCCAGTCCGAGCCTGGGTGGTATAAAGTCAGACAGAAGTGTCTACAGGGAGTGCAGAATTATTTGGCAAATGAGTATTTTGACCACATCATCCTCTTTATGCATGTTGTCTTACTCCAAGCTGTATAGGCTCGAAAGCCTACTACCAATTAAGCATATTAGGTGATGTGCATCTCTGTAATGAGAAGGGGTGTGGTCTAATGACATCAACACCCTATATCAGGTGTGCATAATTATTAGGCAACTTCCTTTCCTTTGGCAAAATGGGTCAAAAGAAGGACTTGATAGGCTCAGAAAAGTCAAAAATAGTGAGATATCTTGCAGAGGGATGCAGCACTCTTAAAATTGCAAAGCTTCTGAAGCGTGATCATCGAACAATCAAGCGTTTCATTCAAAATAGTCAACAGGGTCGCAAGAAGCGTGTGGAAACACCAAGGCGCAAAATAACTGCCCATGAACTGAGAAAAGTCAAGCGTGCAGCTGCCAAGATGCCACTTGCCACCAGTTTGGCCATATTTCAGAGCTGCAACATCACTGGAGTGCCCAAAAGCACAAGGTGTGCAATACTCAGAGACATGGCCAAGGTAAGAAAAGGCTGAAAGACGACCACCACTGAACAAGACACACAAGCTGAAACGTCAAGACTGGGCCAAGAAATATCTCAAGACTGATTTTTCTAAGGTTTTATGGACTGATGAAATGAGAGTGAGTCTTGATGGGCCAGATGGATGGGCCCGTGGCTGGATTGGTAAAGGGCAGAGAGCTCCAGTCCGACTCAGACGCCAGCAAGGTGGAGGTGGAGTACTGGTTTGGGCTGGTATCATCAAAGATGAGCTTGTGGGGCCTTTTCGGGTTGAGGATGGAGTCAAGCTCAACTCCCAGTCCTACTGCCAGTTTCTGGAAGACACCTTCTTCAAGCAGTGGTACAGGAAGAAGTCTGCATCCTTCAAGAAAAACATGATTTTCATGCAGGACAATGCTCCATCACACGCGTCCAAGTACTTCACAGCGTGGCTGGCAAGAAAGGGTATAAAAGAAGAAAATCTAATGACATGGCCTCCTTGTTCACCTGATCTGAACCCCATTGAGAACCTGTGGTCCATCATCAAATGTGAGATTTACAAGGAGGGAAAACAGTACACCTCTCTGAACAGTGTCTGGGAGGCTGTGGTTGCTGCTGCACGCAATGTTGATGGTGAACAGATCAAAACACTGACAGAATCCATGGATGGCAGGCTTTTGAGTGTCCTTGCAAAGAAAGGTGGCTATATTGGTCACTGATTTGTTTTTGTTTGTTTTTGAATGTCAGAAATGTATATTTGTGAATGTTGAGATGTTATATTGGTTTCACTGGTAAAAATAAATAATTGAAATGGGTATATATTTGTTTTTTGTTAAGTTGCCTAATAATTATGCACAGTAATAGTCACCTGCACACACAGATATCCCCCTAAAATAGCTAAAACTAAAAACAAACAAAAAACTACTTCCAAAAATATTCAGCTTTGATATTAATGAGTTTTTTGGGTTCATTGAGAACATGGTTGTTGTTCAATAATAAAATTAATCCTCAAAAATACAACTTGCCTAATAATTCTGCACTCCCTGTATACCTGCACCGTCATCCAGTCTGAGCTCCTGTGAAAAATCTGGTGCAGGTCTAGACACCATCTATAAGATTGGTAAATCTGCCCCATTGAGTGTGCAGCAGAAGGAGGATCGAGGTTGGACAGTTCTTATTTTGGCTCCTCCTGATTACTTGCTGCCCCTGCAACAAATTGTGGACAAATTGTAAAGTTCAATCAGGTACAGTATAAAATAACTACTTTACTGCCGCAGTATAATGACTCACTGGATTAATCCATGTTTCTAGAGGTGCAGAAGTTTACTGTTCTTCCCAGTGACCAAACCTTAACTGAGGGTCAAGATGCCCAATTTCCATGTTTTGCAAGTGGGCGCCCAGTTCCAGTCATAACCTGGACTAAACAAGGTAATGGCCTCATCCTTTCTCATCTTGATTTTTTGCAAGACTAGAACAATCAAGATAATATCGTGCTCTATTAGGGGTGATGTGGGATGTGGAAGTCAGTGGGATGCACCAATAAAAATCTCATTGTACAGCCAGCTTTGGTATCAGACCCTATATCTAGATGAGTGCATGCTCCGAATCTCTAAAAAACCAGTGGAGTCTTTCTTAAAGGAATATTCTTTGTTATTTATTGTATAATAAAAAGTTATACAAATATACTTTCTGTATCAGTTGCTGACAGTTTTAAAGATCTTCCACTATCATTCAATAGAGACCTTCTTTGCTTACATTCAGTAGACAAAAATTTGCCCTGATCATGTGAAGGTCAAACACATTTTCTTTTTTGTCAATGCAATGGTGGCAGCAGTGCTAGTGTTGGATGCGAGGCAATAAGGAAGCTAGTGTAAGGTAACAAGTCCAACAAGCTTTACTGAGGTATTCCTGGCAATTACACTTGTAAGTATAAGGTCAGTCTCTCCATATACGCACACTCAATCTTTCCAATGCTGTATATGGGAAAGCAGACTGTATAGTCGCTCTCTATTAAATCCAGACAACTCCCCAAATTAACGAAAAGGCTTTCAGATCCATAATATAACATAGTTATAAAGGAAAATAATAGCATTCTTAAGACAGAATGCTAAATAAAATGGCCATTGAGGGGTTCAAAATAATAAAAAAAACTCACCTCATCCACTTGATCGCGCAGCCGGTAGTATCCTCTTTTTCTGCAGGTCCTGCTGAATGAAGATAGAAGGTCCTGCGAAGGCGTCACTGCGCTCACCACGCGGTGAGCGTGGTGACGTCATCGCAGGTCCTGCAGAAAGAAGAAAGAAGAGGATACCGGATGCACCATCAAGTGAATGAGGTGAGGTTTAAAGGTTTTTTTTTAACCCCTCAATGGCCATTTTATTTAGCATTCTGTCTTAAGAATGCTATTATTTTCAGTTATAACCATGTTATAATTGGAAAATAATAAAATCACCTGAACACCGAACCCGAATGTCAGTGAAAAAGTTCGCTCAACCCTACTCTTTGAATCACATAACACAGCAGTGAAAATACATTAACCCCTTTTACAAATACATTAACTTTTATCAGTGATTTACTGGGTCACTGCAAGTGTGTAGTCATCACGTGACCACGGCAGATTCTTACCTGCTGGAAGAAAACAAAGAGGGTTAAAATTCAATGACAGCAAAAACAGAGATATTGAAAATGTGAAGCACTGATATGGAAAGTATATTGGAAGATTGTATACATTTTGATTCGGTCAAAGCTTACCATTTGTTTGCTGAAATTGCAATATTCCTTTAATTAACCCATCATATTGACATCTAATTGCTTTATAAAACTGCTGTCCTCAGCTGCTCTCAGCTTGGGCTTTATGCCACAAATTTTAGGACTGAAAGCCCTCAGCAGGGTATAATGCACATGACACAGTACAGTGTCCTGAAAAGACTCCATTTAAAGTGAACTCCTGTGGCGGAAGACAACTACTGTGTAAACCAAATGTCTGCTGAATCATTAATGACTAGTGGACAACCAGCCAACACCTCCAAAAACATAATAATCTTAAAAAGCATAACTTTTAGATCAGTGGGGCTCAAACCATTGTGACTTCCTCATATCACAAGAACGGGTGCCCCCTAATTTGCATTGCCACGCCATCCCATTCTTCTCCATAGAACAGCCGGAGATGGCCTACTAACACCAAAAAACACTGGTCTGACCATTATCATGTCTTAAAAATTGTGTTTACTTACTACTTAAGGACATGGCCATGTATTAGCCTACAGAGCATGGCCACTACTGTGTGTACATGTAATATACTACATTCGGCAATTATGTATTTTTGAGCTTCTATTCACTTTTCATCAGGAGATGAATTACCAAATGATGGAAGGCACATCATTCAAGAATCAGGGACTCTCCAGATCCTGAGGGTCCGCCATGGTGATGGGGGCCAGTATGAGTGTCATGCTACAAGTTCTATGGGGGTGAACTCAGTGTCAGTACAGCTCTACGTACATCCACAAGGTAAGGTTGTCCAGTCTCAAAGAGTGTATTCTTCTTGTATCTTCAATATCAAACTCTTCATATAATGGTCACATCTGTTTTCTGTTTTCAGATATGGTGCGCTTGGGAGATGCCTATGTGGAGATGTCCTTACAAGAGGCTATACATAGTGTCAACACCAGCTTCAGCTCCGCTCGCAGGCATCTGTTCAGCTGGTAGGAGACTAGTTTCATAGGCATCTCAATGGGTGGATAATTACATTTTGAAATTTACATCTTCTCTTGGTGGGATTTATATCTGGAGCATCTGCCGATCAGGTTGAATGACTGTCCTATCATTCATAAAAAACGTTGGCTTTCATTTGTTTGCTTAGGCTTTCCAAATCTCCCAGCGAGCTGATGGCACTTGCTCGTTATCCCAGAGATCCTCAAGCTATCGAAATAGTAAGGGCAGCGGAAATCCTAGAGATGACGCTACAACTCATAGAGGAACATGTGCAGCAAGGACTTCCTGAAGATCTTAATTCTACAAGTAAGTGGATCGATATATAAGAATTCAGTCCAGTAAACATCTGATGAAATAAAGTTCCACTAATCCAAAATGTGTTCATCTTTTCCCTGTCTCAATATGGAAACCATCAGCAGACATGACAGCAATCACCATGAGTCATATTTAAAAAACAAAAACAAAAAAGTACCGTATTTTTCGCCGTATAAGACGCACTTCCCCCCCCCCCCCCAAAATGGGGGGAAAATGTCCCTGCGTCTTATGCGGCGAATGCTGACTTTTTTTTTTACATCGCAGGCTGCGATGTATGAGCGGGGAGTGACAGGGAGGAGGAGCTGGGGGCCGGCAATTGCAGCGGGGACGGTCCGGCCCCGCCGCTCACAGTGTTGTACTATAAAATTATAAAATATCTCCAAGTGCAAATAAACTTATTAAAGATCACCTATATCAATGTACTGTAACACAGACTCCAATACCTCCTTTACACATGCGGGCAGGCCGGGCGGGCGGAGGAAGCGTGACTCTCTGACGCCACATGCCTGCGCCTGCTTTATGAATGAAGCAGGCGCAGGCATGTGCCATCGGAGAGTCACGCTCCGCCGGCCGGCCTGCCCGTATTGTAAAGGAGGTATTGGGGTCTGTGTTACAGTACATTAATAAGAGTGATCTTTAATAAGTTTATTTGTACTTGGAGATATTTATATTTTTATGGTACAGCATTGGAGCACTGTGATGGGAGGTCTGTGGATGGCACTGTTACAGTGCGATCACAGATCCCCTTAAGTGGTCAAAGATCAATTTTTCTGGTAGAGGGCCCCAAATCCCGACACAGTTCTTGAGATACATCATAAAATTCAGGCTCCCTGAAGTTGCCTCTAGGGGGCCCCCATTGAACTCAATTCAAGCTGTATAATTGTGTATGTAAGGAGCTTTCTCTATTGATGGTTACAGGCAGTCAGAATCTCAAAATGTTGTTTAAAGGCTAGGCCATCAATATCAGATCGGTGGGGGTCCAACATCTAGCACCCCCACTGATCAGCTGTTTTGGACATTAGCTGTGCTGTATTGAAGCTCAACTCCCATTTACCTGAATAGGAGCCGAGTCGCATAAAATAGCACGGCTACTACACAGTGTACAGCTCATATCTCATATCTGAACACAATTGTATTAGCTACTCCTAGTGCTACATTTTGAGAGCTGACAACATCTGTGGACTCACCACCATATACTGCTAATATGTTAAAGATCATCTATCCAGAGGCTAGATCATCAGTATCTGCAGCCTGGAGAATTCCTTTAAGTCCATGATTTAGAAGCAGGGGATTGAGAGCTCTGTATAAGAAAAACATAGCTGCAACCCACAATAAAGATGTCTGGTATCATTTCTAATTGGGGAGCTGTGGGTGCCCCTAATGATTTGGGCTGTTAGGCATTGTTCAATTCCTAGATTGGTCAGCCCACAACTGGTCCTCCTTATCTCACAGTCGGCTCATGGTGCTGAATGTGGTCCTTTGGTGCAAAGTATCATTGGTGGGTGGGCATTCCTTTTTCAATAACTATATGCTGATTTTGTGAATAAAATGTTTCTACAGGCTACCACTACAGTGAACTGGTCTCCCCTCACTATATCAGCAAGATCGCCAATTTGTCTGGCTGTTCTGCCCACAGAAGGACTCCTAACTGCTCTGATCTCTGTTTCCACCAACATTATCGCATGCATGATGGAACCTGTAACAACCTCCAACATCCGACATGGGGGGCATCTCTCACTGCCTTTCAGCGCCTTCTTAAACCTTCCTACCAGAATGGATTTAATCTTCCACGTGGACTTGGTGCCTCGGAAGGGTCAGGAGCTTTGCCTTTACCGTTACCGCGTCTGGTGTCCACAACCATGATCGGTTCAGAGACCATTACTCCAGATTCTCAGTACACACACATGCTCATGCAATGGGGGCAGTTCTTGGACCATGATCTGGACCAAACTGTGCCAGCACTCAGTATGTCCAGATTTTCAGATTCTGCCCCTTGCAGCCAAGTTTGCACCAATGATCCTCCCTGCCTTCCAATTGATATACCTGACAATGATCCACGTGGGAACAGTGGACGATGCATGTTCTTTGCTCGATCCAGTCCAGTCTGTGGGAGTGGAGTGACATCTCTTCTTCTGGATTCTGTTTATTATCGCGAGCAGGTTAATATGCTGACCTCATACTTGGATGCCTCGAATGTTTATGGAAGTACAGAGCAGGAATCCCGTGAGCTGAGAAATCTTCGTAACCAGAAGGGTATGCTGAAGGTTGGCCAAGTGGTACCTACTTCAGGAAAACACTTGATGCCTTCTGCCAGTGGACCTCCAACAGAGTGTATGAGGGATGAAAGAGAAAGTTCAGTTCCATGCTTCCTTGCTGGAGACCATAGGGCTAATGAACAGCTTGGCCTTACTTCCATGCACACGCTGTGGTTTCGGGAACATAACCGTATTGCAGAACATCTGCTAAAAATCAACCCTCACTGGAATGGGGATAAGGTCTACCATGAAGCCCGGAAATTAGTAGGTGCTCAAATGCAGCACATCACCTTTGAACACTGGCTTCCTAAAATCTTTGGAGAAATTGGTCTGAGTATGTTGGGAGAATACAAAGGCTATGACCCTAGTGTCAATAGTGGGATATTTAATGCTTTTGCCACTGCTGCTTTCCGATTTGGACACACATTGATTAACCCAATTCTTTATCGATTGAATAAAAGCTTTCAACCCATTGAGCAAGGACATCTCCCACTGCACAAGACTTTCTTTAGTCCCTTTAGGTTGATCCAGGAGGGAGGGATTGATCCAGTGCTCCGGGGACTTTTTGGGATACCTGGAAAGATGAGAGAACCCACAGAGCTGCTAAACTTGGAACTCACAGAGAAACTGTTTTCTGCAGTACATACTGTGTCATTGGATCTTGCTGCAATTAATATCCAACGTGGCCGAGACCACGGTATTCCCCCCTATAACGACTTCAGGGTTTTTTGCAATCTAACATCAGCCCAGGACTTTGAGGACCTTAAGGAAGAGATCAAGAATGAAGATATAAGAGAGAAGCTTCGTAGGTGAGAATATTTTTTCAAAATGTTTTAAAAATTTCATACCAGATTGATATAATAACATGAGATATAGAAACAGGTTTCCAGATATGATAGTTTAAGAAAGTAAAGGCCTAAGATATGTAAAGCATCACATAATGGCCACCTGGTGCGCCTGCTACATGTGCACTCCCTAATCTAAGACATTATTACAGTTCCAAATTTAATGGTGTACAACACTCTAAAAGGCTTTAGTGGGCATACAGATAAAAATGTCCCAGTGGTCCAATTGGCCTAACCTTGGCCAACCATGTCCAAAATGGTCCAGAGGATGAAGCTTTCAGTCATTTGAAACATTACAGGAGTTTGGTGATCACAGCCTATAGCCTCTATAGGCAGTGACCCAGTCTGAAGGTGAGTTCAACCTGTTGTTCTACATAATCAAACATTTTAGGCTGGGTAGAGGCTAGATGTTTCAACATAACTGTTGGCAATCTGAAAATGGATTTTAAAGTCCTAGTGCGCTCTTTGGTGGTCAGCTACATGAAAATGTGTGACAAGGGATCTCTGATTCTAGCTCTGTCAGGGAACAATTGAAAAATGGTTTAAATCTACCACGGGTTGTATCCCAAACATGCTTATTCATTATAAGCTCTATTATAAAACATATTGATTTTGTAAATGCCCAATAGTATGGATTTCATTATGACATTTTATGTTTGGACATATTAATGGTGATAGAACCTGTTCTCATTGCCTTTTTTATTGTATAATTTTAGCCTCTACGGGACACCTAAAAATGTGGACCTTTTTCCAGCCCTGATTGTGGAGGACCTGGTCCCAGGAAGTCGGCTTGGACCCACGTTAATGTGTCTTCTAGTGACTCAGTTTAAAAGACTCAGAGATGGAGACAGGTAAATATGTTGTGTCCCAGTAATAGCATTACAACCACTTCTGTCCAATCAAGAAAATGTTTTTAGGATTCTCTTTTTATATTTTTCCTTACCAGTATAATTACTATTATACTGCCCCCGTGGAGATGCATTTAACTAATATGGTACTGATCATACTGATTCCTATGTACAGTAATAGAACTACTACAATTCTGCCCCCTATGTCCAAGAATATACTACTATAATAGCCCCCCCCCCCCATGGAGAAGAAAGTAGTCAATTTATTACTGTTCCATATGTACAACATACTTTAACTGCTACAATACTGCTCCCAACGTTCACAAATATAACTACTATAATACTGCCTTCTAGGTACAAACTATAACTACTATAATACTGCTCCCTTGGTACAGAATATAGATATTTTAAAATACTACTTAAAATTAACAAGAATAATTGCTATATTACTACCATCTATGTACAAGAATATAACTACTATAATAACTATTATAATAATGACCCTTTGTACACAAGTTTAATTACTTTCCTACCACCCCTATATAAAAGAATGTAGCTAACATAATATGACTCCCTGTATACAATAAACTACCTTAGTGTTACCCCATGAACAAAAATATATCTCCTATAATACCACCCTTTACATGCAAGAATGTAAATAACTATAAGAGCTTATTTGTATGACTGTATTTTTCTAATATTTATTTTCTAATATCCCTGTACGCAATGAACTGCACATGGATAGCATGCGGATCCATAGAAATAAGTGGTGCTATTCACGCCATAGTTTTTTGGCTTGGACCCTCAGGAGACTCAAAAAATATCCTATTATGGACTATGTCTCATGAACCTGGAGACCTTTGGGGACAAATCACCAGGTCATTGTCCTACACGGATATATAGACCTCAATGCCATAGTAAAAATCGTCCGTGTATTGTGGTCACAATTGTGAGTAAGCCCTAATACTGTACCGTATGTACAAGAATATAACTACTATAATACTGCCACTATTTACAAGAATACAATTGCTATAGTACTGCTTCTATGTACAAGAATATAACTACTCAGGGGTCAAGTCCTGGGAAAAAAAGTGTGGGAACTCACCCAAGATCCAGTGCCTCCGCGTGACGTCACTGCGTGCTTCGTACGCAAAGGGCAGGGGAGTTCGGGAGGAGGAGCAAGCACCGTATTTTTCACCCTATAACATGCGCCGGCCCATAAGACGCACCTAGGTTTTAGAGGGGGACAATAAGAAAAAAATATTTTTTATCTGCATCCTCCTGCTGTCGGCTGTGCTGTGAAGGCTGCGCACAGTGTGACGTCAGAGTGCCTCAGCCCTCATGCCTGTGCGTAGCCCTGCACAGCCGACAGCAGGAAGCAGTGAGTACAAAGCCTAGTTCACTTCTTCCTGGTCCTTTTGCCCGGCGTTAAAGACGGCCTTGAAAGGGAACGGCGTTCCTGCTATGAAAAAAGTACAAGAACGCCGTTCCACACATTCCTGCAGGACTCGTGCCCTGTTACATCTCTCATTATAACTTTCCCCCAATAGCACATTTCTCTAGTATATTTCTCATTATAACCTCCACCCTCAATAGTACATTTCTTCAGTACATCCATGATCCCTCATTATAAGTTATAATGAGAGATGTACTGGAGAAATGTGCTATTGGAGAGGGTTATAATGAGAAATATACTGAGAAATGTGCTATTGGGGGAAAGTTATAATGAGAGATGTAACAGGGCACGAGTCCTGCAGGAATGTGTGGGAAGAGGGTCGTTTTATAAAACTTATAATGTAGAAATGTACTGGAGAAATGTGCTATTGGGGGTGGGGTTATAATTTATAACCCCCCCAATAGCACATTTCTCCAGTACATCTCTCATTATAACTTTTATAAAACGACCCCCTTCCTCATTCCCTCCTTAATAGGACATTTCTCCAGCACTGTACTATCTATAACCTCCACCCCCCCGGGCAAGGCTTGGCAAGTACAGTGTGTGGTGGGCACTGGGCAGCCGCAGCAGAACTTACTTTAACAGAACCACTGCCGTCTGGTTGGCGCTCGGCTCGCTCCTTCTTCTCTGGCTGGGGGCGGAGCTCGCTGGCAACGTCACATGCGAAGACGTGCCTGTGCGGCGGCACGCTCCCCAGCACAGCCAGCCACTCAGCCTCTTTCTAGTCTGGCCGGCGGCCGCTTGTCCCTGTTACGAAGGCCCGCCCACCACAACGTCCCACCACCACCGCATGAGAGAACCAGGAAGTGGTAAGTACAAAGCCTAGTTCACCGCTTCCTGGTTCTTTTGCCAGCGTTAAAGACGGGGGGGCCCTGAAAGGGAACGGCGTTCCTGCTATGAAAAAAGTGCAGGAACGCCGTTCCCACGCGTTCCCCCTCGACTCGACCCCTGTAACTACTATAATACTGCTCCCTACTTGCAGAAATACGACAATTGTAACACTGTCGCTATAGAAAAGAAATATTACTACTATAGAACTACCCCCTATGTGCAAGTATTTAAAGAGGTTGGCAGTTTTCTGATATTGATGACTTGTCTTTAGGATACGTCATGAATAGAGTTGAGCGAATCGAAGTTGACAAAGTGGAATTCAATTCAAATTTCATGAAAAATTTGATTCACACTGAATCCAAATTTTCTCATGCTTCGTGGTAACGAATCACATTTTTTTCTAAAATGGCTGCTGCACGTGTTAGGACATGGAGCAAGAAACTCTGGGAATGAGGGAACAATGTCATCCCCAGACCACCATTAGTTCAAAATCTACCAAAAGCACACCTTATGGTTCAAAATACTTGGTGCGTCTTAGGGTACTTTCACACTAGCGGTTTTCTTTTCTGGCATTGAGTTCCGTCTAAGGGGCTCAATGTCGGAAACTGATCAGTTATAGCCAGATGCATTCTGAATAGAGAGAAATCCGTTCAGGGTGCATCAGGATGTCTTCAGTTCAGTCACTGAACGGCATTTTGGACGGAAGATAATACTGCAGCATGCTGCGGTATTATCTCTGTCCAAAATGCCGGATCAGTTGTCGGAATGCCAGATCCGGCATTCATTTACATTGAAATGTATAAGTGCTGGATCCGGCATTAGAAATACCTGAAGGACGGATCCGTCCTTCCGGTCTGCGCATGCGCGGACCTTTAAAACTATAAAAAAATGTCATGATGAAGGACCGCTATTTTTAGGGTCTGAAACGCGTAGGAAAAGTTTCTGTATATGATGTCTGGATATTTTTATACAAGAAAATAAAGCTTTTTCTTTTATGGGAAGCTGGATTCAACTTTTTCTTTTTGGAATACTGTCCATATGTACAATAATATAACTATTATATTGTTGCTAATAAGAAGAAAGAAAGCATCAGCTCACCCATATCCTCTGAATGAGTCCTCAGCCAAGATGCTGTGCCCAGATGAAATGTTAAATCCAGCTGAATTTAACATATGAGAAAAAGTAAAGGGTACTTGGATGAACTGTTAAAATCCAAACTTTAATGAAAATTTTTTAAAAACACACATCATAATTCATATGGAAAAGTAGTATTTGTTTTTGTGTTTTAGAAGAAATCCTTACTTACAGTATGATCCTATCAGCAAGGATTTATTCTGAAATGCGTAAGCCAACACTACTTTTTCCACATGCGTTATGATGTGTGTTTTTAACATTTGTCATTAAAGTTTAGATTTTAACAGTCCATTCAAAGTACTGGTTGAGGGATTACTTTTTCTCATATACTATGTACAAGAATAGAATAATTTTCATATCTCAGTAATATTATATATATATATTTTTGAGCTTGAAGTCCTTTACTTTTTGGATTTCAACTCCTCAATGTGCTTCCTGCAGATTCTGGTATAGTAACCCGGGTGTCTTCACTCCAGCTCAACTCACCCAGATAAAGCAGACATCGCTGGCTCGGATCATCTGTGATAATGGGGACAACATTCAGCATGTGCAGAAAGATGTTTTCCATGTAGCCTCCTTTCCCCAAGGCATGCAGAAATGTGAGGATATCCCGGGAATAGATTTACGTTTCTGGCAGGAATGCTGTGACGGTGAGTGGGAAGTGGTTGATATTTTCATGGCTCATAGTTGTGTTCTAACAGAGCTGGTGATGCTCAGAGACTGGTCATAAGTGTATATAAGCAAGAGAAAAGCATAGGTTATTGTGACACTTTATTCATGGCCTGTCCCCTTCTTGTTTCTATGTGAATGCAGGGTGTGGGAATAAAGGTCAATTTGATGCTTTTAATCTACCACTCCGAAGCCGAAGGAACCAGCAGTTCAGTTACTCCGAAGACAATCCCCACAGATTCAGTGCAGAGGAGTCTGGGTGAGTTATACCTCTCCCATTGAGGTACTGTTATTTCGGCAATGAATAAAGCTCTGATACGGTCCCTGCAGTGCCCCAACAATGTTTCTTTGTAGAGAAGTTTATCCAGGTCAAATATACTGATATCTTCATTCAGATTTTGTGTAGCTGACTGTATAGCATCTAGAATTTCCTCCTTTATACCTGGACTTGTAGGTTTTGAGAAGGAGGTGAGAGGGCATCAGAAGAAAATTATTATTATTATCATACTGATTACATTCTTTACCTTTATTACAGACTTAAGGATATTCCTGATGACTATTCTGCAGAAGATCATGTGCCCAGGCTTGAGAGTGCCATCTCCACTCTACAGGACAAGGTGATGAGAACCATTAAGAATATTAACTTACTATGGAATCGTACATACCGTAGTTAGTGACGTTTTAAAATCTGGAAATAATTCAGGATATAAACAATCCCCAAGATCACAGAAATATAGTGGCCAATATGGGGAAACTGCTCAGACCCCAAACACTGTAGCCTGTTTCTCATTGGGGGAGCAGTCCCACCGCATGTAGACCGCAGCAAACGACCCTTGTGATTTATATATTTATAAATTTCATCCGCACAATGCTCCGTTTTGTGCAGGATGCCTTTGTGGTGCATGTGGTCCACGCCGGGATCCTCCATTGTACGCATTATTTGCTGGGGATGGTCGTTTGCTGCGGTCCACATGCGGTGGGACTCCCCCAATGAGAAACACGCTACAGTGTTTGGGGTCTGAGCAGTTCCCCCATATTGGCCACTATATTTCTGTGATCTTATAAACAATCACCCCATGAAAATGGCCAATAAGGTTAGTTTCACACATGCGTGGAACAAAAACCGGCAGGCTGTTCCGGCAGAGAACAGCCTACCAAGTACTATAGATTGGCATAGCCCGATAGTGCCACGTAAAACACGAATCAAAAGGCTACGTAGTTTTGGTTTAAAAGCAGCAGTCCTGTAGAGGAGTAGGTCCCACTCCTTAACAATGAAAAGTACAAATAGGAAAGCCAGGTCCGCGCTATTCTCAGAGCACCACAAATGTCACTCCAGGTAACCTTTTTTTTTTCTTTAAGACAGAAGTATGGTCCACGCTTCCAATACCGACTGAATGTCACATTTCCAGAAGACCTTTTGGAATTAGAAAGACCACATAGCGCAATACTGTATAGGATATGTGATAACAATTTGCTTTATTCTACTTACAAAGTATCTTCTCATAAAATCACAAAACAGACAACAGATCCCCGCTGTGCAGGTAAGCGCCCGACCGGGTTTCGCCCTTCGGCTTCGTCAGGGCTGTCCAATCAATACTGCACGGGTTACTGATAAAACCACCGTGCACTCTGCATTACTTCCGGGATAGTTACTTCCGTATAATCGCGGGCAACCTCGATAAAAGCAGTGAATAATCCGTGATAAATACAAGAAAGTAACTATCCCGGAAGTAATGCAGAGTGCACGGTGGTTTTATCAGTAACCCGTGCAGTATTGATTGGACAGCCCCTGACGAAGCCGAAAGGGCGAAACCCGGGTCGGGCGTTACCTGCACAGCGGGATCTGTTGTCTGTTTTGTGATTTTATGAGAAGATACTTTGTAAGTAGAATAAAGCAAATTGTTATCACATATCCTATACAGTATTGCGCTATGTGGTCTTTCTAATTCCAAAAGGTCTTCTGGAAATGTGACATTCAGTCGGTATTGGAAGCGTGGACCATACTTCTGTCTTAAAGAAAAAGAAAAGGTTACCTGGAGTGACATTTGTGGTGCTCTGAGAATAGCGCGGACCTGGCTTTCCTATTTGTACTTTCGATAGTGCCACGTGCCTGCCAGAGCCGGTTGATTTTAGTGGAATGCGGCAGGGCAAAAACTGTTTAGTGCAGGAATATTTAGCCAGCCAAATGCCAGCTGATATGTCGGGGAGGGGCAAGATCCTATTATAGTCAATGGTATCCAGAGGGCTGGATTTCTCTAAAGCGTTGTGTGAAAGTAGCCTAACATAGAACAATAGGAAATCATCAGGGCCCCATCTCACATTGTAACATAACTAAACTTAGATTAACTAAAGATGCCCATACACATTCAGTAGCTGTCGGCTGACAGCTATCTCTCCCAGTCCCCATTTTGTACACATACATGCTCAGTTTAATCGAGCATGTATAAGTTTTCAATGGGGAGAGGGAGAGAGGAGAAAGCTGCTGTCAGACACAGGAGAACTAAAAGATCAGGCAAAAGATCCTTCTCTTATCTGACGTCATCTGCCTGGGGAGAGTAGGTAGGTCCCCATACACATTAGAATGTCCCAGTCCCTCAAAAAGTGGAGGGTTCCGACAACACTGAACTAATGTGTATGGGGGCATTAAGTTAAAGGTGTCACAGTGTACGGTAGAGTGGCAAACCTAATAACTGATCCCTGAAATCATAATGCTATGACGTTCAAGGGGCTCATGCTAGCGTGCTCTTGATTTTGACAGATCCCATAAGACAAAAGTCTCTAGCTGGTGCCAAGAAAGGTCTGCTTGCTCTGGAATATCACAGCTTCTTTGTGTGTGGAATAGGTGGTGTGGTGGTCCCTCCGCACTCAAGTGTCACTGTCTCAGAAAACACTGATTAAAATTATCTAGTTAAAAGAGTTTTCCAACATTTTACCACTGATGACCTGTCCGAAGGAGGATAGGTCATCAGTATTAAAGTCACTTTAATTAGATACTGTTAAAATTGGGCTAGCAGTCCTATGGTCACCATATCATTGAGGGAAGGAGATGGGCATAAGACCCATTTATGGTCTCCTTGACCAATGTCATATAGCCCTGCTGTCACTTTGCAGTAAGTAAATTGTCACTTTGCCAAGGTGTCACCACTGTAAACCATAATGTGGGAGTGTCACCACTGGTTAGGCCACATGGAGATAGACAGTACACCGTTCTGCATCCCCAATGTGGATAGCAATGGCAAACAGCGGTACAGAAAGTTCAGTCCTAGTGTGTATCATGTGGAGTCATCTTCCACCACAAAATCTCAGTGCTGGGTACTTATACTGGTTCAGGAGTCAGCTCTTATCTACTGAGTAAAAAAATAGTAGCTGGCTTAGCTATATACAGCTGCCTTTCTTTGGCATCAGCTGATGCATTCTCCTGAAGTGACAGAGGGCCCTTAGGAAAAACATGTCCTACAGTACTACTAATTAGGCTATCTATATTCAATGAAACTAACTGCTTTGAGCAGTTAGTTTATAGAGGTTTTCCATAAGTGAAATATTGATGACCTATCATTGGGATAGAACAAAATGAATCGTGACCAGCATCTTCTTTTTTCCGCAAGTTTTATTCCAGTTCACGTATAACACAATGCAATGTTTCGGCTTATATCAAGCCCTTCTCAAGCCATATTGTATGTCACAGATTAACAGATTTAAATACATACAAGAAAGGGGGTGCATCAAATGCTCCACCAATCATCAGACTGTGTATAATCACTATTTTCTCAATACCAATCACAAGTATTTGCATAATGTGGATTAAAATATCCTCCATACAAAAGAGAACTTCTTACATGACGTTTGTTTAAAATGGACCAGTGAACTGCAAGATGGCTGTAACAGCGTGCCTCTCCAGTGTCTCGGCTGTACCTCTGCACATGTCTCAGTATCACACATGTCCTGCACCTCTGTGCGGACTGCGCATGTTACGTTAAGTGCTCTTCATCAATTTTATGTACATTGACAGACTTTGTATATGGACATTTCCTGCACTATTCCTCGTGTGAGCATGCGTCAGCTAACGCCCAATGGGCAACAGGCGCCATGTTCCCATGACAACCTCCTACCCACAGGGCTGCACTTCAAATAGATCCCCGCATACTGTAGGAATCAGTCCGTGTGCTCCGGCCCCCTGCTCTCACATCACAGAAATTTACTTTCAGTCCAATAGACTTAATCCCCTGGTTATCCTCTGTACTTGGACAACAGTGTGGCTACAGGAGATGTTACAAGGTTCTTGGCTTTAAAACAAGACCAAGTGATCTGCCAGCTGTTACTGTATGGCATCAGATGACGTTCCATCAGTGCCTTAACCTATGTGTGTAATGTCCCGGAGTGCCATTACCACTCTCTTTGAACCTCGCTACCAGTTTCTACAAGCTAATTTAGATCATCAAATGTATTCGATCCCATCTGTGTATTGTGCATATTTATTCCTACGTATTTGTATGGTTCAAGTGTAATAACCTGGTCTACCACTGGGTGGCAGATACGCTTGGCAGAGCTAGTTACAGGGGATGGACTGGATTGTCCACTCTCTCTCCCTCCAGAGGGAGCCAAAAGAGAGGAGGAGTTAGCCAGTGAGCAAGTTTGTCTAGCTTTTCCCCTCTTGGGGAGAGGTTGTGTGAGGAGTCGGTCTGACTTTACCCCTGCTAGGGGAAAGCACCAGGCCTGGTTCTACGCCAGCCTTATCACTGGAGGTTGCGCAAACCCAAGCATAAGTGAGCTTGAGGTACTCCTAACCAGGTCAAGAAGTTCCTAGAGTTATCCACTGCAAGAGTACTATGACTAACTTAGCTGAACTTAGAGAGCTACTACACAGTAGAAAGGAGTTTGTTTGCAGTGAGAGTTGGCCTGCCAAAGTATACTGAAACCTGCTGGTAACCAAGAGAAAGTCTGGAAACTGTTTGGATTATCATTTATTACAAGTAAAAGCAACTGTTCAACGTTTACTCAAGTCTGGACTCAACTTTATTCTACACCATCCAAGTTAACTACCCCTTTACACTGCTTAGGACTACACCACGTCTAGGATCCAACTGAATCCTGGTAAGAACACAGTGACACGTGTATACAACATCTACAGAGACTGGTGGCCACCCTGCACCACTCTGGCAATCCTATCCCTGGGTACCAACACTACCATCTACAAAGGGGACTCCAAGTCACGACCACTTGCTCTAAAAGAGGGACATATTTCGTAGAGGAGCAAGGGATACCCCAGGCGCGGCCAGTGGGCTTGTTGCATGTGTAGAAGGCTTGACCTTCACTATGACTAAATATCAACAGTCAATCCAATTTTTGGATTTATATAGAAGGGAGATTGAAGACAGATATTTTTGTTAAACCAATGGATAAGAATAATATGTTATATTATCAGAGTAATTCCCGGAAGCATATGATAGACTCCTGAACCTTGGAGTCAATTGTTGAGGGTAAGACGGATTGTGTCGGATGAGAAAAAATTACAGAATAGGATAGATGAAATGTGTGACAGGTTTGCACAGCGAGGATATCTGAGTGGCCTTCTGGACAGACTTGCCATGCAAGTGTCAATATGTAAAGAGGATAACACACTGAAGGGAAACGTAAGGAAGAGAAAGGAGAAGGGAGCATGTATCCCCTTTGTCTCCACCTTTTGTGATTTGAGTCCTAAAATAGCACAATTATTAAAAGAGGATTGGGATCCTACAGAAGGGATGCCCAGATGTGATGGAGTATAAACAGAATCCATTGATGTCACATAGACGAAGTAAGAATCTGAAAGATAGGTTAGTAAAATCTGATATTGGATCTATTAAAAAAGATGGCCGAACATTTTTTATGCAGCCTAGAAAAGGTAATTTTCCATGTTTAGGATGTTGCCACTGTGGGAATATGTTAAAAGGAGATACATTCACCCATCCCTGCAGTGGGATGAGTTATAAGAGCAAGGAAAGGTATACATGCAGATCAGACTATGTGATATACATCATATAATGTCCCTGCAGTTTAACCTACAGTATGTAGGAGAAACGACAATGGAGACCAGAGAAAGGATAAATAAACATAGGAGTACAATTAGGAAAGAAGTAATGGAATTAGCAATTCCTGAACATGTTAAAGAGAAAATACATTTTGTTAACCAATTGAGAGGAGGCGACAGAGAAGGTTTGCCATGTAGGCAGGGGCGTAGCTAACGGCTCATGGGCCCTGGTGCAAGAGTTCAGCTTGGGCCCCCCTTCCCTCAGTGCTTTGTGTGTCATCTTATGTGGCACAAGGGTCTTTGGGCCCCCTCAGGCTCCTGGGCCCGGTAGCGACTGCTACCTCTGCACCCCCTATAGCTACGCCCATGCATGTAGGAAGGAATTGAAGTTTATTCACACACTGCAATCATTACAAACAAGAGGGTTAAATATTGAGTTTAATGTAAGTCATCTGTAGCAACCATAGGGTCCCTGGACCTGCTAGTTTTTTTTTTTTATGGGGGATTTTTTTTATTTTTTTTGTTGTTGTTATATGTTGATAATTTTAATCACATTTAGGCGATATGATGCCAATTGAACACAGTGGATAGATAACACAATGTGTCTATTGTATTTGTATTAGGACGAATCGAACTGGAAGCTGGCTGATATTGAAGTGCATACAGTGTGGCTGGTGAAAAGAGGAATATTATGTACAAGTGGTAAATAGCAAAATGACACGAATTTTCATGATGTGAGAGCAGGGGGCCGGAGCACACGTTCGGATTCCTACAGTATGCGGCGACCTGTTTGAAGTGCCATCCTGTGGGTAGGAGGTTGTCATGGGAACATGGCGCGTTTTGCCTTTGGGCGTTAACTGGCGCACGCTCACACGGGGAGTAGTGCAGGAAATGTCCATATACAAAGTTTGTCTATTTTCATAAAGTTTGATGAAGAACACTTAACGTAACATGCGCAGTCCGCACAGAGGTGCGGGACATGTGTAATACTGAGACATGCGCGGAGGTACAACCGAGACGCTGGAGAGGCACGCTGTTACAGCCATCTTGCAGTTCACTGGTCCATTTTAAATAAACGTCATGTAAGAGGTTTTCTTTTGTATGGAGGATATTTTAATCCACATTATGTAATTACTTGTGATTGGTATTGAGATAATAGTGATTATACACAGCCTGATGATTGGTGGAGGACTCAATGCACCCCCTTTTCTTGTATGTATTTAAATCTGTTAATCTGTGACATACAATATGGCTTGAGAAGGGCTTGATATAAGTCGAAACATTGCCTTGTGTTATATGTAAACTGGAATAAAACTTGAGGAAAAGAGAAGATGCTGGTCACGATTCCTTTTGTTCTTTACAGTTTGAAGCGGAGGTGGGCCTGACCGCTGATGACCGTGCATCTTATTAAAAATTGGTTTATTGGTGCTGTCTTCATGTATTATTGTCTATCCTTGGGATAGGTCATCAATATCAGATCAGTGGAGGTCCAACTCCCAGTACTACCGCTGATCAGCTGTTTGAAGAGGCCACATTGCTTCGGTGAGGACTGTGGCCTCTTCCTAGGCCAGTAACATCACATTTATCAGTGACATGGCTTATGCGGAGCTTACTCCCATTCAAGGGAATGGACCTGGGCTGCAACTGTACAATTTACAGTACTGTGCTTGGCGTGCTGTGAGGAGGCCACAGCGCTCAGAAAAAGAGTGCCGCTGCCTCTTCAAACAGCAGATCGGTGATGGTACTGGATGTTGAACCTTAACCAATCAGATATTGATGACCCACATGTATCCTCCTGAGTATTGGTCATCATTGTAGTACTTCTGGAAAACACCCTTAATTGAACATACGTAGCCTGAGACAATTTTTTATAGTTGCCTTTCAGGTGCACATAGGACTTTTTTATTACTTTTTATTCCTGTTTTTGAAAGGTGAGATGAACAGAAAACAGCTATCCTGGAATTGTATTTATGTATTTTTATAGCATTTACCATGCAAGATAGATAACTTATTCTTTCCATAGTATAGATCAGTATAAATGCGGTTACACCAGTTACATTTAGTTTTTTGTGTGTAGTAATATAAATAAAATGTTGTGAAAAAGAAAAACTTTTTTTTTTTATTAGATTTTATTTCACTTTTTTTTTCTATTTTTTTACTTCCACCATGAGACCTGACCCTGCAAGCATTTGATTGCTTGAGTAACTTATGTATTATGCTTGTCAGTGTTGCTGGTTGTATCAGCCCGACAATTAGCAGCTCTCCGCATATGGATCTCATGGCCTGGCCTCACCCTGTATGGGCACCCTAATTCTAAATCGTTTTCTGGGGAAAAAAAAAAACTTCATATATGTGACAGCTGGAGAGCAAGTATGCCTTCTGATTGATAACAATACCACCCCTACCTTGGGGTCATCTGATGCCATACAGGAACAGCTGGCAGATCATTTGGTCTTGTTTTAAAGCCAAGAACCTTCTAACATCTCCTGCTGTAGCCACACTGTTGTCCAAGCACAGCTCGGGATAATCCGGGTATTAAGTCTATTGGACTGAAACTAAATTCAGTATTTTCCTTTTCAGGTGAAAGAGCTTGAGGCTCAGGTGAGGAACCTTCAAAGAATCCTGCCAGACAGACACCCGGAGCACCAGAGTCAACTCTGATGTTAGTGAAGATACAAGCACTGTATAAATAGAAGAGGGACATTAAAATAGTACTAAATAAACATAAGGATGACAAAAAAACTGTGGTGCGGATCACCTCAATATATTCTGCTGTGCATTCTGAAGAGTACATTATCTGTCTGACTGTTTAAGTATTGAGGTCTGATTACTTGGATCTACAGTACTTGGGATATAAAGCCTCTGCAGTAAATATATACACATAGGATAATTAGTATGACCTTTTATTTCTTTTCTAGCAGCAATTTTCTAGCAATATTCTGCAGATTGGCCCGTTACCGTTACCCTTTCAAAAGTTTTTTCCAGGGCAAGAATATTGATGGGCCATCTTTAGGATAGGCCATGAATATCAGAAGGTAGAGGTCCAAGTAATGCCGGCACCACGGCTGATCAGCTGATTTCAGGGGTTATTGAGCTCCAGCTCAGTACTTTTAATGGTGGTTGAGCTTTGGATTTCACCTTAGTCACATTCACTTGTATGAGACAGAGTTACAGAGAGCTCCAAACTTTTTGTAAGGGCTGTGTCTAGTTAACAATGAAGAGGACAGTCATACATTGGTTAATCTACAGATGTAGCAGGGCTAAAATTGACTCTTAACACATGCCACAGTGTTATCTTGTGACAAAAGCCATTGAAATCTATTGAAAAAGTAAATTAGCATTTTCTTGCCATTGTGTACTTAATGCGTTAACCATCAAGTTTAGCTCGGCTACTTCTGTACCTCTACTTACTCAGTCTTGCACTCACCTTCCACTCAGGCTGCAAATTGAGTATAAATCCACAACACAGTCAACGCACTCCAAATATATGGTGCCATCACTTTTCAGAAGTCAGACAGGTAGCCTAACACGCATTCTCCCCTTCAGCAGTACACAGCTAAACACTCTTAGAAAGGCTATGGAGTCTTTTAGAGCATACAAGAACTAATGTATTTAAAGGGGTTGGCCACTTTGCATTATATTTCGGTTACTCACTGTATTTGTCACTGCTGAACTTGTCATCACTAATGTCCATCCATATTCTTTTTTTGTCCTTTTATTGTTCCTGGCTGGTGCCCCTGTAAGCAGTGCTCTCTGCATTGTTTATGTAACTCTGGCCTCCATATATGACATCATAGAAAGTGGCTGCATAGGCTCCCCCGTCCTGCCGGCAGTGCACATTCTCATCCTGTTTTCTACTGCGCAGACTCCACATCAAGTGTTCAGTGTCTGCACAGTAGAAACAATTCTCTTCTAGTGTCCAGGTGTTGGAGTATAACTGAAGAATATCAGCAGCCACTGCAGCAGGCTTTGACAGTGCACATGTTTGCTTCTCTAGCCAGCTGCGCTCTGATGCCCCCATACTGAGGCCTATGAGGATGAAGACGAGGACAGGAGCCATAGGCTGCCATGCCCCACAGTCAACTGGCACTGACTGACTCGCCTTTCCGGGGGCTCCACGCAATTGCATGGTGGTCAAGACTGCCACTTCATGCATAGACCTACTGAGTCCTCCAGAAATTGAGAGGACAGTTTGTATCTGCTCTCTGCTATGGCTAATTGGTGTACTAGGGTATTTAAATATACTTTTTTTTCTAAACCAAGCAAGTCCTTTAAGGCTGCTTCCACACTACGTGTTTATTGTTAAAGAAGGTTGATCCAAAAACACCAGCAGTTTGCTGTTTTTTTCTGAATTTTAGTGGCATTTTTGTTTGTTTGTTTTTCTGGTGACTTTTTTTATATAATCACATTTTTTGCAGGCCATGTGTTTTTTTTTACAGAAAACTATGTACCTCCACTTTTGTCACTTTCTCTGTAAATGTGAAAAAAGTCATGGTTAAAAAATCGCCACTTGAAAACACCATAAAAATGCAACACACATTGACAGGTATTCTTTTTCAAGCAGACCCCCATAACAATGGATATCTAAGGGACAGAAAATAAGTAAAAAAAACACCCAACCCAGGGCATGCTGCAATTTAAAAAAAAAAGTGAAGAAAAATGCCATAAAAGTGGAGATAGTTGGGGAGATTTATCAAACTGGTATAAAGTAGAACTGGTTTAGTTGCTCATAGCAACCAATCAGATTCCACCTTTCTTTTTCTAATGAAGCTGTGAAAAATTAAAGGTGGAATCTGATTGGCCAGTTCTACTAAAACAAACTACATAAAAAAGTACCAGCTCCTAAAAAACGCCCCCAGACTATAGTGAATATATTATTGTGGTATGCCAGTTTTCTGTTGTAGAACTCTTACATTTTAGCCCATTCTGCAGCAAACGTGTAACTTTTCCCCCTTCTCCAGTATACTTGCCACTTTTACAAAAACTTGGCTGGAGGGACTTCTGCAGCTCGATACATTTAACAATATGTGCACCAGAAATCTGGCACAATTGGAACCTGAAATTTATGCCAGCTCCTAGCTCCTACATGGACCTTCTAAGGATGCACCAACATAAAGACACGTGCTTAAAAGGCCATTCTTAATACATTCCCCCACTCACCCTAAAGGTGGCCATACACTTTCAATAGCTGTCCACTGAATGATCATTCGTCTAAAAGCTATTTTTCCCCACTCCCTCCCGACTTCCCCATACACATACACGTTTTGCTCAGCTAAATGTATATATGTATTCAATGAAAAGAGCTGACGACAGCTTATCTCCGGGGAGAACAAAAGGATTGGGCAAAATGAATATTCTTCTCTATTTGATCCTTGTCTCCCCTTACATCATCTATCAGAGGAGAGTTGTAAGCTTCCCATACACATCAGTGTCAGCTGAAACCGCTGTCCTCCACGGGTTTGGCTGACAAAAGACTAATGTGTATGTCCAGCTTTATAATTGCTGTGTGTTGTTGAAGCTTTAGATGTGAAGGTTGGTTTGTTTTTACTGGGGCACATGGCAAGGGTTGAGACGGAGGCTTAGACTACTTTCACACTTGCGTTGTTGGATTCCGGCAGGCAGTTCCATCGCCGGTAATGCCTGCCAGATCCGGAAATCCGTATGCAAATGAATTGCATTTGCATCCGGATCCGGATGCAGATCCGGCTGACAAATGCATTGAAACACCAGATCCGTCTCTCCATTGTCATCTGGAAAAACGGATCCGGAAGTTATTTTTTTCACAATTTTAAAGGTCTGTGCATGCCGGATCCGGCATTAATACATTTCAATGGAAATGAATGCCAGATCCGGCAAGTGTTCTGGAATTTTTGCCGGAGAAAATACTGCAGCATGCTGCGGTATTTTCTCCGGCCAAATACCGTAAAGGGACTGAACTGAAGACATCCTGATGCATACTGAACGGAATGCTTTCCATTCAGAATGCATTAGGATAAAACTGATGCGTTTTTTTACGGTATTAAGCCCCTGTGACAGAACTCAATACCGCAAAACTTAAACGCAAGTGTGAAAGTACCCTAACTAATATGTACCATATATCAACCCTCAGGACTCCCATAGATAAAACTGATAGGCTTTTAATTTCATTAATAACTTGTACAACATATCCCTAATATATATATTAGAATGTAGCAGTGCTTGTCATATTGGATCTAATTGTATAAACATGTGTTTGCTCTATAGAAAGCAATAAAACTGTGACTTCTGTGTGTCTTTGTATTGATTAGCAATTGATTACAGATATGTTTCTTAACTAACTAACTGGGACAAAGTCCTCAAAAATAAAAATACAACAAAATGGGAGATTTTTAAAAGCATTGTAACATCTAATTGTGAGAGGTACATACCTTATAGGAATAAAAGGCTAAGAAATAATAAGAAACCAATGGGGATAAATAGAACCGTAAAGAAAGCAATAAATGACAAAAAGAAAGCATTTGAATCACTAAAACAGGAGGGGAGCCAGGAAGCACTGAAAAACTATAAGGAAAAAAATAGAATATGTAAAAAACTAATAAAAACTGCCAAACTAGAGACCGAGAGATTAATTGCCAAAGAGAGTAAAACTAACCCTAAAATGTTCTTCAATTATATAAATGGTAAAAAATATAAATCTGAAGGAGTCGTCCCTCTACACAGCAATGAGGGGGGTGTTGCAGAGAGTGACGAGGATAAAGCAAAACTGTTAAATATTTTTTTCTCCACTATATTCACTGAGGAAAATAAACTGTCAGATGAAATGCAGAATGTAAAAGTAAATTCTCCATTAAAAGTGTCCTGTCTGACCCAGGAAGAAGTACAACAGCAACTTAAAAAGATTAAAATAGACAAATCGCCAGGACCGGATGGCATACACCCCCGTATCCTAAGGGAATTAAGTGATGTCATAGCCAGACCTTTATTTCTGATATTTACAGACTCTATACTGACAGGGAATGTTCCACAGGATTGGCGCATAGCAAATGTGGTGCCAATATTCAAAATGGGTCCAAAAACAGAGCCTGGAAATTTTAGACGGTAAGTTTAACATCTGTTGTTGGTAAACTGTTTGAAGGTTTTCTACGAGATGCTATCTTGGAGTATCTCAATGAGTATAAGCAAATAACGCCATATCAGCATGGCTTCATGAGGGATCGGTCATGCCAAACTAATTTAATCAGTTTCTATGAGGAGGTAAGTTCTAGGCTTGACAGCAGCGAATCAATGGATATCATATATCTGGACTTCTCCAAAACATTTGACACTGTACCTCATAAAAGGTTAGTATATAAAATGAGGATGCTCGGACTGGGAGAAAATGTCTGTATGTGGGTAAGTAACTGGCTGAGTGACAGAAAACAGAGGGTGGTTATTAATGGTACACACTCAGATTGGGTCACGGTCACTAGTGGGGTACCTCAGGGGTCAGTATTGGGCCCTATTCTCTTAAATATATTTATTAATGATCTTGTAGAAGGCCTGCACAGTAAAATATCAAAAAGGCCAATAAGATAATGGGTTGCATCAAAAGGGGCATAGATGCCCGTGATGAGAAGATAGTCATACCACTTTACAAATCACTAGTCAGACCACACATGGAGTACTGTGTACAGTTCTGGGCTCCTGTGAACAAGGCAGACGCAGCAGAGCTGGAGAGGGTTCAGAGGAGGGCAACTAAAGTAATAACTGGAATGGGGCAACTACAGTACCCTGAAAGGTTGTCAAAATTAGGGTTATTCACTTTAGAAAAAAGACAACTGAGGGGAGATCTAATAACTATGTATAAATATGTCAGTACAGAGATCTCTCCCATCATCTATTTATCCCCAGGACTGTGACAAGGGGACATCCTCTGTGTCTGGAGGAAAGAAGGTTTGTACACAAACATAGAAAAGGATTCTTCACGGTAAGAGCAGTGAGACTATGGAACTCTCTGCCTGAGGAGGTGGTGATGGTGAGTACAATAAAGGAATTCAAGAGGGGCCTGGATGTATTTCTGGAGTGTAATAATATTACAGGTTATAGCTACTAGAGATGGGTCGTTGATCCAGGGAGTTATTCTGATTGCCTGATTGGAGTCGGGAAGGAATTTATTCCCCTTAAGTGGCGCAAATTGGCTTCTGCCTCTCAGGTTTTTTTTGCCTTCCTCTGGATCAACTTGTAGGAAACAGGCCGAACTGGATGGACAAATGTCTTTTTTCGGTCTTATATACTATGTTAACTGAAACTGCAATTAGAAGAATGTAAATACTATAATACTGCATCCTACATACTAGATTATAACTACTATAATGCTGCCTCCTACGTACAAGAATATAACTACCATAATGCTGCCTCCTATGTACAAGATTGTAACTACTATAATGCTGCCTCCTATGTGCAAGATTGTAACTACTATAATGCTGCCCCCTACATACTAGAATATAACTACTATAATGCTGCCTCCTACGTACAAGAATATAACTACTATAATACTGCCTCCTATAGATAAGAATATAACTACTATAATACTTCTCTTATATAAAGGAATACATCTACAATATTGTCCTATATGCACAACAATAAAACTACTATTATACTGGCCCCCATTTACAAGCATTTTACTACTATAATACTGCCTTCATTTACAAGCATTTTACTACTATAATACTTCCCTTATATACAAGCATTTTACTACTATACTACTTCCCTCCTTTACAAGCATTTTACTACTATAATACTACCTACTATGTACAAGAATATAACACAACAAAAGACCCATGTACGGGGAATAACACATAAAACACATACATGTACCACAGAAGTGAGGTGTTTAAAGATGGTGCATGTGCAGCGGGCGCCTCCCCCCAGGGCTCTTTAAGTGGAAAAAAGTACTTGTTTTGTGATGCCAGTTGCGATGAAGCAACAAGGGCACAGGGCCCCTTTTAGTGATATGGTAGATGGTATCCAGGTGTAGGAATGCCAGAGTGGTGTAGGGTGGCCAAAATGTGCCTTAATGTTGGTGCTCGTGTCACTGTGCTCCTACCTGGATACGCTGGACCCTAGGCATTGGCTCCGAAACAATGAAAAGGGGGTTTGTTGATGAAGGGGATGATTTTAAAAAATTGAGTCCAGACCTTGTGATAAAGTTCAATAACAGCTTTACGTGAATAAACATTTCTCTATCTTGGTTCCAGCAGGCGTTAGCATTAACTATGGCAGTTAAACTCCTCTCCGCTACATTTGTTGCTCTCTGACTCTGCTGTACTGACAGAGTAGCTGTATAATTTAGCTTCCTCTCGATGCTGCAACTTCTCTCTGTAGTCTGACTCTAGATTTGTCCAGGGAAAACTTTCTCCTCCTGGCCATGGGCGTACCTATAGGGGGTGCAGAGGTAGCAGTGGCTACCGGGCCCAGGAGCCTGAGGGGGCCCAAAGAACCTTGTGCCGCATAAGAAGACACACAAAGCACTGAGGGAAGGGGGCCCAAGATGAACTCTTGCACCAGGGCCCATGAGCCGTTAGCTACACCCCTGCTCCTGGCTTCAGAGGTTTCAAGCTTCCACCTCATATCCAGCAGAGTTGAAGGTGCTCTAGTTGGCCTAGACAGGGCTTGTCAGACAGAGACGTGCACCGGCTGCACGCCTAACCCCTAGGAGGTGGTAAGCTGAACCTTCCACTAGAAGAGGATAAGCTAGAATGACGAACTAGAACTCCCCCCTCCCTGCAGCCATTCGGTTGCTATCCCAGGCTTGGGCCTTCTGAAAGCTCTGAGGCCTGTCTTAGCGAAGTTCCTAACGTTTTTAAAAAGATTTAAAAACCCAATTTACCTTTTCCCCATCCATTATAAAAATAATTTGTATCACCACTTCCCACAACTATATATCCCATTAGGTGAACGGCTTAATGGAAATCTAAGTGGCTGATTTTGCCAGTTTTTGGTCACAAATCTAAGTCTCAACGTAGTATCAATAAAAACTACAGATCAACCCACAAGAAATGAGCCCTTACATGCTCCGTAGACATAAATATTAGAAAAAGTATGGGGTTCAGAAAATGGCGATACAGAGAAAAAGTTTTTATTTTTAAGTTATTTTCTTAGGTATTAAAACACAAAAAAACTATCCATTAAGTATCCATCGAAAGTCAATCTGGATTTTCAACCTACACACCAGATATCTGAATGGTTTGAATCAGCAGCATGACTTGATATTTGAATACTGATGGTATAATGGTTTCTGTAGGGAATGTATATTTCCAACCTTGATATGTTTTCCTTTATATGATTACCCTATTATTACCGTAAGATTAAGAGCAGACTCCCAAATAAGACCCCCAATCTTAAAGGGGTTGTCCGAGCTATGCAAAAAAAATAAAAAATATAGCACAGTAAGGCCTTATGCACACGACCGTTTTTTTATGCTGTCCGCAAAAAGGGGTTCCGTTGTTCAGTGATCCGTGTCCGTTTTTGCCTTCCGTTGTGTTTCCGTGTGTCTTCCGTTTTTTTTAGCGGACATGACACCATAAGATATTACACAGAAAGACAGGCTGACAATGTTTCCCAAGTGCCTGCCAAGGAATCCACAAAAACGGACACGGAACGCTGGATGACACACGGATGGCCAGCCGCATTTTTCACGGACCCATTGACTTGAATGGGTCCATGAACCGTTTTTCACGGACAAGAATAGGACAGTTTATATTTTTTTGACGGACTGGAATCACGGACCACGGACGCGGAGGACAAACGGTGCATTTGCCGAGGTTTCCACGGACCAATTGAAAACCAATGGGTCCGCAGAAAATCACGAAAAACGGAGCAACGGACACGGAATCAAACAACGGTCGTGTGCATGAGGCCTAAATCTGATGGTCAGCAATATATACATAAGCTAAGCAAGTTTTAGAGAAAAAAAATTCTATTTCCACATTTCCCTGGTTCTCTTCTGGCCCTTTGTTTACCTGCAGTAACAACAATCTCTGCCCCTCGCCCTGCTCTGAGTGACATGTCTGACTGCTGGGATACGCAGCAGCATGTTGTATGTGTAAGACTACAAGTCCCAGCTGTACAATGACACTGCTGATACTAGGGTGGCCAGACGTCCGGTTTTCTGGCTCCCTGTCCAGCGCAGGGCCTGGATGGACACAGGGATGTCCACCCTTTCAGTAGCTCACTCTCAGACAGCAGCATTGTGCTATCTGAGTGTGAGCTACAGCAACTAACTGAGGCTTCTCTCATCCCCAGTCAGTCACTAGTGCCGCAGACATGGCTCCCTGTGGCTGACTGAGGGGCTGCTCCAAGCTCACCTTCCCCACTGAAATTTCTGCCCTCTCCTCCCCCCGTTCTTCCCCGGCTGGAGATGGGGGGTGGCTTCACATAGGAGGGCGTGGTGTATCAGTTTGGGGGCGTGGCTGGTGAGGTCCGGCTTTCTTGGGTGAGGCCAGTGGCCACCCTAGCTGATACACACCCACACCGGAACTTCCCTTACCTGTTCTTGTGCAATGCTCTGCAGATCTTCTCCAGTCTGTCAGCTCTGTGTCTGCAGGATGAGGAGGGAAGATCCTGTGTCTCTTCACTGCCTGCAGCTACTCAGCAAAGCTTTTTGCCCTGAATGTTTGCTGCAGAAGGAGTTAAGAATCCAGGGAGAAGGAGACACAGGGCAGATGAAAGTGCAGGGTTCAGTGGCCAGCCCCAGGGCCTCCATCAGGGGGTACAGCCCATACCCCAGTAAGGGGCCCGGACCCTGAGGGGGGGCCCTGTCCGGTCCTGAGCCTTTTATTTTTGTGCCTGCTCCTTACCTCCCTGACCCGCCCCTTGCCCACGCTGGCCGGCTCTTCACTGTCCTGAGCGCGTACAGCATCAGGACGTAGTGCGTGCACTATGACCTGACACTGCACGCTGTCTGGTGACAGTGCAGGGCCTGCCGGGAATACAGAGAGGAAGGAGCGCGGAGGAGGAGGCGATCTGTGGTAAGAGCGGCGATCTGTGGTAAGTATGTTGGGGCTGGGCCCTCCCCTGCCGCAGCTGATTTGATGGGGGTGGGCTGACTGGGTCTGGGGTCTTTGGGCTGATCTGAGGTCATGGGGGCTGACTGGGGGTCTTTGGGCTGATCTAAGGTCTCATGGGGGCTGACTGTTCTGATGGGGATCTTTGGACTGATCTGAGGTCTGATGGGGGCTGACTGGGGGTCTTTGGGCTGATCTGAGGTCTGATGGAGGCTGACTAGGGATCTGATGCGGGTCTTTGGACTGATCTGAGGTCTGATGAGGCTGACTGGGGGTCTTTGGGCTGATCTGAGGTCTGATGGAGGCTGACTAGGGATCTGATGCGGGTCTTTGGACTGATCTGAGGTCTGATGGAGGCTGACTGGGGGTCTTTGGGCTGATCTGAGGTCTCATGGGGGCTGACTGGGGTCTTCGGGCTGATCTGAGGTCTGATGGGGCTGACTGGGGGTCTTTGGGCTGATCTGAGGTCTCATGGGGGCTGACTGGGGGTCTTTAGGCTGATCTGAGGTCTGATGGGAGTAGGAAACTAACTTACTGTATCTGTTGGTCAAACTCTGCAGAGATGAGAGATGGCTAAAAGAAGTCACATTGTGGTCTGGTCTGAATGGAGAAGATGAAGACAGAGAACATCTACATCAAAGGAGACGTCACTGGATGTAAGAGGTATGGGCGCGATATATGGGTGGGGCTGTGTGTGGGTGTGGCTTGAGGGTGGATGGGGACACAAAGTCCCCATGATCTCCTATTGCTGAGGTAAGTGCCCCTCCCAAGACCAGGCTCTGGATCCGCCACTGAGGCAGTGTCGGGGAGGGGGGGTTGGGGCCCAGGCCTTGAGCTGTGTAAGGGGCCCCAAAATTTCTGATGGCAGCCCTGGCCAGCACAGTGACGTCTTCTGTACAGACACAGATCTGCTCCTTGTGCACAAGACATCATCAGAAAAGGAAGGGAAGCTGACATCACAGGTCATGTGACCATCAGTGAAATCTGAGAAAGGAGCCACTCTAGATGAAGAAAGTGAATTAAAAATCCTTTACATTTGATTAGTTAGAAACATACAAAGAACAATAAAATAACTCAGACAACCCCTTTAATAAGAGCATAGATCAGACCCCTAATGTTAATCAGGCCTCGTATCAGACATCTAATGCTAATCTGACCTCAGATCAGACCCCCAATGGTAATCAAACCTCAGATCAATCCCCCAATTGTTTATCATACCTTAGATCAGACCCCGAATGTTAATCAGACCTCAGATCAGCCCCCCATCACCCCAAGTTAATCAGACCTTAGATCAGACCCCCAATATAATCAGACCTCAGATCAGACCCCCCAATGTTAATCAGACCTCAGATAAGATGAAAAATACATAAAATAACTTACCCCTCCTGCTCCAGACAGCACTGCCACACCAGCAATCTGGAGTTCCAGCGTGCTTTTCCAGCAGCACTGCACTGTGAACTGATGTTGCACATCATCAGGTCATAAATAGGGATGAGCGAATCGACTTTGGCTGTTTCATCCAAGGTCGATTTGCATTAAACTTTGTTGTAATATTGTACGGAGCAGGTTCGGTTCCAAGTGGTACCTTGGAACCGAACCGAGTTTAGTTTCAAGGTATTTTACAGTAATAGTTAATTCACAAAGTTATTACAAGAAGTCTCGTGAGACTTTGCAAAGTAATAACTTCAGCTCACCGGAGCCAATACATTGTAATACAGTACAGACCTCCTGCTCCGTACAGTATTACAATGAAGTTTTATGCAAATCATTCAAAGTCGATTCGCTCATCCCTAGTCATAGTACGTGGTGTACATCCTGACGCTGTATGCAGTCAGGACTCAGCAGAGCGCGGCGCCTGCAAAAGCCCAGGGAACGGTCCCATTGTACTAATGAGCGCTTTCATAATAGAAGCGCTCATTAGTATTTGCTTTTTAAGATGCGCTGCCATTTCACCCCCACATACCACTTTTTTTTGGGGGGGGGGGGGATGCATCTTATAAAGCAAAAAAATACAGTATGTGATCATGGTAACATATGTGTTTTTATTCTTTAGATTCTGTTATGACTAAGGTGACACGCATAAACCTTGTCATATCTGCTCTGCTTGTAGATGTTTTAATGTTGGATCTAATAAAAGTTACATTTTAACCGGACGCTGTGCTAGAATTGTTCTGCTACATTAAAGACCTAACTTGATCACTTTTTGATTTTTGTGAAATAACAGTTTCGCTGGCTTGGCATTAAGCCCCTCTTTTCAGTAGATATACTGGTCGGTCCACATTCCTTTAGCTTGGTCTTCCTGGTTGAAGACAGCATTTTTACTTTTGTTTGTAAAGGTTCAGGTGATCAGGAAGTGAAACAGATGAAAAATAGCTTTACCGTTCAGGAGGCTGCAGTCTCTCAGCATGCTGGAAGGAGGGTGATCCACACCTGAACTGGCACATACACCTCACCCAACCATGGAGGACTTTTGTAGGACCTATTTGGGATTTATGGTGTGTCTATGGGATAAAATCTGGCCTCCAGAGACGATAAGGGAACCGTCTGTGCCTACCATAGCACATCATGCACCCGGCATGACTCCAAGTGTGGACATTGTCACTGTTTTGTATGACTTTGAGGCCAGAGACCAGCAAGAACTGAGTGTGCAAGCCGGAGAGGAACTCTGCATAATCAGGGATGAGGGGGATTATATAATGGCCAGGAAACTAACAGGAAACATGGAGATGGGACTGGTGCCGTCAAATTATATATCATCTTTAAGTTTCAACCCTGATCCCCCCAATGGCACTAGTGCCAGCCATTCAATGACCGACATAACTGGTCAACCCAACAACTACTGCTTTGGTAGCATCCCCAGTCTGAGCAATGAAGCGTAAGTAGCAATATGTTAACACACTGCCATTTACATTGCCTTCTCTTCTCTTTTCATTCCAATCTTTCTGGTTCATGAATATAATGCTAGAATTTCAGTGAAGACTGACAAAAGAAAAACAATGAGGAAGTAAGAAGAATGTATCTCAGATTAGACTGATAAGCCCCACTGGGACTGTAGAAAGCTGGGTAGAGTAAACCTCCTTTGTTCTTGTCTACTTGTTTGTAAAATCTAATATTTAATAAAAACGCCCTGGGGTGCGGGATTAGACTGGAGTGTGGAGAAATGGTGGCCACTTAACTTTGGTTTACGCCTTTAGGATGTTGATTGCTGTGACACCCTAAGGCTACGTTCAGACAGGGTGGATTCTGCACGGGAAGGTCTATATTAGGGCTCATGCACACGACCGTGTGCTGCCCGTGGCTGTATTGCGACCCACATGCAGCGGGTCCGCAATACACGGGGCACCGGCCGTGTGCAGCTGCGTCATGGATCATGGACCCATTCACTTGAATGGGTCTGCAATCCAGGGGATGCGCTGCGGAAGCACGGATCGGAAGCCCACAGAAGCACTACAGAGTGCTTCCGTGGTGTTTCTGGTCATGCCTCCGCACCACAAAAAAGTAGTGCATGCAGTTCTTTTTTGCGGTGCGGACCGTCGGATGCGAATCGCGGACCCTGTTCATGTGAATGGGTCCGCGATCCGCTGCGTATGCCTCACGGTCGATGCTGGTGCATTGCGGACCGCAATTTGTGGTCTGCAGTACGGGCCCGGTCAGCACCTGGTCGTGTGCATGAGCCCTTGTAGTGCAAAATAAATGAAGGAGGATTACTGTGGATACTGGTGCGGAGAGGAGGTGGATCTCACCATTCTCATTCTGAAGGGTTAAATCTGCAATATGGTACGGATTTCCATTGTGGATTAGCTGTGTGAACTTGGCCTTTGAAACAACTACAGACATTGTCATTATCATGATAAATATCTTCCCTCCATAAAGCCTTTTGCACACGGCCGTATGGGTTTTTCAGTATTTTGCAGTCCGTTTTTACCGGATCCATTGTTTATTTTTTTTTTCCGTTTCTGTTCTGTAGTTCCGCAAAAAATCTCTTTAACAGAAACATAAAAATTGTAATCATTAATGTAATGTACAGTAATGTGTTTTAATAGTAAACACATGGGCAAAGTGGGCACGGATCCGCAAAACACGGAAGACATACGGATGTGTTCCGTATGCATTCCGCATTTTTGGCAGACCCATTGACTTGAATCGACCCACGGATCGTTATTTGCGGCCAATAATAGGACACATTCAATCTTTCAGCGGAACGGATATACGGAAATACGAAAACGGAATGCATACGGAGTACATTCCGTTTTTTTTTTTTGCGGAACAATTGAAATGAATGGTTCCGCATACGGACCACAAACGGAATCCGGAAAAACTGAACGGAAACGGGGAAAAAAATGTTTGTGTGCAAGAGGCCTAGAGGTGATTAGTGCACAGCAGGAAATAGTCAAATTATTATTCTTATATTCGTCAGCGTTAGATTTCCAAAATTGTTCTTCATATAAGTTCTACATCCAAAGAAATTATCATCATTGATAATAATAATCATCATCATCATAAAAAATACCGTATAACCGTGGTAATAGCAACACTACTACTACTGCTAATAATAATTATACTATTATTAATAAACAGTAATAATACTGGTAAAATTACTACCACTGCTACTAACCATAATAATAGTAATAATACTATTAATAATAATAATAGGCACATTTGGCTTTGCCGTGAGGCCATGCATTCTTTATGTACAGTACACCCCTGGTATGAAGTTTATGCACCTGCCGTGTTTCTAGTAGGTGATGCCCTATTATACAGTGGTCCCTCAAGATACAATATTAATTGGTTGTAGTACAACCATTGTATGTTAAGACCATTGTAAATTGAGTAATCGGTTCCAAAGCCCCAAAATGTCATCCAAGATGAGAGAAAATTAAGATTTAAGAAAAATAAGCAGATAACTAAGACAGATAAGACAAGTCCTTACATATAACAGTTAGGAATAGCTGCCAAGTAGCAACTCATACAGTTATTTTACCAGATAAGTGACCTTGAATGGTTGGATCTGAGGCTGAGACATGTATGTTGAGTCTAGTTTCAACTTACGATGGGTCGGAAAAGACCATTGTATGTTGAAAATATTGTATTCTGAGGCCATTGTATATTGAGGGATCACTGTACTTGCTTTATTATAATCAGCAGCATCCAAGACTTAACTAGAAATGACTGGGCCCCATAGCAAATTATTTAACCCCCCCCCCCCCCCAATCCAATTCCCAGCAGGCACCCACCGCATATGGCGTGGGATCACCTCATGACCAGACCCGTGGTTTGATCATACAATACTTACTAGATCCACACCGCTGGCACTGCAGGTCCTGGGTCTCCCCTCATCAACATCTGGATGTGACCACTGCAGCCAATGACTGGCCATGGCAGTGACCAGCATTTCTAGGAGGGAACTCCAACTCCAACACACATGGAAACAGTAGACATTATAAGGAGAAGGGTATAACAGGAGAAAACTACAAATCCCAGCATGTCCAGACTGCTATTATAGAGCATCAGTTGAAATTACATGGAGAGGGATATAATAGAAGAGAACTACAAATCCCATCATGACCAGACTGTTGTTATATGGCATCAGTAGACATTATAAGCAAAAGGGGTATAAGAAGAGAGGACTACAACTCCCAGCATGAGCAGACTGTTGTTATGGGCTATAAAAGAACAGTACAGGGAGAGAGTATAAGGAAAGAACTACCACTCCTAGTAATTGACAACTTATAGAGGAAGAGAAGCCACTAACCTTTCCTCCATGTACAACACAGGAGCTCTGCCCCCTCACACAGGTCTTTCCCCACTTCTCTGCAATGCTGAGCTCTCTCTTACTGCACTGGTCACATGATGATGACATCACTCAGGTCCTTCACCACCACTTATCTCTCTCCAGTGCTGAGCTATGTTGGACAGAGGACAGAGTCTGTCTATTGTGCCAGTGCCTCTGTAGGCAGGAGTGCACCTAGCCTTTCTGCTGCCTGAGGCGAAAATTAAAACAGCCCCCTGCCCTAATACCAAATTTCGGTATGATGATTTTTCAGCCATTTCTCGTCTCTGCAGTTTAACAAAAAAAATCTTAGTTTTCTACTTTTCCATCATCCTCCCACCTTCTGGACAAATCATCCTACCACTCCCAATACTGTGCCCGCTGTGCTCCCCAATACCTTACTGCACAAACAGATAAACCCCTGATAATACTAGTACCATGCAGATAGTGCCCCCAATACTTTGCCCGCTGTGCTCCCCAATACTTTACTGCACAAACAGATAAACCCCCTGATAATACTAGTACCATGCAGATAGTGCCCTTCAATAATTATTGGAACGCAGTGTACTAAAATAACTGCTCCCAGCAAATAGTGTCCCTGACACTAATAGTGTAAACATTATGTCCTCCAAAAATAACCGTGCTAAGCTGATACTGTGCCAGGGTGCCCTCACAGTAATAGTGCTCCCAAAAGTCCCACCAATAGTAATAATTATCTGCCAGAGCGCACTTGGTAGTAATAGTGCTCCTACAGGGCCCCAGAAGTAATAATGCTCTCATAGTGGCCATACTAGTAATCATGTTTACCATAGTCCCCCAGTAGTAATAAAGCCCACCATAATGCCCCACCCCCCAGTAGTAATAATTCTCCTTATAATGTGACCCCAGTAAATGCCTCTATGTGCTCCACTCCCCCCTTCCTCATAGTGTCCCCCATAATGTACCAGTATAAAATGCCCCTATATAGTACCTTAGATGCCGTCAGTGTCCCCCATAATTTGCCAGTATAAAATACCCCTTTCTAAGTGCCCCCAGTAGATGACCCATAGTGCTTCTCTCCCCCCTTCCCCATAGTGCCCCATTATGTGTCCCAGTATAAAATGCCCCTATAGCAGAGCCCCCAGTAGATGCTCTCATAGTGCCAACCATAATGTGCCAGTATAAAATACCCTCTTAGTGCCTGCAATAGGTGCCTCCATAGTGCCCCACATATAAAATACCCCTTTTTCTGCCATCAGTGGATGCCCCCATAGTGCCCCACATAATGTGCCAGTAAGAAGTGCCCCTAGATGCCCCCATAGCGCTCCTCTCCTGCATTGTGTGCCATATAAAAAAAATAAACACATATACTTACCTCCATGAGGCTGGCAGCGATGCAATGCAGGCCTCTTCCGGCCTGTCCCCGCTGACATCATCATGCTACCTACACCGGCCTCTGATAGGCTGCAGGCCTAATGTCTTTAGCCTATCAGAGGAATGGGGAAGGAAGACGCCTCTCGCTGACCTGCCGCAGCATTCATCTGTATCGCTGTCCTGAGGACGGTGAGACAGATGAATATAGAGATGAGCGCTTCCACAATGGAAGCGCTTATCTTCATCTGCCCTGCCGTCCCCCACTTGTCACCAGGGCCACACCGCCTGAAGCTATCGCCTCACCTCGCCTAATTGGCCCTATCTGTAGAGTATACAGGTCAGGTCCCCTGCTGCTACAGGTGGCTGGCCCGTAGGGCATATCCATGCTTCCCTCGGGGCACATCCTAATGTTGGGACTCCTGTCTAATGGTAGTTGGGGTGCTCTTGGTGCTATGAGTGTTGTACAGGTGCAAGGCAAGAGATGTAGGTGCTGTGGCCACTGTATGGTTCTGGAGTCTGTAACCAGTCCAGTTATAAAATATAGACAAGTCTCTCTTTACTACAGTGCAGAATAGGAGTTGTAATACATCCAATGATATCAAGCCACAGTTTCAAGGCAAGTCACAGTGCAGTCTCTTCCCAATAGCTGTATATAGGCAAATGACAATAATGATAATAGGAGTAGCTGTCCCTGAGCTCCTTCTAAACACTTTGCAACCTTTCCAAGATGATCGCAGACATGTAAAACTCTCAAACATAAGTTTTGCAGTCCCACGGCAGGGTACAAGTCCTACAGTCAGCCAATCTGTTATATATAAGTATGAAAGGTGCCGTTAACTGTAACAAACTGTCTAGGCCCCTCACACAGGTTATACTTACCTTGCTCCCCAGCACCCACATCGCAGCTGATGCCAGCATACGATGCTAGGGAGGCTCGTTTCCCGTCACGGCCTACCATTGGCTACCCCATGATCACCGGATGTTTTCATCCACGCGACGGGGAGATGCAGAGGTGGCCATGCGGGCATCAGAAGCGACGCAGGTGCCAGAAATTAGGTAAGTATAACCTGTGTGAGGGTTCTGGATTCGATAACCCCTTTAATCCTACAAGCAGGAAAGTCTATAGGTCATAACGAGCAAATAACTTGCTAACACACATGGCCTTGTAATCTTAAACAGTCTATGAATATCTTCTCTAGCTTTCCCTCAAGGATTGTTCTCTCAACAGGAATGATGCTTCTCCTGGAGCAGAACTAGCATCTCCCCTGAATGGTAAGCAGAGCAAAACTGAAGTGGCTGATGCAATCCTGACTAGAAAGCTCCTCCCTCAAAGAGGATAGCTAATTCCCTCTGCTGAGTTAGGGCATATTTAACTAAACAGTGCCATTTACAGGCAGCTTTTGGGAATATAGACAAAGCATAGTAGAAAACATCAAAAGGTTAAATAACATCAAATCAAGAACAATTTGCAAGTACCCTGTTGTGGTATACTGCACTCCCTGACTCAATATATTCGTAATGGACAGGTCATGTGCCTTGTTCCAGAGAGCCGAGTCCTGTTTGATATTTCTGTCTATGTCTATTGAATTGTGACTTGTCCAGTGGCAAATTACAACCCAGCAACACCAGCCAAATCCCATTACTAACAACTTCCCTTTAGTTTTTAGTACTTGTTGTAAATCGCAGAAGTTACAGGTGAATCATTCCCTAATCCTCATTCTTTCTCAACTTCTCTTTTCCCACAGCTGGTATGTAGACGTTTCCAATAGACTAGAAGCAGAGAGAATGCTGTTGTCCCCTCCTAATGCCCATGGCTCCTACCTGGTCCGCCCTAGTGATACCATTCCTGGACTCTTTTCATTATCAGGTAAATGTATGAAAAAATTGTGGGCAACAAAAGGGTGTGTCCTGGAGAACAGTGTGTCCTGGAATCAATGGGATTTCTGACACCTCAGTTGGGTAATATATGAGCCTGACTTTGTGTTCTTTGGCCATGGCTTGACTACATTGCTAAGAATATTCATTGAGGCCATGACATATACAGTATACCTTCCTACTTTTGTAATGTCCCCAAAAATAAACCATTATAAATAATACAAGCAGAATTTCTCCCAATACCAGCACCATCAGTGGTCCTTCAAGAAATAATAGTGGCAGCAGTGGGCTCTTATAAACAGTGACAATCAAATGCAAAAGGCCATTACAATTTTTTTAAGGAAAGTGTCAGCTATAATTTTTTTTCTGCCAGATAGTGATACATATCTTTTTTTTCCTGCTTTTATTTTCTGGTTTTCTGATTCTGATTGCAGATTTTTTAAATTTTATTTCCTGAACATGATTATAGGGCAGCCATCTTGCCTGAGCTCTTCTTAACAGCATTTAGAGATATGCTTTACAACACTCACCATGGGCCATAGACACAATGGATCCGTGGATCCGCAAAACACTTGCAGACGTGTGAATGGAGCCTAAGGCTTCATGCACATGAACGTATTTTCTTTCCATGCCCGTTCTGTTTTTTTTTTTTTTTGCGGAACCATTTATTTCAATGGGTCCGCAAAAAAAATGGAAAGTACTCATTGTGCATTCTGTTTCCGTATGTCCGTTTTCCCGCATGTCCTATTTTTTTCTAGTTTGCAGACAAGGATAGGCATTATTACAATGGCCTGCAAAAATAACAGATCCGCAAAAAAAAAAACGGATGCCATACTGAACGTTATCCGTTTTATTTGCGGATCCGCAATTTGCGGACTGCAAAACACATACGGTCGTGTGCATGAGGCCTAAGTGGCACATATTATTAGGCATAATGGCCAGTGTGAAAACAGCGACACTGATATTTAAAAGTAATATCATCAAAAATTCTTATGTATAACATAAAAACTTGATTTAAAGAGGACCTGTCACCTCTCCAGACATGTCTGTTTTATAAGTACTTGCTTTCCCCATGTAATAGCAATTTTGAAGTGTCTATTCTTATGACTCTATGTTGAGCCATTCCTTAATTTTTTCTTCTAGAAGTTATAAATAAATTACTAGCAGTTTTCAATGAAGGTCCAGATGGATGTTACCAGTTGGATGTGGGCAGTTTTCCTTGTGTGCCAACTCTCAGGGGGGTGTTGGATGCAATGAGTGCTTCCACCACTACAGATGGAAGTGCTCATTGATAGAGCGCCGGGAAGCTGGCAGTCCTTTCACTCAGCTCTCTGCGCTCCTTCCCTCCTCCAGGATGCTGCACTAAACAGTGAAGCAGGGAGCCGTCTTCTCTCTGATTCTCACCATTCAGCCCTGCAAGGACAGATTGTGCTGCCTTTTTGTGCAGGAGGAGTCCGGGAATCTGCCTGTGCACTCCTCCCACACAAGGCTGCAGCGTGATCTGTGCCTGCAGGGGAGTGCTGGAGGTGATTTGATCTTCAGGAACGAGACAAGGTATTTACTGTTTTTTTAAATTTTATTAGCACTGAGGGGGCACAGAGAGGGCATTACCACTGTGAGGGGGGCACATTGAGGACATAACTACTGTGAAAGGGGCACAATGTAGGCATAACTACTGTGAGTGGTGAACAATGAGGGCATATCTACTTTAGGGGGCACAATGAGGGCATAATTACTGTGAGAGGGGCACAATGAGGACATAGCTACTGTGAAGGGGCACAGAGAGGGCATAACTACTGTGAGAGGGGTCACTCCATAATCAAGGCAAGACAGCACCACTTACTTCGCATAACGCTGAAACATGTATCCAATTGTGGCGGTGCAGGCAGTGCAGGGTCCCAACCTTCTGACCCCCTTCTCAGTTCAAACGGACAATACGATCCACCGCAGCACTCAGATTAGTAGCAAAAGCTTGACAAAGACCGAAAGGTTGAAACGTTGCTGCTACACTTTGGTGCTAATAAAAGAAGAATTTTGCTACTAATCTGAGTGCTGCGGTGAATCGTATTGTCCGTTTGTACTGTGAGAGGGGGCACAATGAGGGAATAACTACTGTGAGGGGGCACAATGTGGGCATAACTACCATGAGGTGGGCACAATGAGGGCATAGTCACTGTGAAGGGGCACAGAGAGGGCATAACTACTGTGAGAGGGGGCACAATGAGGGCATAACTACTGTGAAGGGGTACAATGAGGGCATATCTTCTGTGATGGGGCACAATGAGGGCACAACTACTGTGGGGGTACAATGAGGGCAAAACTACTGTATGGGGGGGCAGTATGGTCATAAATATTGTGAAGGGGCTCAATGAGGGCATAACTACTGTCAGAGGGCACAGTGTGGGCATAACTACCATGAGGGGGTGCAATGAGGGCAGAACTATGGTGAGGGGGCAGAATGTGTGCATAACTACTGTGAGGGTGGCAATAAGGGCATACATACTATGAACGGGGAACATTGGGGACATACCTACTGTGTGGGGTTGCAAAAAGGGGGTATAACTACTGACTGTGAGGGGGAAAATGTTTTGAAGTATGGGGGGAGGGTGTGTGCAAGTGAAAGGACCCGCCCCGGGTGCCAAACACTTTAGGCACGTCAGTGTGTTTCTGCTCAGTGTGACACTGGCACAATGACTGGATAATGTCGGACTGTGCACTGACACAATTCCAACTGGTAACAACCATCTGGACCTTCATTGCAAACTGCTAGTAATTCATTCATAACTTTTATAAGGAATAATTAAGGAATGGCACATCAAAGGGTCCTAAGAATAGATGCCCCAGAGTTGTTATTATATGCAAGTAATTGCTAAAAGAGACAGGTCAGGAGAGGTTACAGGTCCTCTTAAAAAATAGGTAATTTTCTGATTCCCTTTAAATAATACGTAAGCTGTAGAGGAGGAGCACTGTTCTCTTATCAGTTATTCTCTGGTTACTCAAGGCTGAAGTGATATCAAAGTCCTTAGCGTCTTTTTACACAGGCCAAAGCACAGTGATTGGGAGCGGAACCGTTTATTCCCAATCATAGTCCGATCATTAACCTCTTAATGACCTCTTGTTTTTTCCTCACCACATTCCAATAGTCATAACTTTTTTATATTTTCGATTATGGCGCAGGAAAAATATTTTTATATTTTAGTGGTTAAGACTTTGTTTTACTTTCTTTTTTTATACAATAACTTTTAGCCCCCTTAGGAGGCTAGAAGCTGGGATCTTTTGATCCCTTGTCCCATACACCATAATAGAGAACTATTATGGTGAATGGGAATCTGCCAGTTTGCCTGCTGATCTGTGCCTCGTGCATAGCTTTACAGACAGGTTACTATGACAGGCTTGTGAACCTTCAGCAGGCCCCAGGCTTTCATGGTAACTGATTGGAGCCCCACGGTTTTAGTGCAGGAACTCCGCTCGGAGGGCAGAGGAAGCCGCCTCCCTCTGCCTAACTCCAAAGATGCCAAAATCACTATTGACCTCCGCATCTGAGAAGTAAAAGGGATTATCCCATGACTAATGTAAAAAATGAAAATCAGAGATCATATAGGACATGCCAACCTCTTTCTAACAAAGCTAGAACCAGCCCTGTACCTCACATGGATCTAGAGATCTTCTTATTCATTGCTCCACTAGATCTATATCAAGCTGACAGCTCAAGAGGAGTGACTTTTCTTCTGCAGCTAAGGGGCATGTCCATGCTCTCCCTATAACAGCTCAGGAGGCAGTTGAAGGATGAAATTGAGCATGTGCGACCATCTCACTGAGCTGGACAAAGAAATAAAAGAAAAAACAAACAGCAGGTGGCGCTATGCAGATACATTTTATTAAATAACTCAAAGGCTATGGTAAATTTTTAATTGCATGCCATTACAAAAGTATTCAGATCCAGGTGCTGGCTTGAAAACTGCAGACATTTTTTTGTGGGACAATCCCTTTAAATGACCAAGTTCACCATCATCACCAATTCCTGTGATTGCAACCAGGTGCATGCTGTAATATACCACCGGCACAGCAGCCTGCTCCATACATTCCCAAAGCCGCTATGATGCACAGGTATAGTAATCCAAAAGTGGGTGGCACGCGACTCCACAAGGTGTCTGCGCGGGAAGACAAGTCCACAAAGTAATAGAAAATTCCCAGCGGGTGCTTGGTCTTTAGTTAATGTATTCTTTATTTAATCAGTAACAATGTATCAAAATCAGCAATGGATGCGTTTCGCTCCATCCATTGCTGACAAAGGCTGGACAGGCCGAAACGCGTCCATTGCTTATTTTGATACATTTTTACTGATAAAATAAAAAATACATTAACTGAAGATTAAGCGCCCGCTGGGAGTTTTCTATTACTATGATGCACAGGTATTTTTGCCATATATTGTACAGGAAATTTGCTATATATTGTACAGGAAAACAAGAAACCAATTCTTTGTGAGGTTAAATTGAAACCCTCCACAATTCCGCTCTGGCTTTTTGGGTTTTGTGCACCGTGCATTAAAAATAAATAAATAAAAGCCTTAAAAAATGTTTTTCTTTGTATCACCATATTCTGACAGCCATAACTTTTTTATTTTTCCAGCTGTGAAGTTGTATAGCGTTGATTTTTTGCATGGTGAGCTGTAGTTTTTAATGGTAGTATTTTGGGTTACCTACATCTTTTTGACCACTTTTTATTCAATGTTACAAGGTTCACCACACATGATGAATATTGTTATATTTTAAAGGGAACCTGTCAGCAAAAAATAGCATAGTAAGCTGTTAACAGTACCTCCTAGTGCCAGATAACAGTGTCCCAATGCACTTTTTCTTCTTTTTGCAGCACTTGGCCTCACAGAGAAATCGAAGTTTTATTCAACTGCCGCCCCGTGCTTCAAGTCAGGCTTGAAGTCATGAGGGCAGCGGCTAGGCGTCTCAATAGTGCTCTCCCGCCTCCTGCCTCCTTGATTGACATCTCGACTCGCAGTGCCGGGACCGCGCTCTAAGCCCGCATGCGCAGTAAGGGCGGCTGAGCGCGGTCCGGCTCGCGCATACATTGAGCCGACTTCATTTTTGGTTACAGTGCATGCGCCCGACACCCTGTTCCAATCGCGCCGCGCCCGGCATCTATGCGTATCGGCGCGATTGGAACAGGGTGTCAGGCGCATGCGCTGTAGCCAAAAATGAAGCCGGCTCAATGTACGCGCCGAGCCGGGACCGCGCTCCAGCCGCCCTTTACTGCGCATGCGGGCTTAGAGCGCGGTCCCGGCACTGCGATTCGGGATGTCAATCAAGGAGGCAGGAGGCGGGAGAGCACTATTGAGACGCCTAGGCCGCTGCCCCCATGACTTCAAGCCTGACTTGAAGCACGGGGCGGCAGCTGAATAAAACTTTGATTTCTCTGTGAGGCCAAGTGCTGCAAAAAGAAGAAAAAGTGCATTGGGACACTGTTATCTGGCACTAGGAGGTACTGTTAACAGCTTACTATGCTATTTTTTGCTGACAGGTTCCCTTTAATAGTTTGGACATTTTTGGATGTGGCTATACCTGTTATGATTATTTTTTTATAGTTTATGTTTAAATGTCAAATTGGGAAGGGGGATTAGAATTTTTAATTTTGTGGGATTAGAAACTTAAATTTTTTTTTGCTGTACTTTTTATTACCCTTAGGGGACTTAAACATGCGATCATCTGATCGCTTGCCCAATAGACACTGGTTTGGGCAATTCACCTCTCTACCTAAAAGGACTCTAAGCTTGCCTGTACATAGTACAGTTTGACTATGGGATCCGCTGATTGCTGGGCCGCCTCTGTACTTCCTCTTGTTTCAAATATGAAGTAAAGTTGTGTTTTGGAAATTAGCGGTAATCAGCATGTGGATCATGCGGCAGGACCGCACCATGTACAAATGTCATTAGAGAAACAAGATAATAGTCTGGCAGTTCTGGTAACTTTTAATGGATCACTGCAATAAAATATGTTAATCCCCTTGGGCTGCCACTAAATTCGTAGTTTGCATGCCAAGCTAGCTACTTTGTTCATTTTGGCGAGCTCCAAGGGGTCCATAGTTTCCATTTTCTTGACTCGTGGGGGTCCCAGAGTCAGGACCCCCATCGATCTAATAGTTATCCTCAATCTTGTAACAACTGAAATACCCCTTTAACTCCATAGGCCTTACATATATCCCAGATGCAGAAGATGCACAGAGAATGAATGGAGTGGCATCGGACATGCGTGACCATCATTCCATTCAATAAGGGTCTCAGGACTATCGTGATTGGTAAGGGCCCAGAGTTGGACCCTTGTAATCAAACAGTATCTCCTATCCTGTGGACATCACAGTTCCAGGGTCCAATACGCACCACTTCTCAAAAGCTATGAGCACAGGAATTTGGGTTGTGCAACGTGCCCCATGGAAGCTGGTGTAGAGGATGGGAGTAGCAGCAGCCCCCAATGTAGTGAAGTAGTTGTGTCATGGTGTCCTATCTCAGGCCGTCGGTCCCTGGGGTCCGATGCAGTGAAAGGGTTGAGGCCAGACTTGAAAACGTTATAAAGTTCTTTTACTAGGGCAACTTACCATTTTCCCTCTATATAAATACGATGTCCACAAGGGCTGAACATTGTGAGTAGTGGGTGCTGTATGAGCTGCTTCTCTACTCCTCTGGCAGTAGGGGGGGGGGGACACTAAGATGGAATACATATCAAATAGTTATAGGCTAAAGGTGCTGTGTAGGCAGTCACCCACATATCTGACCAGGGCCGGTGCAAGGATTTTTCAGCACGCTTAAGCTACATTTTGGCGCCCATGATCACATCACGAAAGTGATTTAAAAAAAAAGTTCATTTTGGAGCCCCCCTCCCTTCTATGCGCCCTAAGGCAGCCGCTTGGTCTGCCTTATTATAGCACCGGCCCTGTATCGGACATTGGGTGAGGACTGGAGACATGCAAACTGGGTGAGACTGTTGCAGAGGCAACTGTCCAATGCCCAGTGAATATCGTGCATGGGTCCTATTCCCACTAATAGGACTGGTGTCTCCATGCCTGATATCAACATATAAGTGGGAGACTCTGTTTGGACAACCCCTTTAATATAAAAATTTCTTCTTTATCATGGGTAACATATCAGCATTTAGACTTTCTCATTCAGAATGTATGCTGTCTGCTGAGGTGCCCAATACGGTGCTTATTAGCCACCATGATTAAGATGTTCCCTTGGCATTGATAACATTTGTTACCTAGTTTGGGGGCTCACTCAGGTCTCCAATGTGTCTCCCCCTCTTCCCGATGATGGACCTGAGCTACGGCTCCGTCAACATTCATAAATTGTGACAAACCAGATTTTCAGCCTCTTATGTCAAACGTTAATGGATAAAAAAGAACCCTGAATTTTTAGTTTTTTTTCTGCTTTCCTTTATTACTTTAGAAGACCTGAACACAAATGTCGCCAGGTTGGATTTTTTGGAGATTCTTTTAGGTGATTGATGGGTTCATAGCAGCAGCTTCTTGACATTCTTCTTACTTGTTCTCAGTTCGCAATGAGAATAAAGTCACTCATTTTCGCATCAACATGAACTCCAAGAGCGAGTATTACTTGCAGAATGGAAGAAGCTTCAAAACCATCCAAGAACTTGTGGTCTTCCATAAAACAAACTGGAAGCTTCTGAAAAGTCCCCTGCTGCAGCCGTGTATATTGAGGTAAGACTGATTTAATACACTGTATATAGAGAGTGGCAACGTATGTACTATAGCATGCAGTAACTAGAACATTCTGACCAGCAGTGTATATGATGGGAGTGGGGTGTGTCCTGTATGAAATGAGTTATGGTTTGTTTATCTAGGGTGGCAACAATCAACATTCTACATAGGAAAAGTGAGATAGTGAGATACAGAAGGTAAAAGACCAGCTCCTGACAGGTATAACAATACATGGTCAAGGAGCAGTATTATAGTAGTTATATTCTTGTACATAGGTGACAGTATTATAGTAGTTATATTCTTGTACATAGGAGGCAGTATTATAGTAGTTATATTCTTGTACATAGGTGACAGTATTATAGTAGTTATATTCTTGTACATAGGGGACATTATTATAGTAGTTATATTCTTGTACATAGGGGTCAGTGTTATAATAGCTATATTCATGTACATAGGGGTTAGTGTTATAATAGCTATATTCATGTACATAGGTGACAGTATTATAGTAGACATTTTCTTGTATATAGGAGGCAGTATTATAGAAGTTATATTCTTGTACATAAGAGCAGTATTATAGTAGTTACCTTTTTTTTGCATTATAAGACACACTTTTTCCCCCAAAAAATTGGGATGAGCATCTACAAGTGATCCAGCTGTCCAAGCCTCAGGTAATTAGGGCCACCATTTTGTTCCAGTCTGAGGTTGTAGCTCTGGCAGATCTGGAGCACTAGCTGAGCAGACAATGTCTGATGAAGAGTCATCTAGAAAAAAATCTATAATGAGGAGGACATCTGGAATGGCAGATACACCACGAGGATACAGCTAGTGCAAGACAATGGTGTGACCAGGCATCTGTCACATTCCTTCTACCTAGGCTCAGAGAAAGGTATATGTTTTTACTCCAGTCAGCCATGTCTATGTCACAGATTTGAGGGCCGACACCCCGCCTTCAGCTGCTCTTGTATTAAGTACTCATTATGTGGACAGTTTGTACATTCAAAAGAAAACTGTACAGGTCCGGTCATCTGTAACTTGTGTTTAGGAGTGAGTCATACCTTCACAGAGGCCATGGAGGAAGGCCAAGAGGATGTCACTGCAAGAACAGATACAGCCCCAGAAACTCATAGTCCTAATACTGAGGTAATCCAAAGTACCAGTGACCCTGCTGTAGAGAATGATGGCCCACCTGCTGCACTACAAGTAGGGTTGCCACCTAGCCGGTACTTCACCGGCAAGGCCAGTATTTTGCTTAGCCTGATGGTACCGGTATTTTTTTTTACTGACAATAATGAGTTTGTCGGACAATTTTCGACGCTTTCTCAGTCAGCTGCTTGGCGCTGACTGAAGAAGTGGAGGGAACAAAGTGCAGCATGGCAAAGGAGGAGGACTAGCCTGTGTATTGAAGTGGGAAGTGCCTGTAACCGGAGCCAGTTAGGAGTCCCTGCTCTCAGTGGGGTAACTAGAAATGACTGGGCCCCACAGAAAATTTTTGAACGTGGCCCCACCTCTCAGCAGCTTCTTTGCAACCCCTTCCTCCTGTGCAACCCTCACTGCTGTGACTAGTCTTGATCGTTCTCTCAGACCAGACTTGGCAAGCCATTCTGTCCGTTTCCTACACGTATATACTGTATTTCATGTCACTGTATAACCTATTACTGTATATAATATAATTGTCTAATACTGTTGTGGGGGCCCTGACAATAAAATATTTTAGTTCTCCTCTTCGGGCCCTATGGCAGCTGCTCTAACTCCATTTATGCCTTACGAGTTCCTGCTCTGGCTCCATATATGGCTGTGTCAGGGCAATGAAGATGAAGGGGGTATACACAAGACCTGTCAGTATGCTTGGGGACACCCCATGTATTAAACTTTTATTTAGATAAAAAAATTAAAATAAATTGTCTTTGCCAGGTTTTGAACTCATGAACACCCACACTGCAGATAAAGACTCTAACCACTGAGTTCAATACTAATAAATGTGAGATATTCTCTGGCTAAAAACCTTAGTAGAATTTCCCCTTGTAATTATGTACTTTTTTATTTACTAACTTTAAACAGTTAAGGCTACTTTCACAGTAGCGTTTTGGCTTTTCGTTCCTGATATCCGTTCAGGGCTCTCACAAGCGGTCCAAAACGGATCAGTTTTGCCCTAATGCATTCTGAATGGAAAAGGATCCGCTCAGAATGCATCAGTTTGCCTCCGTTCAGTCACCATTCCACTCTGGAGGCGGACACCAAAACGTCCTGGGATAAGGAGCAAGACACAATGACACACAATGTAAGTCAATGGAGACAGATCCGTTTTCTCTGACACAATAGAAAACGGATCTGTCCCCCATTGACTTTTAATAGAGTTCATGACGAACCCATCTTGACTATATAAGACATAATACAAACGGATCCGTCATGATGCATGCATGCGGTTGTATTATTGTAAAGGAAGCATTTTTGAAGATCCATGACGGATCCGCAAAAAACGCTAGTGTGAAAGTAGCCTTAGGGTACTTTCACACTTGCGTAGTTGCGGATCCGTCTGTTTATTAGCATAAACGGATCTGCACCTATAATGCAAACGTTGTATCCGTTCAGAACGGATCCGATTGTACTAGGTTTAATGACAAATGACAGATTCACAAACGGAGCCGTTTTGAATTACATTGAAAGTCAATAGGGAACGGATCCGTTTTCAAATGCACCATATTGTGTCATTGAAAACGGATCCGTCCTCATTGACTTACATTGTATTGTAACGGATCACGTTAGGCTCCGCCTCTAAGACGGACACCAAATGCTGCATGCTGCGTTTTGGTGTCCGCCTCAAAACAGAATAGAGGCAGAGCGGAGCTTAGCTGATACATTCTGAACGGATCCTTATCCATTTAGAATGCATTGGGGCTTAACTGATCCGTTTTGGACCGTTTGTGAGAGCCCTGAAACGGATCTCACAAACGGAATCCAAAACGCTAGTGTGAAAGTAGCCTTAGTTTTACTCTCTGTTTATAATATTTATAAGCATAAAGTCAAGCAGGGTATTGAATGTCAATTGGCAACCAACAATGTACTAGTAGTGACTAATACCCTTCCTTTGTAAGAGTCTACTTAAATTAGACCCAGTGCAGGGAAAAAGTTTAGCTGAGCCTATAACTGAGGAGGTGAAGAGAAAGATTGACTCCTTAAGGCTGGGTTCACACGAGCGTGATGGATTTAGATCCGGATGCGTTGCGGATGCGTTCAGTGAAAACTGTGCGTTTTCACAGGCAAAGCCATTCAGTTTTGCCTGCGATTGCGTTCAGTTGTTCAGTTTTTTCCGCGCGGGTGCAATGCGTTTTGATGCGTTTTTCACGCGTGATAAAAAACTGAAGGTTTACAAACAACATCTCCTAGCAACCATCAGTGAAAAACGCAACGCACCCGCACTTGCTTGCGGATGCTATGCGTTATTAACGCAGCCCCATTTATTTCTATGGGGCTGCAGATACGTTTATAGCGCATAAGATAGAGCATGCTGCGATTTACACGCGTTGCAGAAGTGATGCGTGAAAAAAAAAACGCTCATGTACACATCCCCATAGAAATGAATGGGTCAGGATTCAGTGCGGGTGCAATGCGTTCACATCACGCATTGCACCCGCGCGGAAATCACGCTCGTGTGAATGCAGCCTAAAGGGGTTGTCTCATCATGGACAATGTGTGCATGTCGCTAGGATATTGTCTTATAGGTGTGGGTCCCACCGGCTGGGACCCACACCTATATCGAGAACGGAGCCCTGCAAGGTGGAGGCTGGAGGACTTCAGTCCGGCCACCACCATGCCAGCTCCCAATAGAAGTGAATGGGAGCGTACTGCGCATGAGCGGCCCCCACTACCATTTATTTCTATGGGGCCGATGGAAATAGCCGAGCCAGCGCTCGGCTATTTTAGCCGGCCCCATAGAAAACGAATGGCGGGCGGCTGCGCATGCCCAGTGCGCCTTTTTTTACTTGCGTGGCTCCATTCTCGATATGGGTGCGGGACTTACACCTATAAGACAATGGGGGCATATCCTAGCGATATGCCCCCATTGTCCATGATGAGACAACCCCTTTAAACTCAAGAAGAGTTCAGTACTAGATGGCCTGACCAGAGAGTTCTATTGAAAGGTCAAGGACTTGTTAGCTCCAGATCTGGTGCAGGTTTAGGGTCTATTCACACGTCCGTGGTGTGTTGCAGATCCGCAACACACCTAGCCGGCACCCCCCATAGAAATGCCTGCTCTTGTCCGCAGCTGCGGATAAGAATAGGACATGCTGTATCTTTTGCGGAGCCGCTTCACGTCCGGCCCCATAAAGAATTAATGGGTCCACACACGTTCTGCAGAATTGCGGAACGGATGCGGACCCATTTGCGGACGTGTGAATGGACCCTTATAACAATTGTCTCTCTGCAGGAAAGATGCTGGAGTCACTAGTCACAGTGATTTCATTATAAATCAGTCTTAGATCTCCTGGCAAAGAAAGGAAATCTACAAGATCATAAAAACTGAGGCCATTGACTCTATTAAATACCGATTAGAAAATTCTGGCCAAGACATTATATTACAGGCTGAGTGAGGTAGCGGATGATCTGATCATCGCTAACCAGACGTGTGGCACGAAAGGCCGGACTATAGAGAACTCATTACTACTGGTGAGAAAAGCCATGACATACATGAAACAGCATGGGGTAGGAGCGTATATTGTAGGGTTAGACCTGAGTAAAGCCTTTCATAAATCCTATGATGACTACCTGTACTAGCTGTCGATGGAGTATAGACTTCCATGCCCTGCCCAGAACTTTTCTTTAATTTGATGTTTGTTGAAATCTTTTTCATTTTGTAAGACTTCGAAGATGTAGCTGGATCAGGAGTCAGATCCAGCAGTTTGTATCTGTGTGGTCGGTAGGTCATCCCATTAACAGGAACTTAGGGCTCATTAAGAATAATGTATCTTGGTATGGATTTCATATCATCAATAAGATCATTAGGTGGAGGATCCTGCACGATGAAGACAAATTGCTCCATAAGAAGGTGATATACAACAACCTGCTGATATCTAAGTTTAGTGTCCAGATATAGCTATGGGACGCTCTGAATCTCGATGTAAGCAGGCTGCAAAAATCTTACAGGATCCTACAGTACCTTCCCACATGGGAGACATGGCATAGGTGGCATTTCATAGCAAGATGTATATAAGAGCCAATGTGCAGTGCCAAAATGTATCAGACAGATCATGTTTTAGTGCGGATCCGTCATGGATCAGATAATACAACCGCATGCATCCGCTCAGAGCTAATCCGTTTGTATCATCTTTAACATATCCAAAACGCATCCGTCTTGAACACCATTGAAAGTCAATGGGGGACGGATCCGTTTTCAATTGTGTCAGAGAAAACGGCTCCGTCCCCATTGACTTACATTGTGTGTCAGGACGGATCCGCTTTGGCTCAGTTTTGTTAGACGGACACCAAAATGCTACAAGCAGCGTTTTGATGTCTGCCTCCAGAGCGGAATGGTGACTGAACGGAGCCAAACTGATGCATTCTGAGCGGATCCATTTAGAATGCATTAAGAGCAAAACTGATCCGTTTTGGACCGCTTGTGAGATCCCTGAATGGATCTCACAAACGGAAACCAAAACGCCAGCGTGAAAGTAGCCTTAGAGAAAAGTGTGATCAGATTGTAGAGATAATGGAGCATCTCCTATCAGCGTGTCCATTCAGTACACAGGTACGGAAGGCCGTGCCCCCATGTAGTAGAGCAGCTGTACCCTCGGCTAAGAAGACTTCCCGCTGCAGCTCAGGGCATATCACAAATCACAATATTACACCAGAATATGAAATTATTGACCTGCTACATAAAATATGCCTTAAACCTTAATACTGTGTACAGGCTAATAGTGTGATTCTATTTAGCAAAGCTTGTACACAGTATTGTCTTTGTCATATTATCTACACACTATGCAGAACATATGCTTTCTATACTAGAGCACAGCACCACCTGGAGGCCATTTTAAGATTGCATCCTGATGAATCCTCTTCCAGTGAGTGCGCTGATGTACGGCAGAGTGACCTGCCATAAGATGGCCATACTCCTAACAGACAAATACACCGTTATGTTTAGAGGGGGTTGCCAACTCTCCTGTCATGTTGAATGTCCACATGCTCAATTCTTTTTTCTCATGTCAGATAAACCGCTAGTAGTGTCTAGTAGCAGCTTATTCCTTCCCCCTATTGAAAGCACATGTACTCTAAGCTGTCTATAAACGGGTATAGTGGTTCAGAACGAATAATTGAATTTGTATGCCCACTTTTAGTTAGAACAGAACTGGTGTGGTGGTCTGCTGTCTTGATGTTAAGGTGGTGCAGTGGTTGGTTAGCATTGTTGCCCTTTAGTTTTGGGTTCCTGGGTTTGAATTTGAACCAAGGTGAACATTTGCATGGAGTTTGCATGCTCTCCCTGTATTTGCACGGACGGTTACTCTAGGTGTTCTGATTTCTTCCCCTATCAATAAAACATACTGACAAGTTAATTTGGAATTTAAATTGTTGGCCTTAATGAAGACATTGGAGGAGATTTATCAAAACTGGTGTAAAGGAAAACTGACTCAGTTGTCCGGCGCAACCAATCAGATTCCACCTTTCATTTTCCAAAAAGCTCTAAAAAATGAAAGGTGGAATCTGATTGGCTGCTATGGGCAACTAAACCAATTTTTCTTTATACCAGTTTTGGTAAATCCACCTCATGGAGCGATATCAGTTTTTTGTTGGGACAATATAAATGAATAAAAATAAATAACAAAAAAGTAATAGCAAGGCTTCATTCACATCACCGCTCAGCCTTTTGGAAAAGGACGGAAAGGATGGAAAAGCCACATAACTGACACCAAACTGACTATAATGGGGTCAGTTAGGTGATCGCTCAGAAGATAATTTGTAAGCGGGACAAAAGTAGTGCATGCAGGACTTTTGTCTACCCTAAAAAATCATCTTCTGAGCAGAAACCTAACGGACCCTATTATAGTAATGGGGTCCTAAGGACTCCGTTCAGGTCAGTTTGGTGTCAATTATGAGCCATCTCCGTCCTAAACGGAGCAGGAGAACGGAAAGGCTGAGCAGTGATGTGAACGAAGCCTAAATAATATAAACACCCGATATCTCTATTAGGTAGAGCAGGATCAACCAGCAACACAGAGTGTGTTGGTTTTCTGGGAGGCAATGGCCTGTCCATTAACGATTATATTCGGAAGGATGTATCTCCATTCAAATGGCATAGACTGATATGCTGCAACTACACTCCTCAACAATGAAATTCCAGCACCAAGAAGGACAAGCCATAAGGTGATGCAAACCAAGGAAGCAGCAAGTGTCATCAAGATCTGCAGATAACCATATTTTCAAGCACCTAGCTCCAATTTGTGGCATGTCGGAGGGACACAAAAGCCAGATGGAAAGCAAAGTTTTTTTTAGCCACAGGAAACCTAAAAAATCAGATCAAGTCGTGCTCGGATGATTGTGTGATGTCTACTGTTCATTGACGTGCCAGTTATCGCCACTTGCCACAAACTGAGAAGGACAGAATACTTGAACTGAGATAACTTTGGCAGATCTCTGAACGCCTAGGCTGAGATGTCAGCACTGATCAATATTTCATGTCCTGGTGATTGGGAGAACAACGATAAATTGGAGTGACAACAAGAGGTGCACAGAGACAAACCTCGCCACAGGTGAATTTTCTGATTAGAAAAATGACGCATAGTAATCCATTCTGTACTGCAAGTGCAAAGGGCGTCTCACCCCAGGGTCCTCTCTATAACGCGTAAAAGACCGAGTGGTATGTTGAGGCCTAAAATGTCTCTTTATGTCTGTCACGGTTCTCCTACCTGGATACAGCTGGACCCCAGGCTTGGGCTCTTAAGCAATAAATAGGGGGAATAATTGAGGGATTTGAAGAAATACCTTGAGTCCAGACCTTGAGATGAAGTTCAATGGCAGCTTTATTTGAATAAGCGTTTCTCCAAACAGTTTCAGGCTTTGTCTTGGTTCCAGCTGGCTTTAGCATTAAACTGGCAGGCAAACTCTACTCTGCTCTATCCTTCTCTCACTCTACTGTACTGACAGGCTGACTTGGTAACTTGGCTTCTTCTTCATGCAACAAGCCCACTAGGCACGCCTGGGTGATCTCTTACGCCTCTGGAGGTATCTACGAACTATATCCCTCTTTGAGAGTAAGTAGTCGTGACGCCAGCTGCAGTTAAGCAGCAGTAGCGCAAGGCTCCCTTTTGTAGTGATGTTATGGTACCCAGTGGTGGGAAGGCCAGAGTGGTGTTAAACAGACCACAATTTCCCTGGAGATGTTGTGTAGCGCTTTGTCACGGTTCTCCTACCTTTGAATATGGTTGGATCCCAGACGAGCGTGGTCCGAAGCAGTGCAAACGGGGTTGGTAACTTGGGTGATGAAAGAATGAAGTTGAGTTCAGACTTGTTGAGCATTTGCTTTACTTGTAATAAACGATATTTCATAAAATTTCCAGACTTTCTCTTGGTCATCAATAGGTTTCAGCAGGCAAATGGCAGGCAAATACTCTCTCTGCATACAAACTCCTCTCTGCTGTATCTTCTCTGTAGCTCTCTTAGCTCAGCTATGTTAGTAGTCAGATTCTTACTGTAGATAATCCTAGGAACTTCTTGTCCTGGCTATGAATACCTCAAGCTTGCTTATGCTTGGTGTTTCACAACCTCCAGTGATAAGGCTGGCATAGGACTAACAGAACCTGTCCAGGGAGGACCAGGCCTGCTAATTTCCCTTAGTAGGGAAGAGACTGCACTAGGCAGGGCACTTGTACATAGTCACTACATAAAACCTCAATGAAAAGGAACATGGCTTGATCGCAAACCACCAGGGACCTTTAAATGTGGCAATGACTGTATCTGTTGTCCCATGATCCTTAAATCAACTACCTTTAAAAGTGTAGCGACAGGTAGGATGTATCAGATGTGAGACTTTGATAATTGCAAGACTCAGGGTGTGGTTTATTTGTGTACTTGTGAATAGTGTTGGGCGCGAATATTCGAATTGCAAATTTTAATCGCGAATATCGCAACTTTCGAGAATTTGCGAATATTTAGAATATAATGATATATATTTGTATTTTTGAATATTCTACATTTTTTTCCCATCAGTAACCTCCCTTCTTGCTTGTGGGCCAATGAGAAGGCTGCAATGTCTTTGTCTGAGCTTAGCAACATCCCTAGCAACCAATAGGAAAGTTGCTTACCCCTTACTATATGAGAACCTCCCCAGCAGCCATTTCTACAGTTGTTTACAGTTCTGAGAGAGACAGCAGTGTTATTGCTGTGCTATGTGCTTTGCTGTGTCATTACATTAGATAGTTAGTTAGCTTATATATATAATACAGATAGTTAGTGGGAGATAGTCGGTGTAGGTTAGATAGTGATATAGTGTAGCTGATAGGTTCCAGTGCAGGGTGTTAGGTAGTGTGATAGGTTCTGCCGTCCATACATACATGGTACAGACATAGTGCTGTGATGTTACAAGTTCACAACAATACTTAGAGCACCAATCACTAATATGTAGCCAGACCTGCTAAAATGTGAAGTTGCACCGATTGCGCAAAAATATGCGCATCATTAATTGCCGATTTGCGCAATCGCGAGTATATTGGAGCACTCTATCTGCATATAAAGCTATTGTAATGTTCTGCTGTGCCAACCATTTTCTCCAGTCTCAGGAAACTTCTAGCAGCTTGAAAAATGTACCTATAGTGACCCACGCCTATACTGCGAGAAAATTATGCGCATATTACATTGCTGATTTTCGTAATCAAGAAAATAACTGCGATTTCACGAATATATGATGAATATTCTAGAAAAATATTCACGAAATATCGCAAATTTGAATATTGCCCCTGCCGCTCATCACTACTTGTTAATGCCCTCTCAGTTATGTCGGTAAGACAAAACAGGAATTGAGACGTAGAGTAGGAGGTCATATTGGGGATATAAATCATCATTGCGATAAACCTATAGCACGCCATGTCTTGGAACATTATAATGGAGACTATAGGTCTCTCAAATTTCAAGTACGGTAATTGAAGTGATTTGTAAATCTCCTAGAGGTGGCTACTGGAATAAGAGGATTCTGTGTAAAGAGGCTCAGTGGATCCACCGTCTCAAAATGATGGGGCCGCTGGGCCTCAATGAGCAGATCTCCTTTGTCTGTTTTCTTTAGAAGCCTCCCTTGCCCAGCATGCTTAATTTTTCCATTTTTATCTTTATGTCCCTTTCTCTATTTTGTACATATAGACAACCTGTCTCTATACCGGACAACAAATGGTCGTTTATGTACAACTTTATAATTTAGGGGACCCTTGTTGAATGGTATTTAAAATTCCTTCCCTGGGTTTGATGTATCTCCCCTATTCTCCCCCCCCCCCTCTTTATTATCCTTCAATATGGCGACCTCTATAAGTGACATGAGATTGTATCCTCAGGTTCTCTGTATCTACCCCCTCCTACCATATTTTGATTAATAAAGTTGAACGCACTGGCCATTGTACAATACCGGTGCTTGGACCGCTTATTTGCGTTCCACCAGCGCTATGGTGCGTTCTACCGACCTGAAATGCGTTCCACCGGCTGGAAGTTACTTTCTCCTTTCGCTGATTCAGGCGCCGTGTGTACAATTGATGTATATTTCTCAACTTTTGTAGTATCTCATTCACTGTATCAATAGCCTCTCATCCTGGTTTTATTTTTAATCTATTTATATATCAATTTGGTCCATTATTTTCCTTTTTTATCCTTGGAACGCAAAATGCATTCTATTGAACCGGAGGTAAGGCAGAGTTACATCCTCCCACCGGATATTAGGCATTAAGGAGCAGGAGCACCATTTACAAACATTGCTTATTACTGCATGTATTGTGGGGAGTCGCTCTGGTAGATAGCAGTGCGGGTGCAGTATAGAGGCAAAACAGGGAGTCCAGATAGTGCAATAAACAGTGTTTTATTCACACTTGCACAAAATAAAACAGTCTCTTGGTGTTAATTCACACACATAAGAAATCAAGCGGAAAAACAAGACAGTCCAAAACAGGCTCCAGTCACCTGGGAGGTTTTTAGATGCAGGTTCACACCTGGCTGTCAGTCCAGCCGTAAGACAGTCGCCGTCAGGCTTCCAGGTCGTCTGCCCTCCTCCTTGCTTGGTTCTTGCTTCCAGCCCAGAGAACTTCCAAACACAAGTAAAACAGTCTAACAGCAGCTCCAGGACAATCACACCCTCCACACCCAGCTGCTGGCTGTGTTATAAAGGCCCTGGAAAACCCGGCCTGGACCGTGGGGAGTAGGCACCCACCCAACTCTTTGCCTACTCCCAGTAAGAGCCGGCCCGGATTGGCTTTGCAGCCAAACTAAATAGCAAGGTGTCAAGCAGCACTAGCTGCTGCTGACACACCAAAAACTGCTCTACCTCACCGAGGCCAGGAACCTCGGTGACACGTACCTCCCGTCGACCACAGTACCTTGCACCTTACCACATACCCCCCTTTGTTCAACCCTGAGGGGGTGAACACATGTGAGGCAGTGGACGCGGACAGGGCATCTGCGTTACCCTGCAAGCGGCCTGCCCTGTGTTCCACGGAGAACTTGAAGTTCTGCAGGGATAGGAACCACCTGGTGACCCGAGCATTCCTCTCCTTGCCTGGCTCATCCACTTGAGAGGGGAATGGTCGGTCACCAGACGGAACCTCCTCCCTAACAGGTAGTAGCGGAGAGATTCGAGTGCCCACTTGATAGCCAGGCACTCCCTCTCCACTATGCTATACCTGGTCTCGGCGGGACTGAGCTTACGGCTCAGGAAGACAACGGGATGTTCTTCCCGTTGACCTCCTGAGACAGTACAGCACCGAGGCCTACCTCTGAGGCATCCGTCTGTACTATGAATTCCCTGTTGAAGTCGGGTGTCACCAAAACCGGGACCCACACAGGGCCGACTTCAATGCAGAGAAAGCCTCTTCTGCCTTCTCACTCCAGTGAACCTTTCCGGACTTTCGTCCCTTCAATAGGTCTGTCAATGGTGCTGCTATCGTGGCAAAGTGGGGCACAAACCTCATGTAGTACCCTACAATCCCCAGGAACGATTTTACCTGCCTGGTAGTGACCGGTCGGGGCCAGTTACGTATGGCTTCTACTTTAGTTACCTGCGGCTTGATGACTCCCCGCCCAATAACATATCCCAGGTATTTGGTCTCTTCCAACCCAATCGCACACTTCTTTGGATTGGCGGTTAGTCCAGCTTTCCTCAGGGCATCCACAACCGCCTGCACTTTGGGCAAATGGCTTTCCCAGTCGGTGCTGTGGATGATTACATCATCTAAGTAGGCCAAGCGCACCGACGATGAGGTCGCAGTACAATATCCATTAACCTTGGAAGGTGGCGGGGCGCCATGCAGGCCAAAGGGTAACACCTTGTAATGATACAGGCCCTGCGGGGTAACAAAGCGGTTTTTTCCTTGGCCGCCTCCGTTAAGGGTACCTGCCAGTATCCTTTAGTGAGGTCTAGCACAGAAAAATAACGGGCTTGCCCTAAATTCTCAACAAGCTCGCCTACCCGGGCATGGGATACGATCGAACTTGGACACTTCATTTAATTTGCGAAAATCGTTGCAGAACCGCAACGTCCCATCCGGCTTGGGTATTAGAACTATGGGACTGGCCCACTCACTTTTCGACTCCTCAATGACATCAAGCTTCAACATTAACTGCACTTCCTCCGCGATGGCCCGCCGCCGAGCCTCGGGTACCCGGTAGGGTTTTAACCGATCTTGGCCTGAGGCTCAGTGACGATGTCATGTTGGATGAGAGACGTGCGGCCAGGAGGTCCGAGAACACATCCGTGTTCCGACTGACGAACTCCCTGACATCCTGAACTTGTTTGGAAGACAGGCTGTCTGCGATTTTTACCGTGGTTACCGCTCGCAGGCCTCGAACTGTGGGGCTGGACCCTTGTCACCTAGTAGCCCTGGCCGGGGGCTGTTGTCGTCGGCCGTGTCCCTGTCTTTCCACGGCTTCAGTAAATTCACGTGGTACACCTGCTCCGGCTTGCGCCGCCCGGCTGGTGTACTTTGTAATTTACTTCCCTACCTTCTCAATAACCTCATAGGGGCCCTGCCACCTGGCTAGGAACTTGCTGTCAAGGGTGGGCACCAGAACCAAAACCCGATCTCCCGGGTTGAAGCTCCGCACCTGAGCCTGACGATTGTACACCCTACTCTGGGCTTGTTGCGCTGCCTCCATATGCTCCCGGACCAGCGGCAACACCCTTTCCATCCGTTCCTGCATCTGGGTGACATACTCAATGACACTTTTGTGGGGGACAGGCTGTTGTTCCCACGCTTCCTTGGCGATATCCAACAGGCCCCGAGGGTGTCTGCCATAAAGCAGTTCGAAGGGCGAGAACCCAGTAGAGGCCTGGGGCACCTCTCGCACTGCGAACATGAGATAGGGCAGAAGCAGATCCCAGTCCTTCCCATCTCTAGACACCACCCTTTTAACATGTTTTTTAAAGTTTGATTAAACCTCTCGACAAGACCGTCTGTTTGTGGATGGTAAACGGACGTCCGTAACTGCTTTATACGCAACAATTTACACAGTTCCCTCATAACTTTGGACATAAAAGGGGTCCCTTGGTCTGTCAGAACCTCTTTTGGCAGGCCCACACGGGAAAACATTTCCATTAACTCTTTGGCAATGAGCTTAGCTGAGGTATGTCGCAGAGGCACCGCCTCCGGATATCGAGTGGCATAGTCGAGAACTACCAGAATGTGCTGGTGGCCCTGGCAGACTTTTGGTACAGGCCCAACTAGATCCATAGCGATTCGCTCAAACGGGACCTCAATAATTGGAAGAGGTACCAGAGGACTACGGAAATGTGGCTGGGGGCTATTTATCTGACAGGTGGGACAGGACTTACAATACTCTTCTACTTCCTTAAACAAACCGGGCCAGTAAAATCGCTGTAGTATGCGGTCCTGCGTTTTCTGCCACCCCAGGTGTCCCCCAAGAACATGTTGGTGGGCAAGCTCCATGACCAGCTTGCGATACGCTGTGGGCACCACCAACTGTTCAACAGGCTCACCTCGGATTTGGTTCACTCGATACAACATATCCTGAAGAACAATGAATCGCGGAAACATTAATTCAGCCCCAGGTTTCTGGGGTTTACCATCAATTATTATGACACTTTCCCAGGCCCTGGTTAGGGTTTGGTCCCGGTGTTGTGCGGTCCCAAAATTTTCCCCGGAGACATTGAGGTCTGCCAACTCAGGTCCCGGTGGCAAGTCCTCCGTGTCTCCCACCATTACACTCAGTGGGGTTGTCTCCCTCTACCGCAGCAGTGGTGGTCACTCCTACCGCTGGCCCTTCAGACTCGGGCTCCCAGGGTTCTGGCCTTCCAGTGGTATCAGGCCACTCTCCTAGGGTTACCCCTGTCTCGGGTCCATCAGACAGTTTTATCGCCGGCCACAGTGCCGGGAAACCTGGGAAGTCCCTCCCAAGTATCAATTCATGCGGAGTTTGGTAGCAACAGCCACCTCGTGGGTCCACTTACCAGCCGCTGTGGACAAAGTCACTAGTGCAGTGGGGTAGTCTTTAGGTCTCCGTGGATGCACAGGACCCCGATTTTACGGCCGGTATACTCCACAGGCCGTACTCAGGGCAGCCCTTACCAGGGAGACTAGACTCCCGGAGTCCAGCAGGGCCACCGCCAGAGAATCTCCCACCTCTACCTGACACAGGTGGTTATTGTCCTGCCCTCACGGGTGCCAGTTGCGCACAGCTTCCGTGCATACAGGGAGTGGCGATAGCCATAGTTCACATCCATCGGCTCATCCCGATGCGGACAGTCGGCCCTGATGTGGCCTGGCTCCTGACACCTCCAGCATACCACGGGAGGCGGATCCGCAGGGGGTATATTCCGTGCAGGCCTCTCTGTCGCCGGACGCCGGAACTGGGGCGGAGGCCTCCGGGTTTGACTGACCCTTCCCAGCAAGATTCCCTGCAGGTTTCTGGTGGCCTCGTAACGCTCCACCAGGTCGACTCATCTCCAGGGCACTTACCGGAGACGCCTGGCCGACCCAGTGTTGGAGGGGATAAGGCAGGGCCCTCCAGAACATGTCGGCCAGTAGACGGTCCAGCATAGCAGTCGGACTTAGAACATCAGGCTGCAGCCACTTTTGCAACCGATGCAGCAACTCATAGTACTGCGGCCTGGCGGGTTCAGCCGCTTTAAAGTCCCACTGGTGGACCCGCTGAGCCCGGACCAACACGCTTACCCCCAATCTGGCCAGGATCTCCCCTTCACCGTGGGGTAATCAGCAGCCTGGGCATCTGCCAAGTCAAAAACTTGCTGGGGCCCGGATGCCAGGAACGGAGCGACCACCTCGGCCCACTGGTCACGGGTAACTTTTTCCTCACGGCTACCTTCTCAAAGACCGCCAGATATGTCTCAACGCCGTCCGAAGGGGTCATCTTTGGGATCGCCGCACGGACCGCTTCCGGGCATCATGGTCGTGGTGGGACGCTCCTGCAGCTTGTAACGCCATCACGTGCTGTAACAGTAGCTGGTTGGTCTCCCGCTGCTGCACGTTAGCCTCTATGAGAGCTTTCACAGCCGCCTCCATGTTGCCAGCAACTCCTACTTGTAGCTTTGCTGGCTTAATATATGCCATGCACTTGTGCCCAGCAAAACAAAAACAAACTTCGGGCGGTCACGCCAGCCTCACTGCGCATGCCCGCATCCGACACCAAATGTGGGGAGTCGCTCTGGTAGATAGCAGTGCGGGTGCAGTATAGAGGCAAAACAGGGAGTCCAGATAGTGCAATAAACAGTGTTTTATTCACACTTGCACAAAATAAAACAGTCTCTTGGTGTTAATTCACACACATAAGAAATCAAGCGGAAAACAAGACAGTCCAAAACAGGCTCCAGTCACCTGGGAGGTTTTTAGATGCAGGTTCACACCTGGCTGTCAGTCCAGCCGTAAGACAGTCGCCGTCAGGCTTCCAGGTCGCCTGCCCTCCTCCTTGCTTGGTTCTTGCTTCCAGCCCAGAGAACTTCCAAACACAAGTAAAACAGTCTAACAGCAGCTCCAGGACAATCACACCCTCCACACCCAGCTGCTGGCTGTGTTATAAAGGCCCTGGAAAACCCGGCCTGGACCGTGGGGAGTAGGCACCCACCCAACTCTTTGCCTACTCCCAGTAAGAGCCGGCCCGGATTGGCTTTGCAGCCAAACTAAATAGCAAGGTGTCAAGCAGCACTAGCTGCTGCTGACACACCAAAAATCCGGCTCTTACCTCACCGAGGCCAGGAACCTCGGTGACACGTACCTCCCGTCGACCACAGTACCTTGCACCTTACCACAGTATATATGGGGGTAACTTTGGATCTAATTTTGCGCCTACATCATCCTGGTTGCCATTTTCTTCATTCATCTGTTGTTGAACCTCGTCCCTTTGATGAACCAATGACTACCTTCAATTGGGAAACGCGTCAGGACCTACAGTGACAGGTTTTTGAAAACATCTAAGGGATTTCTAGGGCATTTTCAGGGTTTAGCCACCGATAAGTGGAGTCGCCCCTTTCGGGGTGGGTTCTCCGCTTTTGGCAGGGATAGCCTTTTAGGAACACCCAGGGATAGATCTTTTTCTTACATTTTATCTTACGGTCACAAACCCTGATGCGCGTTCTTTCCAAATAAACCACAGGAACCGTGAGCAAACCCACCCACGTTTCCCACATAGATAAATGCTATGCAAAGAGGATATGCCTTAGTATCTGATTTATGGTATTTAGCCCTACTGCCTTTTTTTTTTTTTTTTTGTGGGCATATATTATTGTTTGTTTGATTTATTCTACTTATGTGGGGGTTATTTATTTTATTTTACTATATAATAATAAATGTTATATTTTAGAGTTTTTTTTCCTAAAAATCTAATTTTTGATCCCTCTGCTATTATATTTTTTTCATGCTACTGTGCGTTGCCTGCGTGGCTTAAATGTGCTACTACGGCCTGTAGTATTTTCGCACTTGTTTCCCTTTGAGAATACCTGGGACGTCATTGGTCAGCAATTACAAAAGGAACCTCTAACAGCGGATCTTGATGATTTGTGTGTTCAAGTGTATTCAGCGTGCAGCATGCCAATGTGTGTGTATTTCTGCATGTGGCGCTCATACTCAATATTGAATTAATAAATATGATTTTGCTTCCATTTTTGTATTATTTGCATATAATTAACATGTCTATCGACCCTGTGATTTTCATAATTCAATGACTTTTCCTTCTTTGTGTTGCAATTTACATGTTGAAGAGTGTATAAAGTGAAGCTCAACACTCTAACATTGGTTCCAGTGACAGTATATTAAAGGGGTATTCCCATCACAGACAATGGGGGCATATTTCTAGGATCTGCCCCCATTCTCTGATACGTGCGGGTCCCACCTCTGGGACCCGCACCTACAACAAGAACAGAGCGGGGAAAGCTGTGGCTGGAGGACCCCTGATTTCCCAGGGTCTGCCACCACCAAGTGCTGCTCCCCGCTGCTCCCATAAAAGTGAATGGGAGCGCACGGCGCACACGCGGCCCCTGTTCCCATTCATTTCTATGGGGCAGACGGAAATAGCCGAATGCTCGGCTATTCTCGGCGGCCCCATATAAATGATTGGAGGGCGGCTGCTTATGCGCAGTGCACCCTCCGTTCATTTCCCCGCTCCGTTCTCATTGTAGGTGCGGGTCCGAGAGGTGGGACCCACAGCTATCAGACAATGAGGGCATATACTAGCAATATGCCCCCATTGTCTGTGATGGGAATACCCCTTTAAGGTCCTAAAGGTTATTTGTGAAACAATCCTCATTAACTCCAGAGTAGGTGTTTACATTATCATGTCAGAGCCTTGGCCCACCAAATAATCCTCTTAAGCTCTGGTGGGCCAGTGGCCCCTGCAGATGTTTGTAGTGTTTAAATTATGGTCTCATAGATACTAAAAAGGAGATAATGGTCAAAGTAGGCATATAGTGTCTGTTGTGTTGGATTTCTCCCACAGTCTTTGTTTTGTGTCTCTGGTCTATGTCTCATTTAGCACTAGTCTTGCAATGTTGTATTGACTTCAATCTTCTACCATCTTCTTCTAGATTGACCTTACTCAAACCTGGGAGAGGTCACATTCGGAGTTCGAACTTGTCAAAAAGTTAGGACAAGGATTTTTTGGAGAAGTTTACGAAGGCGTCTGGAATGACACGGTAAAAGTAGCCATAAAGACCTTTAGGCAAGGTTGGTCTTTGTCAAAACTTATTAGTTATGGCAATAAGGTGAATATCGAGAGATGTCCATATTAAAGGGTTTTCTTCTCCTTACAGATGACCTCAACAGAAGTGACTTTGAGAAGGAGATACATGCTCTCAAGAATATTTGTCACAGGAATCTCATCCAGTTGCTGGCTGTGTGCACAATTGGGGAACCTGTCTACATTGTCACTGAGCTTATGGTCAAAGGAAACCTAAATGAGTACTTGAAAGGTAAGGCAAGATGACAATGATGTCTTCAAGGCAAGAGACAAATCGATTCCAGTACATTCAGGAGTAAACTAACTGTCTCACCATTAATTCACTGCTCAAGGAGACAGAGTGGAACTTTCTAATATGTACCTTGTCATGATTGTGCCTGTGTGAAGACTGTAAATGCCTGGATGGAAACAGTCAGCAAGTTGCTGTTGACAGATCCCATCTTCTTATTGTTTCACTCTGTTTTGCAATTTTAACACATAATGGGGGTTTGCTAATTAATCAATAGCACCTTAATGGTTTCTAAACTCAAATCATTACCTAATTGGACTTGTAAGTATTCTTAAACATTTATATTCATAGTATTTGAAAGTTCAAGTGCTAGCAAACATCATCAATTTATGTGTTAAGGACTAGAAGAAAGCTATATTTCGGAAGGGCTACAGCTTTCACCTTGTTCTCATTTTGGCTATTTGCAATGGCTCTCGGTGCCTGGGGATAGAAATAGTCAATAAACTGCTGTTGACAGATATGTAATTCTTATTATAAGTCTCCCTTCAGTACATCATGGTGGTGTGCTGTGAATAAGCTGTGGGTTTGAATGATGTAGATTTCCTTATTGTAGAATATTGAGCGGTGAATCATTACAATTCTCATTTTACCACATACGTTATACAGCAGCATAATAATGAAGGGTTTATATCCCTGCGTAACTAGCTCTATTTGAGATTCAGTAACTGTATCTATTTAAACATGTTTATGATACCATCTGAATTAATATGTTCATTAAATGCAAATAAAAAGATCACTTGTGAGATTCAGATGAGACAATCCTTTGGTAAAGTGGGCACAAAACATCTGAACATTGTAGATTTTATTAAGTGACTATAAAAGATGACCAAAGTTTATATCTTTGCAGGTCCTGAAGGCAAGCGACTAAAAAATGCTGACTTTGTTCAGATGATTTGCCAGGTGGCAGATGGTATGGAATATCTGGAAAAGAAACAAGTTGTACACAGGGATCTGGCCACACGAAATGTTCTAGTTGGAGAAAACCTTATCTGCAAGATTGCTGATTTTGGATTGGCTCGGCTACTTAAGGTTAATAATAAGACCCCTGTCCTACTAGGGTTGTGTGGGTGTGCACTTGTATGTCACCAAGTTGGCCATGGCATACTTTTACAGGAGTCATAACTACATTGTTCTCAGATCTAGCTCAAAACCCCATTTCCTGTCATATTGAGATATACATTTTTGGCTGTCTCTAGCCACCACTAGGGGGAGTCTACTGCAGAAAGATGTATACACCTTCCATGAAAGAGAATCTGAGCTGGTGACAGAGACCCCGATCACAATGCAGAGTCACTTCCTAAATTTTGGCTTGTCATTCTCTAAATATCAGGGCAACATAAAACTAGTGACAGATTCCCTTTAAGTTCATTGATTGAGAGCTTCCTCTAGTGTCAGCTGCAGGCAGGCAGAGTTTTGTCAGTTAACCCTTTAATGGCTTGATGAAGGGAAGCACAGGATTTGGAGCTCTATACCAAAAAAATGAAAGGGGTTGTCTAAGTATTTAATACTGGTGACCTATCCTCAGGACAGCAAATATTATGTTTAGAGCAGCATTTAGATACCATGTAGACTCTAACTGTAATGCATCAGCCCATCCACGACCTCAGATCCACCTTGGTCATCCGATCAGCATACAAACACAAGTTGACGGCAGCATATCCAGAAGTGAAGTTTATTCACAGTGGGTACATGAAAAAAATGTGCAATATCGCCAATAAAGTGCAACGTTTCGATCACATAGTAGTCTTTATCAAGCATGTAGTCAAAACGTTGCACTTTATTGGCGTTATTGCACATTTTTTCATGGACCCACTGTGAATAAAGTTCACTTCTGGATATGCTGCCATCAACTTGTGTTTGTATGGTACCCTCAGGACAGGTCATCAGTATCTGATCGGTGGGGGTCCGACACCCAGCATCACCGCCAATCAGCTGAAGAGACCATTGTGCTCCGGTGAGTGCTGCATCCTCTTTCTAGGCCAGTGATGTCATGTTCATGGATAACATGGCCTAGGCGCATCCCAGTCCCGTTCCAGTGAATGGAGCTGACTTGCAATACAAAGCACAGCTGCTATACAATGGACGGCACTGTGCTTGTTAAGCCGTAAGGAGGCCACGGCGCTCACCAGAGTGCTGTAGCCTCTTCGAACAGCTGATTGGTTGGAATGCTGGAAGTTGGAGTCCCACCAATCATATAATGATGACCTATTCTGAGGAAAGGTCCTCAATATTAAACACTAGGAAAACTCATTAAAGCTTTAACCCTTAAAATACAGGTTATAGGTTACAAAACTTTAAGAAAAAAGTCTTTAAAATGTGTCAAAAGTCCTCAGCAGTAATCCTGCACTTGGGTTCAATAACTAGACTATAGTGAAGTTGCTTTGCTAGTGACTCCATGTTTATAGGGATGTAATTTCCCAGAGCAGCTATTGGGTGATGTGAACTTGTGTCATGATGTCACTATGGAGCCATTACAGCCACTTTGTCACTCCAGAAGACAAAGAATTGCTGACAGGATAACTGCATTGGAATTTTGATGTTATAGAAAATACAAACTGTAGATTTGGAGATTTTGTAAATTTGTTAAAACTCTAAAAAACATAAACCATTATCAAGAATGAGAAGGGGCCATATGTTATACAAAATAGAAAATCAGAATCATTGCCCTTATTTTCTCTACCACTAGTTGGTGCTGGAGAGCTGCATGTGTTTTTTTCTGATTTTCTGTTTCCTTTTAAGATCAACAGGGAAGCTTGGACCCTACAAGGAAATGTAGAAATCTGTCATTTCTAACAAATTATGGTGTGCATTTATTTCAGGATGATTATTACTCCCCAGAGAACAATCGTAGTATTCCAATAAGGTGGACAGCACCCGAAGCTTTAATGTACTGCAAATATTCTACAAAATCAGATGTGTGGTCATTTGGGATTGTGATGTTTGAAGTGTACACCCTTGGAGACATGCCATATAAAGGTAATAAAAGCAGACATGATACTAATACATTAGGTCGTGTTCTTTGGTAATTTTTTCTTCTTGGGTTTCTTTCTTCCCTAACACTGGGCTAAGCTAGGGCAGAAGACCTGAAGGTACAACATAAAGCTGACCACTATTAGCCATGGAGAGATACCCGGCTTGTCCGTGCATTAAGCAGACTGCCCTGGTTTCAATTTTTGCAATGCTTGAATGGGTTACTCATCTCATACATTGGGGGCCTATCGCTAGGATACGCCCCCAATGTCTGATAGGTGCGGATCCCACCTCTAGAACGGAGGCTGCAAAGTGAAGGGTAGCAGACTGCGCATGCACAGCCGCCATCCATTTATTACTATGGGACTGCTGAAAATAGCTGAGCAGCGTGCTCGGACATTTTCGGAAGTCCAATAGAAATGAATGAGAAGTGCACTGTGCAAGCGCAGCCTCCGCTGCATTGACTTGATTCTACGGGGCTGATGGTAATAGCCGAGCCAGCATGCTTAGTCCGCTCACCTTCACTTTGCGGGCTGTTATAGAGATAGGTGCTTCTGGGACCTGCACCTATCAGACATTGGGAGCATATCCTAGCGATATGCCCCCAGTGTATCAGATGGGCCAACCTCTTCAATGAGGACTCACAGGAGACGTCTCCTAGTGATTTTAGCTGATCAGGGCATGTGATCAGCTTGCGGAGAAGAGATTGTCACAAAAGAACAGGTTGTTCAGATCAGCAGCCAGTCCTAATTTTGTCCCTCCCATTTGTAGAAAAAGGGATGGAACTAATTGGGTTTTACTTGTCCAAACCTTTGTCCAAAGCTGTCTTCTTAGCTCTCCACTTGACTAACTGAACAAATTTAGTTCTGTTTCATCTGCAGCATGGCTCAGGGGTGTACGTGAGAGGATGTGGCCGGATGGAAGTAGTAGATGTAGTACTCAAAGTTCTGACACGTCTTGGGCTAGTGCAGTGATGTAGAAGGTCACATCTTTCCTGGGGCAGATTGGCCATAGACCTTACAGGGAAAACTCCTGGTGGGCCGATACCCGGGGGGCCAACCAAGCCCTCTTATCCTCCAGTGACCACACATTCCCTCCTGAATTCAACTGCTGTGGCCCGCATCTCGCCTCCTAAGCCTCCTCCTCCATATCTTAACGAGAGACAACTGGAGGAGGAAAGAAAATGGCATTTACTAATGGCCACCACAGAGGGACAGCTTTTGCGGCAATATATTGTGTTGCACTGTGGTATATGGTTCTGATGAGACAGTATTTTGCATTATGGTATTGCTGACCCTGCCTACTTTTTTGCCCCCATACAACATGAGGCCACTTTTAACCACTTCAGCCCCCCCCCTAGCTTAAACACCCTTAATGACAAAGCCACTTTTTACAATTCTGCACTACGCTACTTTCACCGTTTATTGCTCCGTCATGCAACTTACCACCCAAATGAATTTTACCTCCTTTTCTTCTCACTAATAGAGCTTTCATTTGGTGGTATTTCATTGCTGCTGACATTTTTACTTTTTTTGCTATTAATCAAAAATGACCGAAATTTTTGAAATTTTTGTTATTTTTCACGTTCTGTTGTAAAATTTTTCAAAAAACGACTACATTTCTATATACATTTTTCTATACATTTATTGTTCTACATGTCTTTGATAAAAAAAAATCCAATAAGTGTATATGTATTGGTTTGGGTAAACGTTATAGCGTTTACAAACTATGGTGCAAAAAAGTGAATTTCCGCATTTTGAAGCAGCTCTGACTTTCTGAGCACCTGTCATGTTTCTTCAGGTGCTAGAATGCCAGGATAGTATAAATACCCCCCAAATGACACCATTTTAGAAAGAAGACACCCCAAAGTATTCGCGGAGGGGCATGGTGAGTTCATGTATCATTTCATTTTTTTTCAAAAGGTAGCGGAAAATGACACTTTCTGAGGAAAAAAAGAAAATAATAAAGTTTCCATTTCTGCTAACTTCTGGCAAAAAAAAAAAATGGACTCACTATGCCCCTCAGTGAATACCTTGGGGTGTCTACTTTCCGAAATGGGGTCATTTGTGGGGTGTGTTTACTATTCTGGCATTTTGGGCGGGGCTGAATTGTGAGCATCCCTGTAAAACCTAAAGGTACTCGTTGGAATTTGGGCCCCTTTGCGCACCCAGGCTGCAAAAAAGTGTCACTCATGTGGTATCACCGTACTCAGGAGAAGTAGGGCAATGTGTTTTGGGGTGTATTTTTACATATACCCATGTTGGGTGAGAGAAATATCTCTGTAAACTGACAACTTTGTATAAAATTTTTTTAAAAGTTGTCATTTACAGCAACATTTCTCACACCTAGCATGGGTATATGTAAAAATACACCCCAAAACTCATTGCCCTACTTCTCCTGAGTACGGCAACACCACATACGTGACACTTTTTTGCAGCCAAGATGGATGTGTGTTTTGGATCCGCAAAACACATATGGACATGTGAATGGAGCCTTACAGGGAGTGATCAGTGACAGGGGGGTGATCAGGGAGTCTATATGGGGTGATCAGGGGTTAACAAGGGGTTAATAAGTGACAGGGGGGGGGTAGTGTGGTCCTTGGTGCTACTTTACATAGCTACCTGGTCCTCTGGTGGTCGATCCCAGCAAATGGGACCACCAGAGGACCAGGTAGCAGGTATATCAGATGCTGTTAACAAAACAGCGTCTGATATACATGTTTGATGCGATTTATTTTGCATCTACAGCCTGCCAGCGATTGATCATCGCTGGCAGGCTGTAGTATAACTGCTGAGACGCGATCTACTGTGAACGTGCGCGCGCGTTCCCAGCAAATCTCGCCTCTCGCGAGATGACGTGCCGCCATGTCAAGGAGGAACAGACCTGCCGCCGCCTGGACGCAGCCCTGCGTTAGGCGGTTGGCAGGCGGTTAATTTATATTTCCAAGGCCACTTTAAGTACCCAGTGCTCTCCTTTACCTTTCTTCCTTTTGGGCCACTCTCCGGTTCTGGGGTTCCCCTGCCTGATAATAGTTGATGTGTCTTTAGTGTTAAAGATTTTGAGGTCTGAGGCAGGGTCTCGTTTGGTGACACCAACACTAGCGCAGGAAGCTATAATGAGGCAGCAGAACAGTTCTTTACTGAATAATTCTAATGTAAACAGATCAGGACAATTCTTAGCATGCAATGGACTGGCAGATGGCAGCTTCCACAGATGTTACAGGTTTCATGGCTGCACAGTTAGTTGATAGCCCAAAGTTTCTGTTTAAAGTAGCCTTCCTTATTCTGTACTTCACCAACTAACTTGTACACATAAGTAGAGATGAGCGAATCGAAATTGATGAAGTGGAATTTGATCCAAATTTCAGGAAAAACTCGATTCGCACGAATCCTAAAATGGCTGCTGCACATGTTAGGACAGGGAGCAAAGAACTCTGGGAATGAGGGATCACCCACATTGCCATGCATGCAGTCAATCAGCAGCCGGCCAGCCCCTGTGATGTCACAGCCCTATAAATAGCCTCAGCCATCTTGGATTCAGCCATTTTCCAGTGTGCTTAGTGCAGGGCGCTAGGGACAGTGCTAGGAAAGACTTTATTGTGCTGAACAAATGATTTACAAGTTCAGAGAAAGATTATTCAAGGTGTAGGGAAAGTATAGGGAGGCATTATCCACATTATAAAAGGAGTACAGAGTGCAATAGGAGGGTGTACAGCCTGAGTAATAGGAGCGAGTCTATTACACCTTGCTGCACTTATTGGGGATTCAAATTGCTATTATACTGCTGCATTTAGGTTTGCACTAGATGATACCTCTGTAATTACAGCAAATCTTGTTTGTTATTGGGGAGCAAGTGCTGTGCTGCAGGGTGTATTTATAGGAAATATACGTACGTCATATTAACCGTTCTGCTGTGCATTTAAATTGTTTCTACAGTTTCTTTTGGTGTGTATTAGTGTAAAAAAAGGACGTCTTATTTGCCGTTCTGCAGTGCAGCTACATTGTACTACAGCCTTTTATGGGGTGTATAAGTGTAAAAAAAAGGAAATCTTATTCGCCGTTATGCGGTGAAGTTCCTTTGTACTTCAGCCCTTTTTGGGGTGTATAAGTGTAAAAAAAGGACGTCTTATTTGCCATTCTGCGGTGCAGTTACATTGTTCTACAGCTTTTTTAGAGTGTATAAGTGTAAAAAAAAGTACGTATTTGCCGTTCTGCGGTGCCGTTACTTTATACTACAGCCTTTTTTGGGGTGTATAAGTGTACAAAAAGTGCATCTTATTTACCGTTCAGCGGTACAGTTACTTTGTACTACAGCCTTTTTTTGGGTGTATAAGTGTAAAAAAAGTGCATCTTATTTGCCTTCTGCGATGCAGTTACATTGTGCTACACACTGTTTTGGGGGTGTTGTAATAGTATAAAAAATATGTTTTATTTGCTGCTCTGCGGTCAAGTTACATTGTTCTGCAGCTTTTTTGGGGTGTATTCATTTCCTTTTAATTTAATTATTTTAGCTAACAGTATGTCAGACAGACAAGTGAAAGGTCCTTTAAAGGGAACGGGCGGGGCCAAAATATTTCTGTCGCAGGCAACAGAAGAAGGGGGGGTGGTGTGGGCAGCAGGAGTCACAGCGAGAGGCCTGAGCTCCCGTTGTCATCTAGCGGTCGTGTCTTGACCAGCAACCCAGCGGTTCTTGAATGGTTGACTCGGTCTTCTACTTCGTCGCAAGTGACATCAAACACCCCTAGCCAAAAGTCGGTGGGTTCTTCAGACACAATGCTTAGTTGGCATGGCCTGGGAGCAGTCCCTGTGCCCTCACCTGTCCTCAACCTGCCTTTGTCTTTTTCTGTTCCCTCTGCTAGAGAAGTATTATATGCCGTAGGCTCCGCTCCAATTTTTTTTAGCGAGGTCAAGCTACTAGAGGACAGTCAGCAGCTACTGCCCAGCCAAGATCTGGAGGAGAGATCCGCTGCTTCCTCTGGTTGGCTGGCAAGTAGTGATGATGAGATTCGCGTGTGAACTGATGTTGGAAGCGGTCAGGCTCCTGGCCCTGAGACCATTGAGGGGGACATCAGTGATATGTAGACAGTAGCGGATGATGATGAAGCCGATTGCACTTGGGAGCCGGGTGAAGAACGGGCTTCATCATCATCGGGAGAAGAGGATGGCAGCTTGCGAGTGAAGCAGCGGCTGAGCCAGCAAGGTGGTAATGTGGCTGGGAGTCAGCAGGTTGGCAGCAGTGGGAGGTTGGGAGCCAAACGTACCCGAGGTAGACCATCCCCTTCAAAGGAGACTACATGTACAGTAGCGGTGAAGGCATTTGCGGACGCAGCGGTAAGCAGTACGGAGTGTTGGGGGAAATTCCCATACTTGGTGGTGTGGCAATCTTTTGTTAGGCTACCATAGGAGGTGAACGTGGCCATTTGCCGAATTTGTGGACAGAAGGTGAAGCGTGGGCAGGGTGCCAATGTTGGCACCACCGCCCTGCGTCAACACATGCAGCATCACCTTAAAGTGGCCTGGGAGAACCGTGGCTCCGATGTGGTGGTCCAGCCTGCCGCAGCAAACGCTTCATCACCCAGTGGCACGTACCCAATTTCATGCAGTCAAGGCTCCATCACCTCAGCCAAAGGGAGCTGTCTATCCTTCCCATCATCTGCTTGTACTAATGCTCCTGCTCCTCGTCAGTCACCTGTTCTGCACCTAGTTTGCCTGCTCGAATGGAGTCACACAGCGGAGGAACTGCTCTCCGTCCTTCATCAAGAGATCAAATCCTGGCTTTCTCTTCAACAACTCAAAATTGGAACCATGGTGGCCAACAACGGGAAGAACATGGTGTTGGCGATGCATCAAGGAGGGCTGAGCCATGCGCCCTGCATGGCGCACGTGTTCAATCTGGTTGTAAAGCGGTTCATGAAGTCTTCCGCCCATCTGCAAGACATTCTGAAAATGTCCAGGAAACTTTGCTTTCACTTTGGCCACTCAAACACTGCAAAGCACACCCTCCTTGAGCTGTAGCGGCAGAACAGCATCCCCCAACATAGGCTGATATGCGACATTTCCACCCGTTGGAATTCCACCCTCCATATGTTGGACCGATTATATGAACAGAGAAAGGCTATAAACAATTTCTTGATGATACAGGCGGACAGAGGTACTCCCCTGTTTAACTTTGATGTTAGCCAGTGGCAGCTCATGCGTGACACCTGCCGTTTTCTCAGGCCCTTTGAGAGGCCACTTTATATGTCAGTCGCCAGGACTACAGGATGAACAACATTCCACTGATTCATGTCCTAGAACAGATGCTGCTAAATCTGGGAGGACAGGAGACGTGGCGACTATATCTCACAGCCACATAAGCCCTGTTGGGGGTAAACTAGAGGAGGAGGAGGAGAACATTCGAGCACAAGCAATGTGGATAGAAATGGGTGGTTTTTCTACTCTGTGGTCTCCTCATGCTGCTGCCACCTCAACACTATGTCACTTGGCCTCTCTGTTGTCTCCTCATGCTGCTGTCACCTCAACACTATGTCACTGGGCCACTCTGTGGTCTCCTCATGCTGCTGCCACTTCACCACTCTGTGGTCTTCTCATGCTGCTGCCACATCACTACTCTGTGGTCTTCTCATGCTGCTGCCACCTCAACACTATGTCACTGGGCCTCTCTGTGATCTCCACATGCTGCTGCCACTTCCCTACTCTTTGGTCTCCTCATGCTGCTGCCACATCACTACTCTGTGATCTCCTCATGCTGCTGCTACCTCAACACTATGTCACTGGGCCACTCTGTGGTCTCCTCATGCTTCTGCTACCTCACCACTGTCAGTGGGCCACTCTGTGGTCTCCTCATGCTGCTGCCACAAAACTACTCTGTGGTCTCCTCATGCTTCTGCCATCTCCCCACTTTGTCACTGGGCCACTCTGCGGTCTCCTCATGCTGCTGCCACATCACTATTCTGTGGTCTCCACATGCTGCTGCCATCTCAACACTATGTCACTGGGCCACTCTGTGGTCTCCTTATGCTGCTGCTACATCACTACTATGTGGTCTCGTCATGCTGCTGCCACCTCCCCACTCTGTCACTGGGCCACTCTGTGGTCTCCTCATGCTGCTGCCACCTCACCAGTATGTTACTGGGCCACTCTGTGGTCTCTTCATGCTGCTCCCACCTAACCACTATGTCATTGGGCCACTTCTTATGCTTCTTATTGTGGACTTCTCATGCTGTTCCCACTCTCCCCACTTCTTGACTGGGCCACTATTTTGCCTTTTTGGCCTGGTTGACATCATCATTTATTTGACCCTTCTTCTGATCTGTCAGAAGGAAGGAAAAATGAGATGCACAACGGATCCTGTCTATGTAGCAGCTGTAAGACCTGTATGACACGGTCCCTATTTTGCATCAGAGTTGGCTTATGATTTGGTAGCCAAAAGCAGGAGCGGGAACAAAACACAGAAGATATGCAAATATTCCATTCATGTGTCATCTCTGTTTTGGAGAGTGCGCTTGTTCTTGATGCTAACATCGACCTGTAAGGCTGAGTTCACACTTGAGTTAGTTGGTCAGTTTTGGCCACGTAACTGCCCAAATATGTGAAGTGATTCTAAGAGCGACACCTGTCATCTGCATGTCATACTGACTCACAGTATTGTTTCACTACCACAGCAGACTCCCTATGCGTGTTACTGCAAGGCACAGTAATCTACAACACTATGCAGGCTCTCTGCAGCCATGAAATAGCTGTTTTGTTTAAAGAGATTTGCCATGAATAAATTGGGATCGAATCGAATATTTTTGGAAAATTCGGTGAACTAACTGAATCGAATTTTTGAGAAATTTGCTTATCTCTACACATAAGCATCCAGGCATGGAGTGTACACTTCAGGCAATGTGATGAAAACACAGGGCGGTTACCCCTAATGGCATACAAAAACTCTGCTTATTTTTTTAACAGGTTTTTGTACTTACAATACACATTAACAGAATCCAACTTGGGTTGCAGAAATTGTTTCACAGGTGAACAATCTGCTTAAATGTGTATTCAGGCACCAGGGGCAACTCCTGAACACATGTCATTAAGTCCTTTTCAGATGGTTTATCTCTACTGGACTTTCACTACACTTCTCTTTTACTTTTATCTGTCCCGCTTTTGTAGTTGTTCCCGCTTCTCCGTGGGTGGTACCTTGATCCAGAGTTGCCTAATGTGTCAGCACTATATTTTTGCTTCTGTCCTCTTTGCTGTCGTATAAACACCAACTAGCTAACTAGAATGTTCTTTCCTCCTTTCTCTCTCTCTCTATATATATATATATGTATACGAACAGCTCTGAAGAATCTCCTCAGAGCCACACGAACAAGAGGTATAGATGTGCAGCATCCCGCTCCAGAGTTGCTGTACACTGCAAAATGGAGCTGATGCCTCTCTCTTATATATATATAATATATATATATATATATATATATAGTGAAAAATGAAAAAGCAGCACACTTTAAAATAATGGGTGCAAAGCCTGCCGACGACCAGCAACCAGGTCCTCAATATAGTGGTTCAAAAATTGCAAAGCAGCACTCCAGTCTTCAAACGTTCAAGTATTTATTCAGCCCAGTGTGGCAACGTTTCAATTGTTCACTACAATCTTTCTCAAGCCACTTCACTACAATCTTTCTCATGGCTTGAGAAAGATTGTAGTGAACAATTGAAACGTTGCCACACTGGGCTGAATAAATACTTGAACGTTTGAAGACTGGAGTGCTGCTTTGCAATTTTTGAACCACTAATATATATATATATATATATATATATATATAGAGAGAGAGAGAGAGAGAGAGAGAGCGTGGCATCAGCCCCATTTTGCAGTGTACCGCAACTCTGGAGCGGGATGCTGCACATCTATACCTCTTGTTTGTGTCGCTCTGAGGAGATTCTTCACAACTGTTTGTCTGTTGACCAATGCATTTTGTTTTTGCTAGGATTGAACAACCGAGATGTAGTCACAAAAGTCACTCAAGGCCACAGGCTGCCGCAACCTCCTGTTTGCACTATGGATATATACAACCTAATGCTGCTCTGCTGGGAGGAGAAACCAGAGAATCGGCCAAGTTTCCAGGAGTTGGTGGAAAAATTAACTGTCATTCAGAGGACAGTCCAGTAAATGGGAACAACCCCTGACTTGTAGGAAATCTGGAGAACGTCAATAGTAATTGACAACTATTGAGACTATGGAGGATGGGAGTGTTCATCAGTGGGTATTATACCCCTTGCCAATGGTCAATAATGAGGGACCTCTGGCTGCGAAAATTTCACATTTTATTATGACAAACATCAGGGGAAACTTCTTTCCATCATGGCAGGAAATTCAGAGAATGTGACCACAGAATAATAACTGTACCGGAAAGGGTGACACAAACTTGTGGCTGAGCTTAACATATACTCAGAAACCTAAGATACAAACAATCTGTAAAGACAATGAGAAACTCTTCATACCATTTTACAAATATCATGAACATTGAGCAAATGTGCAAAGAACCAAAGATAACAATGTTGACACATTTTATTTTTAACAGTGCAGCACTCTATACGCTCCTTATATTCCAGATATCACTCCCATCATGTAAACAGGTTTGTTGTTCTCATTACCCAGACATGCACTGTGTATAAGATTCCAAACTGAGTGGAAGAAGGAAAGTGACAACTGCACTGAGCACATTTCCAGCTCAGAAAAGTGTTGTCACTTGTCAACTGTAACTTCTCCAGTAACACCCCCATATGAATAAGAATATAACTACTATATTACTGCCACACAAATCATCCAGGTCATATGGTAGGATATGTCTTTAGAATGCTAAATGAATTACAAATAAATAACATTCTTTTTTTCATGTTGGATATTTCTTGTTGCCCCTTTGTACAAGAATATAACTACTTGAATACTACCTTCTATGTACAAACATATAACTACTATAATAATGGCTCCTATGTACAAGAATCTAACTATTATACTATTGCCTTCTATCTACAAGAATATAACTACTAGTGTTGATCGAGCACCAAAGTGCTCGGGTGCTTGGGCCAAACACATCAGGATGCTCGGGTGCTCTACAGAGCACCCGAGCACAATGGAAGTCAAAGGGAGAACCAGAGCATTAAACCAGGCACCCCCTGCTCTGAAGAGGGGAGGGTGTCTGGCTCACAGGAAAAGGACAGAAATTTATGGAAACACCACTGAAATGGTTCGTGAACAGCATGGGGAGGATGTCTAGATGCATCTTGGACTCCCAGGTCGTATACAAGGAGATATATAACTTATACCAGCTGTACATTTATAATTATATACAGGAGATACCCAGGTTAAACCAGCACGCTTCATATCCCTATATACAAGAAGATGTATAACTTATACCAGCTGTACATATGTAATTATATGCAGGAGATGCCAAGGTTATACCAGCATGGTCCATATCACTATATACAAGAAAATGTCTAACTTATTCCAGCTGTACATATATAATTATATACAGGAGATAGCCAGGTTTTACCAGCATGGTCCATATCACTATATACAAGAAGATGTCTAACTTATACCAGCTGTACATATATAATTATATACAGAAGATGCCCAGGTTATACCAGCATGGTCCATATCACTATATACAAGAAGATGTATAACATATACCAGCTGTACATATATAATTATATACAGAAGATGCCCAGGTTATACCAGCATGGTCCATATCACTATATACAAGAAGATGTCTAACTTATTCCAGCTGTAGATATATAATTATATACAGGAGATGCCAAGGTTATACCAGCATGGTCCATATCACTATATACAAGAAAATGTCTAATTTATTCCAGCTGTACATATATAATTATATACAGGCGATAGCCAGGTTTTACCAGCATGGTCCATATCACTATATACAAGAAGATGTCTAACTTATACCAGCTGTACATATATAATTATATACAGAAGATGCCCAGGTTATACCAGCATGGTCCATATCACTATATACAAGAAAATGTCTAACTTATTCCAGCTGTAGATATATAATTATATACAGGAGATACCCAGGTTATACCAGCATGGTCCATATCACTATATACAAGAAGATGTCTAACTTATTCCAGCTGTACATATATAATTATATACAGGAGATAGCCAGGTTATACCAGCATGGTCCATAAAAATAGATATTATGTAAAAAGGCGAGATGTACCTTTTTTCAGAATGTTATTCAGATACAAAGAATGTGTTTCACCTCATGCTTTGCTGCTTGGACGGACAGTTGACTACCTGAGATATCTAGTAGGGGAGGAGACTCGAGCATCGTGCTCAAGCAGACGGGGGGGTTCGGCTGAGCATGCTCGCTCAACACTAATAACTACTATATCATATGCCACACACTACATCAAATTGGTCTGCATGGCTGTCTACCCAGAAGGAAACTTCTTCTAAAGATGATGCACAAGAAAGCCCGCAAACAGTTTGCTTAAGACAAGCAGACTAAGGACATGGATTACTGGAACCATGTCTTTTGGTCTGATGAGACCAGGATAAACTTATTTGGTTCAGAGGGTGTCAAGCATGTGTGGCGGCAACCAGGTGAGGAGTACAAAGACAAGTGTGTCTTGCCTACAGTCAAGTGGTGATGGGAATTTCATGGTTTGAGGCTGCATGAGTGCTGCCGGCTGCCACCTCCAAGACGACCACAGCATTTGCTAAAGAATCTAAGGGTAAAGGTGCTGTACTGGCCAAGCATGTCTCCAGACCTAAACCCTATTGAGCATGTGGGGCATCTTTAAACGGAAGGTGGAGGAATGCAAGGTCTCCAACATCCACCAGCTCCGGGATGTTGTCATGGAAGAGTGGAAGAGGATTCCAGTGGCAACCTGTGAAGCTCTAGTAAACTTAATGCCCAAGAGAGTTAAGACAGTGTTGGAAAAAACTGTAATGGTGGCCACACAAAATATTAACACTTTAGGCACAATTTGGCCATTTTCACTTAGGGGTGTACTTACTTTTGTTACCAGCAGTTTAGACATTCATGGCTGTGTGTTGAGTTATTTTGAGGACACACCTAATTTACAGTGTTAGGCCTCTTTCATACAGGCGTCATGTTTGACTCCCAGATAAGAGGCGGGTGCGTTGCGGGAATATGCGCGATTTTTCCGCGCGGGTGCAAACGTTTGTAATGCGTTTTGCACGCGCGTGTGAAAAATCACCATGTTTGGTACCCAGACCCGAAGCCGGACTTCATCACTAAAGTCCGATTTCGGGTAGAGTATTCTGGAGACTTTATTATTTTTCCTTATAACATGGTTATAAGGGAAAATAATAGCATTCTTAATAAAGAATGCTTAGTAAAATGAAGATGAAGGGGTTAAAAATAATAAAAGTTAACTTACCTTAGCCACTTGATCGTGTAGTTGCGATCTGTCTTCTCACCATGGTAAGATGGACCATGTGATTGGACCATGTGATGTGACGTCATCACAGGTCCTTTAGTTGTTAGCTGATGCTGGAAAAGAGAAGACAGATCGTAACTACGCGATCAAGTGGCTAAGGTAAGTTAACTTTTATTATTTTTAACCCCTTCATTTTCATTTTACTAAGCATTCTTTATTAAAAATGCTATTATTTTCCCTTATAACCATGTTATAAGGGAAAATAATAAAGATCTGGTCCCGTTGCTAAGCAACCATGCGGGAAAATCTCACTGCATCCGCACTTGCTTGCGGATGCTTGCGATTTTCCCGCAGCCCCATTCACTTCTATGGGGCCTGCGTTGCGTGAAAAACGCACAATATAGAGCATGCTGCGATTTTCACGCAACGCAGAAGTGATGCGTGAAAATCACCGCTCATGTGCACAGCCCCATAGAAATGAATGGGTCCGGATTCAGTGCGGGTGCAATGCGTCCTCCTCACGCATTGCACCCGCACGGAAAACTCGCCCGTGTGAAAGGGGCCTTATACAAGCTGTACACTGACTACTTTACATTGTATCAAAGTGTCATATCTTCAGTTTTGTCCCATGAAAAGATATAATAAAATATTTACAAAAATGTGAGGGGTGTACTTAGGGTACTTTCACACTTGTGGCAGGACAGATCCGGCAGGCTATTCAGCCTGCCGGATCCGTCCTGCCGCAAGTGCCCGTGCACTGCCGTGCTGCCACTCCATCCCCAATGACTATAATGGGGCGGGGGCGGAGCTACAGCGCAGCACGGCAGTGCGCGGCCGGAGATCGCCGGACTAAAAGTCCTGCATGTCCGACTTTTCAGTTCAGCGATCTTTGCCGTGCACTGCCGTGCTGCACCGTAGCTCCGCCCCCCGCCCCATTATAGTCAATGGGAACGGAGCGGCAGCACGGCAGTACACGGGCACTTGCAGCAGGACGAATCCGGCAGGCTGAATAGCCTGCCGGATCCGTCCTGCCGCAAGTGTGAAAGTACCCTTACTTTTGTGAGATGCTGTAAATTGCATTACTGATTCTGTACTGATCCGGAGTTACATCCTGTATTATACTCCAGCGCTACACTCACTATTCTGATAGTGGAGTCACTGTGCACATACACTACATTATTTATCCTGTATTGATCCATTCCTGAGTTGCATCCTGTATTATACTCCAAAGCAGCACTCACTATTCTGGAGTCACAGTGTACATATATTGCATTACATATCCTGTACTGATCCTGAGTTACACCCAGTATTATACTCCAGCATTGCACTCACTATTCTTATGGTGGAGTCACTTTGTACATATGCAGCAACCTGCAGGGGAGCCGAGGAGGATGGGAGGGGTAGTGTATCTGGTGGTGGTAGTTTTACTTACAGATCACGGTGGCAATCCTCACCCTGGCATTCCCTAGGGCCATGCAGTGACCCCCTTCCCTTGGGGCATACCATGGTATTGAGACTTCTGCCTGGTGGTAGATGGGAAGCACTTGATGGTAGATGCTTGGCATGGTGCAAAGCAGGAGGGTAGATGCAAGGCCCACAAATGATGGAGACAATAATCAGGCGCTTTGGTTGAAATAAATTAAGTCTTTCTTTAATGGATGAGAACTGTGAACCATAGGCGCAAAAGTACCACATTTAAGGTCATGAGATCAATGGATTCTTTTTACTGAAAAAAACAACGCATTTCAGAGATATAATTCTCCTTCTTCAGTTTACCAGGATGCAACCTGAAGAAGGAGAATTATGTATATCTCCGAAACACGTTGTTTTTCCACAATAAAAGGAATCCATTGATAACATGACAGTTGATGTGGTCATTTTGTTCCTAACAGTCAACCATTCTCAACTCTACATATCTCCTTGGATGATTGGGCACCTGTCCTTGAAGCTTGTGTGACTGCAGTTACATCCCATACAACATTTGCGATCCTGAAGTGCATACATTAGAGTTGTGTCTAATCAATCACAACCTATACAGGAGAGACAGCAACTTACTGGGGTCGGACGATACATGGCTTATTTCTGTTCTAACCAGAAACAGATACCTATTCCCTTTCGTTTGGGATGTTTTATGGAAGAAGGATGGGAGTAGTAGTACAGATAGCAGCAATCCCAAAGTATATATCACCATGCAACCTTCTCCCGACAGCGATGTATAGGCAGCAAAAATGAGGGTGGTTGACTTTCTCTCTTAGATCACTTTTACAGTCTCTCAGCAGAATCAGAGGCATGTGTGAAGGTTCTGATGCAGTTCCCAGACTGAGGAGTACAGATCTTACATAGGGGTGACCAGTCCGTCTCAGAGTGTGGTAGGTGCTTGAGCAAATATTCCCTTTCTACTGCAGCAAAGTCTCTATTGCCATAAACAAGCAAAATACCTCACTGTCTGAAGCTTGCACAGACTGAAAAGTTCTGGGCCTTTAAAATGCCTGGTCTCTTAAGCTGCACTCAATATTCTGCGAGTAGAGTCAATGAGTACATACCCTGCATTACCTATTTTATCTACTTCAGAGCTGCACTAATTATTCTAAAGTCTTCAGGGCTGAAATCTCAGAGCATTCTCTGCTTGTTCACTGTCTACACAGCTTTTGCTCTGTTGATTTGTATTTGCAATTATATGTCATTCATATCTATATAGTCCTACTAGACTGAAATGGGTTTGAGTTACAGAGAGTACTCAAAAAAAGAGGAGTAACAGGAGCTACAGGTAGCAGTTGCACGCAAGCTTGGGTGCTTGATGGTTGCCACAAGAAGAAACCAGTTTTTATGACCAGCGAGTGAGTAGCCCACGTGCTCAACTCCCTCTGAGGGTGATGTCTGAGCACACCCTTCCTTCTTCACACAATATTTGTGATGGCGAGGAGAGACTTTCCCGAGGGGTATACCAGGTGCTACATCAGAGGGGAATTGGAACACGAGGAAACTTGTGTGTAAACCCACTTGAATGACCTCCAGGTGACACACTAGACTCAGTGGATGCTAGGAGGCCAGAGGCTGATCAGAGCGTAGTAGGGGTACGAGGCAGAAGTCGAGGCAGGCGGCAATCAGGCAAAGCCTGTAAATGTAGACCAGGGTCAGGGCAGGCGGCAATCAGTTAAAGTCTGTAAAACATCATTCAAAGTCCAGTAAACAGAATGACAAGAAACTGCAGAACAACTTTGCTCAAACAGGAAACTACACTAGCTAGGAACCTAATTGCTCAGGCATCTCCCAGCTGGGCAAGATAGAAGGTGTGCACATGCTGCCTCATAAAAGATGGAGAGACGCGCCCACGCCAGAGACTACATAGTTGCACCCGTGCCAGCAAGGAAGGAAGCGCAGGCATGGGCCGTATGTAACAGTTAAGCTACCCGCTGCTCAAGCTTGTCAGCATGGCAAGTGGCAGCAGGAGGAAGCAAAGGAGCCCGACGCTTGTGCCAGCGTGTAGGGGCAGCAGCAAAGGCACGGAGCACTGGGATAGCCACCAGTATTTTAAGTGTCACATGGCAGGTAGACAACAGTGTCAAATTCAGTGTATCGTTAAACCTAGCCTGTTAATTTGGGCCAACCAGACAGTAACTATAGCAAACAGCACTAAAAGTGGCCATAAATGCCAACTGGTCAGAAAAGGGCCACATAATAAAAATACACCAGGGGGACAATAAATGGCAAATGGGCACAGAATTAGTACACATTTGCCATTTGTTTTCCCTACTGACCAGTGGATCTTCAGAAAAAAACACCAATTCAGACATATTGTAATCAGCCAGTGGTGGGCGACCCATTTTGCATTGGGGCTCACAAGCTTTGAGTTATGCCTCTGCCCAAAAGGTTGGTGAACTGCCAACTTTTTCAATATAGAAAAACCGTACATATGCGAGCAGCTCTATATTAAATGTCCGGCCCAGACCTGGCTTGTTCTTGAGATCATATGTTGTCCGAACTGATGAATCTCAGCCAACTTGTTTTTTTTTTCTCTTTGGTACAACTCCTTAAATGATACATTGCATATATGAACACCCTAATAAACAGTTCATCCTGCAAAAATATGAACGTCAGAAAAATTACATTACAAATATCTTTATCTATAAACTTCTTTATTGGCTCCAGATTTATACAATGTGGTTCCAGCATACATCATCTAGGTAGAGAGTGTGAAGCCACAACACTAACCCCTTTACATTGCATCAAATCTCATCTACTGATGCAGTTTCTAAGAAAACTCTGGTGCCTCACTGCCTGGTTACATCATTCCTGGAATCTTTCATCTTGGTCAGTAATATCAGAACACTCTTTTATATAAACCACCATTACAGGCAGTTAGAGCTTTTTTCATTGGTTGCTGGACCTGAACTACTCATTTGACCAACGCAATGAATCAGTGGAAGGGCCTGTCTGTCAGGCATGTAAGTGAAGTTGACTTTGAGGCCAAATCAGAAAATGAGATCAGTTTTAAGGCTGCAGAACGTTTCCAACTACTTTGGGAGAGAGGAGATCAATGGCTGGTGACCAAAGTGGATGATGATGGGGAAGATATCAAGAAGATAGGTTATGTACCTGCAATGAGCCTTGTCAAGGAGCGGCCGGTGGAAGAACAATCGTGAGTAAAAAATTATAGGTCCACAGGATGAGACTATTTCAAGTTTTGGTTGATGTTTGATAAATATGGAATTATAGATATGATCTATTTTTCTTGTGTGGTCAAAGTGCTCAGTAAGAGATCAGTCACCTAAAAGCTGTTTACAGCACACCTCTATCCAGAAGCCGAGACTTCTCGGTGTGAAGGCTAAAAGTTTTAAATCTGGTGCAGTAGAAATACAGTACCAGGTCTGTAGGATAAAGAAGACTTATAATAATCTCTGGCCCATACAATGAATGAGAAGAATGGGAGGATCTTTCTATCTATAAACGGCAATAGAGAAAGAATAGCCGGGACGGCTTCCTCAGGCACTGACGCATTTGCGCGAAACGACCGTCGCCTGTTGCGGACGTCCACGCCAAGGCTGTCTGCCCCACTGCCGAAGTTGGTCTAATGACTATGAATAATCAATAAACGTATCGTTTGTCAAGCATCGGTTGGTGAGTGCCGTCCCGGCTATTCTTTCTCTATTGCCGTTTATACTTCATGAACTATCTTCATCATTGGGACTGAGCACCATTGAAAGCGATCTTTTTAAGGGAGTGAGGGAGTTGCTGATTGATGCCACAGTTGGATATAGGGTGCATCTCTGAGTGCCACAGAAAAATTTCTCTCTACTTTTGCTCTTTCTATCTATAGCTATGATGTGTAGAGTATATACAGTATGGTTGCGACCAGCCAGTGGGGTAGCTCAGGAGTAATAAAAGGAGCAGAATTTCAACCAAAAATATGACTGTTCTTGGGGAATTCTAGCATCCATCTTCCTAAGTCTAGTTCATAACTCTGTGCACATTTTCAGGTGGTATCTGGATGTAGATGGAAAAGAGGCTGAAAAACTACTTCTGGCTGCCCCCAACAGAGTTGGATCTTTTGTTGTCCGTCCAAGCCAGGGCAATATATTAGGCTATGCACTATCAGGTCAGTAAGTCATTTTATTTCTTTTAACTTTTCATGATTGTAGTTATAACCAAAATGAAACCAATTTCCAACAGTGGTAAACTTGGAGATGTCAGGAAGGATGCTGAGCATGACGTTGGATGTGAGAGCAAAAAAAGTTATTATAAGGAGCAATAACTCACCTACAAAGGTGTAGGACATTCTCCTCCTGGTTCATGCATTCTCCTGTTTTCTGGTTGTGAAAATGCACCACTTCCCAGCATCTTAAAATGGCAGTGCAGACTACATGCTACTCAACCAAGCCAATGTGCCACAGTCTATATCAAAGTCCTTCCCGGGTTGCTCTGTGCCTAAGCAATAAGGTCCATTTGGTTTCTGCTGTCTACCTGTTTCTGCGATCTGTGTTAACAAATACTCATGTATTTGACTATGTATATACCTTGTATAACTTTACAGTATGTGAACTGCCCTCTAACCGTCTGTCTCTTGTTAACAAACTCTGTCAGCCTTGACCTCTGCACTGTCTGAACATGATTTTTTGCCATAGCCTTGCTGCCAATATCTGCTGTATGACTATGCACCAACCATTGTTAATGTAGACTGCTCTAGAGGTAGTGATATGGGTATTCCTTGTGGGAAAGTCCATACCTCTTTGGGTGGGTTAAGAATGAAGAATTCACAATCTTTTAGGTTCTGTGGTGTGACTATAAGAGTTGCAGTGGTCGCAATTGTGACTGGGGCCTTATGCCCGGCCTCCTTTGCCAACGGCGAAGTGCCAATTACCATATCTTTCACTTTATAAGACTCAGTGCCATTATGGAAGCACTCACTAGTATGCAGAAGGCGGGGGAGTGATGCGCTGTACTCACCTCTCCTCCCTGTCTTCTCCGGGTCCGCGCTGTACTGCCTTCACTGCGTACAGTGTCAGGACGTAGGCGCGTGGGGGTTGCTATACCTCATCACCCCAAAAATGTATGATCCCTTTAAGTGTGAAATATTTATCAGTATCATTATTTATTTTAACCCGTAGGATACCAACGTCGTACATGTACGGCACTGGTATCAAGGTCACAAATCCCAGCGGTGTACAGCTACAGCTCTCTGATTGGGCAGGCGCAGCAGCTGCGCCCGATCAGCTGCAGGGGTTTGGCAGTGACTGATATCCGGACCCCTGCTGTATGTGCCTGCATCGGTGAACATTTTTTGGTCACCTTGCCTCACAAAAACTGTAATATCAATCAATCAATCAATCAATCAATCAAAAGGCATATTTAGCCCAAGATGGTACCAATCAAACCGTCATTTCATCCTGTAAAAAATAAGCCCCTACCTAAGACAATCGCCCAAAAAATAAAAAAAAAATTGGGCTCTCAGAATACACAAAAACAAGATTTTATTCTGTTCAACCATGCTTTCACTGTGTAAAACTTAACAAAAATAAAAATAGACATATTAGGTATCGCCGCATCTGTAACAACCTGCTCTTTAACAATAACACATTATATGCCTCCTCAGGTGAATTCTGTTAAAAAAATCTTTTAAAAAACAATGCCAAAACAACCATTTTCTTTCACCTTGCCTCACAAAAAGTTTAATACCAAATGATCAAAAAGTCGTATGTACCCCAAAATGGTACCAATCAAACCACCACCTCATCCAGTAAAAAATGAGTCCCCACATAAGATAATCACTTAAAAAATAAAAACCAATGGCACCAGTAAACCGATCCATCAAAATCTGCGCTGCAAAAGCCATATGATGCTCCATCCATTCTGAATCCTTCCATGTGTCCCCACAGCAGTTTACCACCACATATGGGGTATTGCCATATTCAGGAGAAAATGGGTAAAAAAATTATGGGGTGCTTTTTCTCCTGTTACCTCTTGAGAAAATGAAAAATAATTTTTAATTTTCACAGCCAAGTGTTTCCAACTTCCGTAAATGCTTAGGGGGTCAAAGTGGTCAGTACCCCTTTAATATATTTATGGAAGGGTGTAGTTTCCAAAATGGAGTCACTTTTTGAGGGTTTCCACTGTAAGGGTACGTCTGGGTCTCGTCAAATACAGAACGGTGCCTAAAAACCATTTTAGCAAAATCTGCCTCTAAAATCCATATGGCACTCCTTTCCTTCTGACCACTGGCACGTGCCCATAGAGCACTTTACTGCCACATATGAGGTATTTCTGTAAACTGCAGAAGCAGAGTAATGTATATTAAGGTTTATTTTGCTGTTACGGATTGCTGTGTTGAAAGAAAAAATTGATTAACATAAAAAAAATACCCAAAAATTTAGAAATGTCACCTCCATTTTTCCTTTAATTCTTGTGGAACATCTCAAGGGTTAACAAAGTTTGTAACATCAGTTTTTAATATTTTGAGGGGTGTAGTTTCTAAAAGAGGGTCATTTATGGGTGGTTTCCATTACGTAAGCCCCTCAAAATTGGTGTTTAAAAAATGGTTTTGGAAATTGTGTTGAAAATTTGAAAAATAGCTTCTAAACTTTTCGCCTTCTAACGTCCTAAAAAAAAGAAAATGACATTTACAAAATTATGCTAACCTAAAGCAGACATATGGGGAAATGTGGATTGATAACCATTTTATGAGGTATTACTATCTGTCATAAAAGTAGAGAAATTCAAATATAGAACATTTCCAAATTTTTGGTAAATCTTGGATTATTTTATAAATAAAGGTGCAATATATCGACTCAAATTTACCATTGTCATGAAGTACAATGTGTCACGAGAAAACAATCTCAGAATGGTTTGGATAAGTAAAAGCATTCCAAAGTTATTACCACATAAAGTGACAAACGTCAGATTTGCAAAAATCGGCCTGGGATTTAAGGTGAAAAGTACCAGGGTGCCGTTCGGCATATATGATGACAGCCCAAGGCTCATAAAAGCCTATATCGATTACAGAATAAAGTACTCAAAACCTGAGGCTTTGAGTACTTTATTCCGTAATCTTTATAGGCTTTTATGAGCCTTGGGCTGTCATCATATATGCCGAACGGCACCCTGGTGGTATATCACCACAGGGGTGATTTTATGTAATAGTCCTGGTGTTTCAGCGTCACAGTAGGAATCGTATGAGGCTGATATATCTCAGTCCAACCTAATCACTGTTGACAGAGCATGAGAATTGGCACCGGGTTCTGCCAATTTGGTACTTGTCACTTGCGTCCTATATGTAGTCTTGAGTGGTCCTGGTAGGGACTACTGGGGATATATAGACTAGGTGCGAGGACAGGGAGTCCCCACCATTAGAGGAGGTCCCTGGGCTGAGGTTTAACTGAGGGTTGATCTCTAGGGACAGATATCTATTTCCCTCACACAGCATTATATCCCGTATTATTAACTATATGAGAACAACACCCATATGTATGTCATATCAGACGCAGGTGCCAAGGATCAGTAGACTGCAGAGAGTGTTCCCTTGATATTGTAGTAATAGGGGTATCGGCCCTATATTTTATAAATATTATTAAAGGTTATGTTTTAAGGGGATTGATTTTCGCTGGAATTGACAAGCCAGATATCACTCTAATTAAGAACAGGTCCTTGACAACAAGTATAAAAAATAATAGTTTACCTTGACCTTATGTCGTCTACAGTACGAAAAGTTGATGGAGTAATTCACTACCACATTAAGCAGGACCAAGATCAGCAGTTCTTCATCAGAGGCTTCGGGTCTTTCATTTGTGTCCATGATCTTGTCTTTTTCTTCAGGAAGTATTTGGTAGTCAAAGACTGGTTTAGGATGACACCTTACATTAAGGTATGTAAAACAATAAGGGCTCTTTCACACGAGCGTATGCGGTGCGGGTAATCCGCTGCGTTAAAAAGAGCCAAGCCCTGCTCCAGACAGCAGAAACACAGAGTAGTAACATGATTAATAATGCCTCGTGCCTCTCTGTGACCTTTTTACTACAAAATCAAGGTGAGACAGAGATAAAGTTGTAAGATACTATTTTTGTCAGTGGGCTTCCTAAACAGGTCCGTTGAGAGGCGGCCCTGCACATCCTTAATTACCACCGTGTCAAGAAAGCTCACTCTCTGACTGTCACATGTCATGGTAAACCGGAGACCCTCACAAACATTGTTCAAGTAGTCGAAGAACCCGGATAGGGTCTCATGTGGCCCCGCCCACACGCAGAATATGTCGTCTATAAATCTTCTCCACATTAAAACATTCTCTTGAAACAATATGTTGTTGTACACATGGGACTCCTCAAAGACCGACATAAATGCGTTAGCATAGGGCGGGGCCACATTCGACCCCATCGCGGTTCCCCGCCGCGGTTCCTATTTGCAAAAACGCGCTGTAATACACGCGACAAAAACGCGCGTAAAATGCGCGTCCCAGAGCTCAGGTGTGAACCCAGGGTAAGAGTTTAAATAGAATCAAGTAACTCTGGGCCCTTACCAACTACCCCAAAACCTGACCTATGTATAAGTCGCCACTATATGGTTATATGTAGCCATATTGCTAAATGGGACTGTCAATATTGCAATAACTGTGTCCACTTAGAAGAAAATATATGGTAAAAGAGAAAGGAAGTGTATTTAGTAAAGCCTCATGTTGTCCCATCAGGATATCCTCTCTCCTTATGCCTATTATGGCATTTAGACATCATAGAGAGAGGCCCCTTGCTTGTCACCCCACTCTATGAGCCAGAAGAGATAGCTGCTCCAGTGGACTTGGGCCATTTATGACAAGTAATACCGTATTTGCCCTGTAGAGGTTGCTGCTGGGTAAATAAGCAGCAGACTAAGTTATATTTGCAAGGGGGCAGATTTTGTGGCAGAAAATTTTGCAACTGAACATTAGTTCCATACATTTGAATGAGCCAGCAAGCACATGGATTTCTGCAAGCTTTATTCAGGTGAATGGAATTGATTTTCAGTCGCAGAATTTTCTTCCACAAAATCTGTTGTGTATGAAGGCTCCCTAAGAGTCTTTGGAGAAGCTGATTTCTGCAGCAGCTTTCAGATTAAATGGGCAGTGTGTTATGAGACAACCACTTTAGAGGGAATGTGTATTCAGAAAATGACTTATTTGATTAAATCACTTTTTTTTTTCTTAAACACATTTTTAAGAAACATTTTTCCATATCACTATCTATAAAACAAAAGCAGCAGTTTTCACACTTACCACTAGGCCTAAAATATGCTAAGACTTTCTGCTCTTTGAGAGTAGCCACATAAGCCATAGACACAATAAACAGAAGGGGACCTCATTGACTTCTATGGGAGAGTTTTCTAGGCATGCTCTGTGACCTGTATAGAGGCTAGGAGGGAGTAGATAAGCTGTGATATCACCTATTGTGAATGATGGATCCAGTGTTATCTATACAGAGGTGTTACTTGTCATTGTAATTTTGCCTGTGGTGATTATAGCTACTGAGAAGTTACCTATACGAACAGCAAATTATGACCTATTATTAGGCCTAGTGGCCGGTGTGAAAATTCCACACAATTTTTCAATACAGATAGTGACATGGAAAATTAAAAAAAAAAAAAGGTTAACATAAAAATGTGATTTAAACAAAAGGTAACTTTCTTATGATACGTTCCCTTTTAAAAATCTTCTTCAACTACATCGCCCATGAACTTCTTTAAAGCTCCACTGCTTATCTCTCTATAGCTTTATATTCATCAATGTTGTTCTTCTGATGCTTTAGGTTACTACCATAGAGGACTCTTGGGAAAAACCTTGGTCAGATTTTGCTCTGAAAAAAAACTTGGGTTCCGATGCTATTTCATCATTTTTTGAAGGAAAATGGATAGATAGGAAGAACAGGGTCCTCATACAGTCCATTGATAAAGGTTGGTATATACACTTGATTGTAGAGCTCTGGCCATCATTAAAGGGTTTCTGTCAAAACATTTATCCATATTAAACAGGCTGACATTATACATATGCTATTGTTATCTGATTCTAACTGTGCTATTCTTTTTTTAAGTATGCCCCCACTTTTGCGCATTTATAACTTTTATTATATGCAAATTAGCCTCTAGGAGCAGGGGGGGGGGTGCCTGCTCCTAGAGGCTCTGTTCTCCCACCTCATTCCACGCCCTTCTACAGGGCTAGGCCAGCGTTCTTCTCCTCCTCATTTGTATATATATTTAAATATACAGTATGTATATATTATCTGGTGGCCAAATTTTTTTGATTTGTTGGTGATATAGTGTTCTTAAATACAATAATTATTAATACTGCTTTTTATATAAATTATTTTTTAATATAATGCCCCCTTTGATCACTGATGGTATCAGTGGGAATAAAGCACAGGCTAATTAGGAAAATACTTACCACATAGGAGGATCCAGCGACGTCACAGCACTCTCCTCCTTCTTCTCTGCGATGCCGGCTGTCTTCTCTTCCGGGAGAACTGTGACATATTTGGCGCAGGTGCAGTGAGGAAGCCGGCGAGGTTCCTTTCCTTCCCTCACTACATCTGCGCCGAATACTGAACGGGAGGGCCCAGATGCGAGTTTTCTCCAGCACACAGGGCCGGCAGGAGGAGATGAACGTTGGCCTTGCCCTGTCAATCAACCGTAGAAGGGTGTGGAATGAGGTGGGAGAATGGAGCCTCTAGGACCAGGGACAACACCTCCCCTGCCCCTTGAGGCTAATTTGCATATAATAAAAGCTATAATTGCGCAAAAACGGGGGCATACTTAAAAAAAAGAATAGCACTTAGGTTCAGCTGAAGAATAGCACCTAGTTAGAATCAGCTGACATTTGCACATGTATAATGTCAGCCTGTTTAGTATGGATAAATGTGGTGTAAAAAAAACCTCTAATATAAATTATGTTAGCTGATTTGTCAGAGTTTCCTCTGGTAGATAAAACCTAGGTAAACTACTTATTATAAATGATCAGAAACATGCCCAAATTGTCAGGGAACAGTTGCAAGGCCCCTCTATATATAAGAACCCTGGACGACTTTGTCCAAATCTGTAGGTTCAGCTGACTTTTAACCTACACAAGACCATATGTATTTTGCAGTCTGCAAAAAACAAATCCGCAAAAAATACATACGTGTGCATTCCGTATTTTGCAGAATGGAACAGCTGTCCTCTAATAGAGCAGTACTATCTTTTTCCGTAATGCGGACAATAATAGGACATATTCTATTTTTTGCAGAATGAAAATACGGACATATGGAAACGGAATGCACACAGAATACCTTCCGGTTTTTTTGCGGAATGAATGGTTCTGTATACGGTCTGCAAAAAAAAAAAGGAACGGTCACGTAATGAAAATACATTCGTGTGCATGAGGCTTTAGGCTATGCCTTGTGTCACCAATGACTCCTTGAGATGTGAATATAATTTATTTCAGATTCATAGTTGCTTTAACTTGTAAGGAAGTTATATCTACTTCCTTTAAATTTCCATAATTGAACACAAGACTTGTCAACCAACCCTAGTAGTATTGTTGGCTGGTAAAGACATTCCTCTTTATTATAGTGGGACTTCATTCATTCACAAGTTTGAGGGGTGTAGTTAGGGAGACAATTAGGCAGGGGTATGCTTTGGGTATAGTGGGGCACCAAATAGCCATTCTGCTTTGATCAGGGTATTTAGGTACAGTGCTAGAGCAGCAATCTAAATCTTTGAAGCTTGGCTAAGCACATCTGTTCATTCATTTCCCTGTTTCTTTAATGATTCAGAATTATTTGAGCAACAACAGCACATGAAGGGAATTGAGATTCTGAAGAGGCTGAACCACAGGAACATCATTACTCTGTATGCCTTGTGCACTTCTGAGAACCCAGTCTATATTGTCACCGAGTTTTTGGCAAAAGGGGACCTCAAAAGTTTCCTCCAAGGTAAGTCTACAGCTTAAAATAATGTATCGGTATTGTTATGAGGAAATGTAGAGTGGCCCTAGTATGAAAGCACTGTTACTAGCACTGGTATGAGCCCACTGTGTCTAACACTCCTTGGGACACTGTGGCAAGCACTATTATAGAGGAACACACTAACAGTAGCCATGGGTCGAATGTTGTTGGATTCTCTGGCACTAGCACTTCTCTGAGGGAGCTGTGGTTGATACCATGATGGGACACGGTGGCTGTCATTCTAAAAAGCAGAACTAATACCTTGATTTCAGAAGATAATAGTATGATATTAAGTGGTACCCTGCTGATAACTATATGGAATTAACACTGTATATGTTTGTAAACCCTTTACAGGGGAAGAAGGACCTTTTCTAACTGACCCTCAGCTCATGCACATTGCCAGTCAGTTGGTGGATGGTTTGGCATACTTGGAAGTTAAACATGTGGCACACTGTTCCCTTGCTTGTCGCTATGTCCTTGTTGGAAACAATCTGATTTGCAAGATTTCTCATTTTCAAAACGCCAGAATCGTTAAGGTTGGATTAAACTCTGTTAGTGCTTAGCTGTTATAACCCACACTGTAAATTTAAGTGTCCCCAGAAAACTTTTTTATTTGCTCAGCGACCCCAACATTGCACGTGTCATGTATTAACACCACAAGTTTCCAAGTATTAGTGTTCTTGGACCTCAAGTTTCCATTTATCTTTTTTGTGCTGAGACCTCAAATGCCCATATATCTTATTGTCCTGAGAACTTAAGTTTTCTTTTGTCTGCTTGACAGATACTGTACCTCAAGTTTCCACTAGTCATTCTGTTGAGACCTTGAGTTTCTTTGTGTCATGGCAATGAAACCTTAAGTTTGCACATGCCATTAATTATTTTCTTGAGACCCTCCCCCTAAGGTTCCATGTGTCACAGTCCAGAGATCTGGAGGTATATATCTGAATACACTGAGCTCCAGCTAGTGGTGACTGCTAACTGGAATAATTCATTGTATGACTGTACAGGAAATTTCTAGCTCTATAACATTCGGGAGATACTATATCTCCTTATGGAGCTCCTAAACCTAGCTCCTTAACAGAAAGAGAAACCTGCAATGTTTTTTGAGCCTGTTGGATATTCTGAGGTTATGCAGATTTTTTTTATTATCCCACAGGATTATGAAACTTTTTTAACATTGCCTGGCCCACAACTATTGAAATGGATGCCTCCAGAATTTATTTATTATGGGGAACTATCAACAAAAACATGCGTGTGGTCATTTGGGATTCTTCTGTATGAAATCTTTACCCTGGGACAAAAGCCCTATACAGGTAAAACAAAAACTTCACAAAGTATTTGTATATATTGGACTCATTTTTAGATCAAAACATTAAAGAAGAAGTAGTCCTTTTGGTCCCATTCCATACAGACCCATTTTCTGCCCCTTTTCCTTCCTTTTTGCGCCTTCTAGACTATAAGAAAGTGGAAAATGCCTTGATCTGTGCCTGAACATGCTTGCTGCAGCAAATATATGAAGTGTATGTGCCACAAATTTGTTTCATTTACAACATGGTAGACAAGCTGGTATAAAAAGTTGTGTAACATTCATAATATAGATAATATAAAGCCTCATGGCACATTGTGTTGACAGCAGCAGGGTGGCTCAGTGGTTAGCAGTGGTGCCTAGAAGCGCTGGGATCCTAAGTTTGAATCTGACCAAGGAAAACATCTGCAAGGAGTTTGTATGTTCTCCCCATGTTTCCGTGGGTTTCCTCTAGTTTCCAAAGACATACTGATAGGGAGCTTAGATTGTGATGTAGTAATTATAATGTCTGTACAGCCATGTGAGTAAAATAAAAATAAATAAAATGTTTGGCACAGCATGATGCAGCCACCATGTTTCACTGTGGGGGTGGTGTGTTCAAGGTGATAAGGTGATGTGCAGTGTTAGATTTCTGCAATACATAATGTTTTGTATTTAGGCCAAAAAGTTCAACTTGGAGGACCTTGTTCCAAGTTTGCTGTGTTCTCTACGTGGCTTGTGGTAAACTGCCAATGGGACTTCTTATGGCTTGCTTTCAAAAATGGCTTTCTTTCTTCTTTCTAGCCACTGTTTCATAAAGGCCAAATTTGTGTACATGACTAATAGTTGACCTGTGGAAAGATTCTCCCACCGGAGCTGTGGATCTCTGCAGCTCCTCCAGAGTGACCAGGGCCTCTTGGCAGCTTCTCTAATTAATGCTCTCCTTTCCTGGGCTGTCAATTTAGGTGGACAGCCCTGTCTTAGATTTGCAGTTGTGTTATATTCCTTCTATTTTTGGATGATGGATTAAACAGTGCTCCGTGAGATGTTCATAGCTAGGGATATTTTTTTATATGCTTTACGCTTGTCCACAATTTCATTCCTGACCTGTCTGGTGTGTTCCTTGGTTTTCATGATGCTGTTTGATAACTAATATTCACTAACAATTTATATTTTTGAAACTGTTTGAAAACAGTGTATCATTTTCTTTTCACTTCACACATACTTGCTACTTTGTGTTGGTCTTTCACATAAAATCTCAATAAAATACATTTATGTTTTTGGGTGTAACGTGAAAAAACATGGAAAAGTTCAAGCGATATGAATACTTTTTCAAGGTACTGTATGCCTCTCAGCCTCATCATAAACAAGCTCCTTCAGATAGGCCAAGCATGCACTTTTTTAAAATAGTAGAGAATAGATTAGAGAGCTTCCAGATTCATCTGCAACCCAAAATACCCGATCTTTCTTTCCATCAATATCTGCCATTTAGTGTGGAGAGGCTAATACACATTTGCTTGCTGATCTTGTTTAAGCTGGATAATCTAGCTATCTAATGTGTATGGCCAGCTTTGTCCATACACCTTTCAAAACTGTCAGACAAACCATTCGGTTCACAGCTACCTTTACTAACTCCCCCATACACATAAACAGTTTACCAAACATGTCCTGTATGTGTTCTCAGTTGGTAGAGTGGAGAAAGCTGTAGCCAGATACCTATGGAAGAAGCATATATCCCAGAAGAGAAAAACGAATCTGGTGCTAAAATTCAACGCCTCTGATACTTCTCTGCACTGACATAATTATTCGTGTAAAGTTGGGAGCTCCTGAAAACAGTGGGTCAGTCGAGAATACCCTAATGTGTATGGAGGTCTTTAGTCTATGTTACCTGTGAGTCTTGCTGTAGTACCTGAACCCTTGTATCATGGCCGTAACTGCCAGATTATGCTACATACTTGCTATAGCTCCCAGTAATTGACATCACATATCCCATTTCACTAGACCAAAGTTGATATCATTTGATTTTTTTTTCCCACAGGTATAAAAGCTGTAGATGTGCTCAAAAAGTTGGAAGCTGGATATCGACTACCCATGCCTCCCCTGTGCAGTTCTCATGTTTATAGTTTGATGCTTAAATGCTGGAACATGAAGCCTAGTAAGAGACCCTCTTTCCAAATGATCATGGAAATGAAAATATTTCAACGTTTAGCATTAGAATAAATCATATTAGTTGTGGCACATATAGAATAGCCTTGACCATCATGTTGTCCTGGTTAGGAAAAATAATCTCCTATTTACTGTCACTAGGGAAAACAGAGAAGAGTTAATAAAGTAGTCCATGGCAAGAAAATAAAGGTATTGTTTCCAGAAATAGCGCAACTTGTGTCCAAGAGCAATGTTGGGTACTGCCTTCATTAGAATGGAGCTGAATGCAATACCAAACACAGCCCATGGACCAGATTAGCACTTTTCCTTGCAAAAAGCAGCCATTTTTTATTTTCGTCATGCACGGCACACTTAAAAGGGTTTTCCAAAAAATTTTAACTGATGATGACCTATTCTGTAGGAAAAAAAGAACATGTTGTCACTGACCTAGGAAAAGCTGTGAGAAGGTTGCATCACTCACAGGAGAGCTGGTGCCTTCTCAAACAGCTGTTCGATGGGAGTCCTGGCTGTCGGACCCCCACTGATCAGATACTGTTGACCTATTCAGAGGATAGGTCATCAGTTATAGTCTTACCCTTTAAGGTAACATATACTATGGGACAATTCAGTATTTTCCATAGCCAAGGGCTACCTCAGCTTCAAATTTCTATGAGAAATACATTATATGTAAAATAATATGACACTATACTGAAGACTAGATCACCAAAGTAAAATTCGAATTAAGGCCATTTTTGGAAGAGACTACATACAGACCATAATTATGACGTTTTAAGAATGTCCAGTCATCTACACATTACCCTGATTGCTCTGTATTAAAATGTTGATTGATCAATGAACACCATAAATACAATCTTTAAAGCTGTTGTGCCACGAAAAGGATTCTACATTTTTCAAACCAGCAACTGGATCAGAATTTTGCAATTGCACGCAATTAAAAATGTAATATACCCACTAAGCTATTCAATAAAATGTACTAGCGCCACCTGCTGTTTGTTCTTTTCCTTATTTCTTATCCACCTCACTGAGGTGGCCGCACACACTCAGTTTAAAGAGGACCTGTCACCACATAATGCAATGCAATTTTACCGGAGAAGCTGAGCAAGTTGACATTTGTGGGAAAAGATTTCGTAAAAACTTTATTTTATACATTTGCCGTATTTTTCGCCCCATAAGATGCATTTTCCCCCCAAAAAGTGTGTGTGGGGGGGGGGGGGAATTTCCCTGTGTCTTATGGGGTAAATATGGAAGCGCTCATTAGTACTGGAGGACTGGGAAGTAAAGAAGGCTCTGTACTCACCGCTTCCTGGCGCATGCCCAGTGACGACGATGAAGCTCCTGCCCTCAGTCTCCTACTCATCGCACTGGCGCAGCCCTCAGTGGGTACTGCGTCTGCGCGAGACTTCGCTCGGCCGTCAGGGAGGGGGAGGAGAGGGATGAGGCGCTGTGGGCGGTTAGGGATTCTGGAGGAAGGCGTTTTTTGTTGAGTAAGGAGCCGGTTTTGGGCACTGCAGGGGGGCGTTACTTGGCAGCCAAAGTAGAAGATAACGTCCCTCTGGGCACCTTCACAATTAATTAGCATATTTATAAAAGTCGTTTTTCTGCAAAACTACTGGACGGATTTCATTACAGAAAAGCAAAGCTGATTCAAGGTAATCTGTGGAGCATGGCTGGTTTAAAAGCTAAATTTGTGTTATCAGAGGTGACAGAATTCCTTTAAGAGCTGGCAGTACATGGAAGTGGGGTCATTAGGAATTTATAGCATAAGTGTGCGTACAGAGATAGCTGTCAATCGCTGATAACACCTTCTCCCTGATAGGCGATCGATATTCACAGAAAGTGGAAAAAGCAGAGATATAAATGTGTAAATTGCAGGTTTTACTGAATCTTTTCCCACAAAAATAATAATATATATAAAAATATATATCAATCTGTACAGCTTCTCCTGCTCTATAACATTCTGCTTTCAGATTGCATTGTATTTTGTGGCGACAGCTTCTCTTTAAGTCTTCAACTGCCTCCAGTTATTTTTTCTGTTAGAAGCTTCAGCAGAAAGGGTACGTTCTCTCTGAGCTGCCAGCATGAAATAAATCTAGCAGAAGAGTTGGAGCAATGAATTGGGAGATCTCGGGTTCCTTGCGAGGTACAGGACTGGTTCTAGCTTTGTTAGAAGGGTATCATGTACTACTATATGATGTCTGATTTTAATTTTTTACATCAATCATGGCATAACCCATTTAAATATTAACTCTGTCAAGGACCACTGTGTAGGAACCCTCTTCAAATGTCACTCTAGAAGAAGACAAATTATCTTCAGAATTATAAATAGAGATGTGAAGTTGTCTAGTTCAATGACTTGTCTTGTGCCTCTTGAATGCTACATGTTGTCTTTCTTATCAGATGTCTTACCCATGTGGGTCCTTTCTTCCTAATATAATAACCAGCAGAAGGCCTCGGCTTCGCACGCGTATATTTCATTTAATGTTTGTGTGTGTCGTTAAAAGATATCGACAGTATCCCCTATAACAGTGACATCTACAATACCCTGCCGCCTTAACACTGACCCCCACAGTGCTCGGCCTCCTTAAAATGGGACCTCCACGGAAGCCGACCCCTTAACTTTGATCTTCACAGCATCCTGCCCCTTTAACAGTGAGTTTCACAGCACCCCACCCCCTTGATAGTGACCTCCACAGGGGCCCGACCCCCTTAACAATAACCTCTACAGCACCCACCCCTTAACACTAACCAAAGGTTACATTCCCATTAACTGTGACCTCTACCATTCCTGGCCCGCTTAACAAAGAACTCCACAGCGACTGCCTCTTTAACAGTACCCCATTGCCTTAACAGTGACCTCACAGTACCCAGCTGCCCCTTTAATAGTGACCTTCACAGTCCCTTCCTTCTTTAACAGTGACCTCCACCACGGCCTGCTCCCTTAACAGTAACATCCACAACGCCCTCCCCTTTAACAGCGGCCATCCCTTTATTAGTGACCTCCACAGTACCCCATCTCCTTAACAGTGATTTCCACAATAACCTGCCCCCTTAACAGTAACCTCCACAGCGCCTGCCCCTTTAACAGTGATCTCCACAGTGGCTGGCCCTTTTTTTGTGACCTCCACAGTACCCTGTCTCGTTAACAGTGATTTCCACAGTAACCCGCCCCCTTAACAGTGACCTCTAGAGATTTCCGTTCCCTAAAAATGTGGCCACCACAACACCCTGCCCCCTTAACAGTGACCTCTACAGCACCCCGGCCCTCTTAACAGAAAACTCCACAGCGACTGCCCCTTTAACAGTGACTGCCAAGTACCCCTCCCCTTAACACTGACATCTATAGTGGACCGTCCCCTTAACTGTGACCGCCTCCGTTCCCTGCCCCCTTAAAAGAGATCTCCACAGTGCTTGCCCCTTTAACAGTAACCTCCACAGCATCCCGCCTCCTTAAGAGTGACCTTCACAGCGGCCCGCCGCTTTAACAGTGACCTCCACAGTGGCGGCCCCTTTATTAGTGACCTCCACAGCACCTCATCTCCTTAACAGTGATTTCCACAACACCCCGCCCTCTTAACAGTGGCCTCTACAGCACTCTGACCCTTAACACTGACCTCTATAGTGGACCGTCGCCTTAACTGTGACCTCCACAGCACTATGCTCCCTTAACAGTGTCATCCACAGCGCCTTGCCCTTTTAACCTCTTGAGGACTCATGGCGTACCGATACGTCATGGTGTCCTGGTATTTAAGGACTCATGACGTACCGGTATGTCATAAGTATTTCCGATCACCGCCACGGGTGGGCGGTAATTGGAACTAGGTGACTGCTGAAATCAATCAGCAGGCACCCTGCGACAATGCGCAGTGGGTCCTGTGACCTGCGATTTGCGGCTTTTCCGTGTGATCGGGCGGCTGTAATGCGGTGGCTATCGGGTCCCCGTGCTGCTGTAATGGGATAGCCCCCTGGATCTCACGGGCAGGAAGCTGTATGAGTAATACACACTGTATTACTCACACAGCCAATGCATTCCAAGACAGAAGTTTTGGAATGCATTGTAAAGAGGATCAGACCCCCAAGAGTTGAAGTCCCAAAGTGGGACAAAAAATAAAGTGAAAAAGAAGTTGAAAAAATAAAGCCCCCCCAAAAAAAATTTTATCGTTTCAAGTAAAAAAAAACAAAAAACGTCATTTTCCCCAAACAAAGTAAAAAAAAATTGGTAAGAAATAGGGGAAAAAAAAGTTGACATATTAAGTATCGCCGCGTCTGTATCAACTGCCTCTATAAACATATCACATGACCTAACCCCTCAGAGGAACACTGTAAAAAATAAAAAATAAAAACTGTGCTAAATAAACAATTTTGTTACCTTACATCAGTAAAAGTGATACAGCAAGCGATCAAAAAGGCGTATGACCACAAAAATAGTACCAATCTAACCGACACCTCATCCTGCAAAAAATGAGCTCCTACCAAAGACAATCACCCAAAAAAAAAAAAAACTGTGGCTCAGAATATGGAGACACTAAAACATAATTTTTTTTGTTTTAAAAAAGCTGTTATTGTGTAAAACTTAAGTAAATAAAAAAAAGTATATATATTATGTATCGCCACATCCGTAATAACCTGCTCTCCAAAAATATCACATGACCTAACCCCTCAGGTGAACACCGTAAAAAAATAAAAATAAAAACGGTGTAAAAAAAGCCATTTTTTGCCACCTTACATCACAAAAAGTGTAATATCAAGCGATCAAAAAGTCATACGCACCCCAAAATAGTGCCAAACAAACCGTCATTTCATCCCACAAAAATCATACCCTACCCAAGATAATCGCCCAAAAAGTAAAAAAAACTACGGCTCTCAGAATATGGAGATACTAAAACATGATTTTTTTTTTGTTTCAAAAATGATATTATTGTGTAAAACTTACAAAAATAAAAAAAGTATACATATTTTTATTGCCGCGTCCGTAATAACCTGCTCTATAAAAATATCACATGACCTAACCCCTCAGGTGAACACCGTAAAAAAATAAAAATAAAAACGGTGTAAAAAAAAAAGCAATTTTTTGTCACCTTACATCACAAAAAGTGTAATACCAAGCGATCAAAAAGTCATACGCACCCCAAAATAGTGCCAATCAAACCGTCATCTCATCCCACAAAAATCATACCCTACCCAAGATAATTGCCCAAAAACTGAAAAAACTATGACTCTCAGACTTTGGCGACACTAAAACATGATTTTTTTTGTTTCAAAAATGAAATCATTGTGTAAAACTTACATAAATAAAAAAAAGTATACATATTTGTATCGCTGTCTCCGTAATAACCTGCTCTATAAAAATATCACATGACCAAACCCCTCAGGTAAACACCGTAAAAAAAATAAAAATAAAAACGGTGTAAAAAAAGCCATTTTTTGTCACCTTACATCACTAAAAGTGTAATACCAAGCGATCAAAAAGTCATACGCACCCCAAAATAGTGCCAAACAAACCGTCATCTCATCCCACAAAAATCATACCCTACCCAAGATAATCGCCCAAAAACTGAAAAAAACTATGGCTCTCAGACTATGGAGACACTAAAACATGATTTTTTTTGTTTCAAAAATGAAATCATTGTGTAAAACTTGCATAAATAAAAAAAAGGATACATTTTATGTATTGCCGCCTCCGTAATAACCTGCTCTATAAAAATACCATATGATCTAACCTGTCAGATGAATGTTGTAAATAACAAAACATAAAAATGGTGCCAAAACAACTATTTCTTGTTACCTTGCCTCACAAAAAGTGTAATATAGAGCAACCAAAAATCATACGTACCCTAAAATAGTACCAACAAAACTGCCACCCTATCCCGAAGTTTCTAAAATGGGGTCACTTTTTTGGAGTTTCTTCTCTAGGGATGCATCAGGGGGGTTTCAAATGGGACATGGTGTCAAAAAACTAGTCCAGCAAAATCTGCTTTCCAAAAACAGTATGGCTTTCCTTTCCTTCTGCACCCTGCCGTGTGCCTGTACAGCAGTTTTTGATCACATATGGGGTGTTTCTGTAAACTACAGAATCAGGGCAATAAATATTGAGCTTTGTTTGGCTGTTAACCCTTGCTTTGAAACTGGAAAAAAATTATTAAAATGGAAAATCTGCTAAAAAGTAAAATTTTGAAACTTTATCTCTATTTTCCATTAATTCTTTTGGAACACCTAAAGGGTTAACAAAGTTTGTAAAATTAGTTTTGAATACCTTGAGGGGTGTGGTTTCTAAAATGGGGTCACTTTTTGGAGTTTCTACTCTAGGGGAGCATCAGGGGGCTTCAAATGGGACATGTTGTCAAAAAACCAGTCCAGCAAAATCTGCCTTCCAAAAATCGTATGGCATTCTTTTCCATCTGCGCCCCACCGTGTGCCCGTACAGCAGTTTACGACCACATATGGGGTGTTTCTGTAAACTACAGAATCAGGAAAATAAATATTGAGTTTTGTTTGGCTGTTAACCCTTGCTTTGTAACTGGAAAAAAATTATTAAAATGGAAAATCTGCCAAAAAAGTGAAGGGGTGTAGTTTCTAGAATGGGGTCATTTTTGGGTGGTTTCTATTATGTAAGCCTCACAAAGTGACTTGAGACCTGAACTGGTCCTTAAAAAGTGGGTTTTTGAAAATTTCGGAAAAATTTCAAGATTTGCTTCTAAACGTCTAAGCCTTGTAACATCCCTAAAAAATAAACTATCATTCCCAAAATGATCCAGACATGAAGTAGACATATGTGGAATGTAAAGTAATTACTATTTTTGGAGGTGTTACTATGTATTATAGAATTAAAGAAATAGAAACTTGGAAAATTGGCAAGTTTTGTATTTTTTCTATAAATAAAAATGAACTTTTTTTTTACTCCATTTTACCAGTGTCATGAAGTACAATATGTGACGAAAAAACAATCTCAGAATGGCCTGCATAAGTAAAAGCGTTTAAAAGGTATCACCACATAAAGTGACACTGGTTAGATTTTCAAAAAATGGCCGAGTCCTTAAGGTGAAATAAGGCTGAGTCCTTAAGGCGTTAAAGTTGACCTACAGCAGTGAAGAAAAATGGCTGGGTTGTTATGGAAACCTGGTGTAAAACTGTGTGCATGTGGAAACTAAAGGCTTGCGAGCTTCTGTTGGCTGATAAGGTTCATGTGACCGTGTGTATGGCAGTTGGGATATGAGGGGAAAGACCTGCAGGCTTCTATTGGCTAATGTAGTTCATGTGATGGTGCCATATTTTAATATTTGCTAGAGAGCTGAGACCCGGTCTAAAACCTTCCAGGACCCCTGACGTACCTGTGTGTCAAATTTCGTGATTGTAAATGCGACGGTGCGGATTCCTTTAGCGGACATACATACATACACTCAGCTTTATATATTAGATGGACGTGTTAACCATACAATGTATCTAGCTGTATGTTTAATTCTGGAGGAAAAAAACTGTTGAAGTTGTTTGGAGCAGCACCTACACAAGAAAACAATGCAAGTTTGTCTGTTTGATTTCAAGTGTGTGTTTGTATTAAGTGTGTGACTTTAGATTAAGTGACTTCAGATTCAGGGACAGCAGGAGGGGACTACAGTAAGTCAGTTGCTTATCACTGCACTGTATTATTGTAGTTTTTCTCTTTTATTGTGTAATCCCCATTAGTATGTGTTCCGTTATTGACAGCGCAGTCCAGTGCACATCTTGCCTAATGTATGCAGTCTATTGTCTGTCGGTCTGTTCTTTATACACAGCTAGAGATGGCCCGAACTATTCGCCGGCGAACAGTTCCCGGCGAACATAGCTTGTTCGCGTCCGCCAAGGCGGGCGAACATATTCGATGTTCACGTTTGCCCCTATACTTTATTATTGAGCAAACTTTGACCCTGTACCTCACAGTCAGCAGACACATTCCAGCCAATCAGCATACCCTCCCTCCCAGACCCTCCCACCTCCTATCTAAACGCAAGGACAGCATCCATCTTAGATTCATTCTGAAGCTGCAGTAATAGTAATTGTAAATCGCAATGCGATTAATATAACCTGTATTATTCGCATTGCGATTACAACTTAGATCTGAGTTCCTAACGGTTGTATTGCTAGAATATAACGAAGATAACGAATATAGCACTATATTCTCAATCTTTGTTATATTCTAGCAATACAACAACCATTAGGAACTCAGAGCTAAGTTGAATTCTCAATGTGATATATTAATATAACCTGTATTAATCGCATTGCGAATTCAACTTAGAGCTGGGTTTCTAATGGTTGTATTGCTAGAATATAACGAAGATTGAGAATATAGCGCTATATTCGCAATCTTCATTATATTCTAGCAATACAACCATTAGGAACAGATCTAAGTTGTAATCCCAATGCAATTAATACAGGTTATATTAATCGCATTGCGAATTCAACTTAGAGCTGGGTTCCTAATGGTTGTATTGCTAGAATTTCTAGCAATACAACCATTAGGAACCCAGCTAAAAGTTGAATTTGCAATGCGATTAATATAACCTGTATTAATCGCATTGCGATTACAACTACCACACTCTGCGTCAACTAGGTATTTTTCCATGGAAGTTTTGCCATGGATCCCCCTCCAGCATGCCACAGTCCAGGTGTTAGTCCCCTTGAAACAACTTTTCCATCACTATTGTGGCCAGAAGGAGTCCCTTTGGTTTTTAAAATTCGCCTGTCTATTGAAGTCTATGGCGGTTCGCACTGTTCGCACGTTTGCGAACATTTGCGGAAGTTCGCGTTTGCTGTTCGCGAACTGAAAATTTTATGTTTGCGACATCACTATACACAGCCAAACAAATGGACTGATCTGCACCAAATTTGGCACATGGATACATCAGGTGTCTGGGAAGGTCTCAGCTCTCTAGAACGTACCATTCCTGAGATATTCCCCAATATCTGTATAAGTCAATAGGAGCTCACAGCTTCACTCACAGTCTGACTGCCATTCACCCAGTCACATGACCCTTATTATCCAATAGAAACTTGCAGGTCCTTCAGTCTTGACGTACACATTTACCCTAGGTTTTCATAATGACCATTTTTCATCATTGTAAGAGGTCACTGTGGAAGCCTTAGATTAAGGAGGCGTGATGCAGTGGGGCGGACACTACTTAAGGGGAGGGGACCTGTTAAGGGGCGGGCTTCTTTGCAGGGCACTGTGGGGATCACTGTTAAGGGGCATGCTGCTGTGGAGGTCACTGTTAAGGGAGCAGAATGCTGTGGAGGCCAATGTTAAGAGGGTGGAACCCTGTGGAGGTCACTGTTAAGGGGTAGAATGCTGTGGAGGGTCACTGTAAAGGGTGCGGGCCAATGTGGATGTCAGTGTTAAGGAGCGGGGTACTGTGGAGGTCAATGATAAGGGGTTGGGGTGCTGTAGAAGACAGTGTTAATGGTTTGGGCTCTGTGAAGGTCACTGATAAGGGGTGGGCTACTGTGCAGGTCACTGTTAAGGGAGCGGAGCACTGTAGGGTTACTTTTAAGGGTGTGGGGCATTGTGGGGTGACTGTTAAGGGGTGGGTCACTGTGGAGATCACTTTTAAGGGGTGGGCCACTGTGTAGTTCAGTGTAACGGGGAAGGGTACTGTGGAGGTCACCGTTAAGGGGGCGATGTGCTGTGGATGTCATTGTTAAGGGGACAATACTCTGTGGAGGTCACTGTTAAGTGGGTGGGCTGTTGTAAAGGTCAATGTTAAGGGGATGGGCTGCTTTGGAGGTCAATGTTAAGAGGCAAAGTTCTGTGGAGGGTCAGTATTAAGGGGACAGGCTGCTGTGGAGAACACTGTTATGAGGCAGGGGGCTGTGGAGGTCACTGTTAAAGGGGAGGGCTGTGGAGGTCAAAGGTCAATCATATAAACAAGGAATGAACCTATACTTCACTGGTGGTCATATTTATTTAATAGATCCCACGAAAAGATAGAATGGAGTGGGGGAGAGGTTATAATCTATCTCTTAGAAACTGACAGAGCAGCAAATCAATAAGTATGAGGAATGACCTTACTGCAGTCGGTACATTCTTATACAGGGCATGAAGAAAAGGATCATTATTGCATACAATTAACAGCCAGTATCCATTAGTTGAGTGTATGAGTGCTGAATAGGTATAGCCCAGGTATTGGAAGGAATCTGGTTGACATCGGCAGATCTGCTACTAAGCAGCGCTCACGTGATATCAAATGAGTGAAACTCTTTTGTGAAAGTAGTATGTGCGAACAGTAATTAGCAGTATCACAGCGACAAGTGTGTGATTATCTGTAACATCTATAATATCCATTCCAATCATTTTTTTATTTTTATTTTTTTTTAGGGGAAATAGCTTGTGGCCCCCTATACTCTGGCAGTCACACAATGTCTATTTTATTTTTAACTGTTCACCATAACTGTGACCTCCACAGCACCCCATCCCCTTAACTGTGACCTTCACAGCGCCCCATCAGCTTAACGGTGACCTAGAAAAGTGAAGAAAAATGTGTTGTTATAAAAAACCTGGTGTAAAACTGTGTGAATGTCAGTGAAGCGCAGACTAAAGGACTTGCAAGCTTTTATTGGCAAATAAGGGTCATGTGACCATGTGTATGTCAGTTAGGATATGTGAAGGACCTGTGAGCTTCTATTGCTAATACAGGTAATGTAATGGATTTGCACTTTTGGGGCTATTTCAAGAACAGTACGTCCTAGAGAGCTGAGACCTTTATAAAAACCTTCCCAGACACCTGATGTACCTATCTGACAAATTTGGTGTCCAATGGTTCAGGCGTTTGGATGTCTATAGAGGACATAAGGACAAACAGAAAACAGACATTGTTTTTTCATAATATAGATGCATTTCTGTTGTTTGTGTATTCTTTATGCATGGCCAGCTGATTGGACCAACCTGCACCAGATTTGTCATATAGGTAAAGCGGGTGCTTAAAAAAGGTTTAAGGACATGCTTTTCTTGAGATATCCACAAAAAATATGATTATGGTTCACATCATCAGTATTAGCTAAGCCAATAGACACTCCTAGGTCCTTCATTAATTTAACTGACATGCACATGGTCATATGACCCCTATTGACCAATAGAAACTCGCAGGTCCTTTAATCTTCACCTTCAATGTTATAGGGACAATGTGGATGTCATTGTTATAGGGCACTAGTGAGGTCACTATTATGGGGCATTGGATGTCATTTTTATGGGATACTGTGCATGTCATCACTGTTATGGAGCATGGTGGATTTCATGGTGAACATCCCATTTCTCATTACTCTTATGGATCACTGCGCATGTCACTGTTATAGAAGTACTGTGGATGTCACTGTTATGGGGCACTATGGATGTCACTGTTAAAGGGGCACTCTGTGTGTCATTGTTATGGGCGGAGTGTCGATGTCACTGTTATGGGAGCACTGTGGATGTCACTGTTAAAGGGGCACTCTGAGTGTCATTGTTATGGGAGGACTGTGGATGTCACTGTTAAAGGGGCACTCACTATGTGTGTCATTGTTATGGGCGGAGTGTCGATGTCACTGTTATGGGAGCACTGCGGACGTCACTGTTAAAGGGGCACTCTGTGTGTCATTGTTATGGGAGGACTGTGAATGTTACTGTTATGGGAGCATTGTGGATGTCACTGTTATGGGAGCACTGTGCATGTCATTGTTAGGGGGCACTAGTGAGGTCACTATTATGAGTAGAGATGAGCGAATTTTTCAAAAGTTCGATTCGGCTGATTTGCCGAATTTCACAAAAAATTTGCTTTTTGACAAATTACTTAATCACAAAGTAATTTGTAGTGGGTGCAATGACAGGGAGCTGCGATAGCGCCACCCCCTGTCATTTGCCCATCAGATACCGCGTTCATACATGATCGCGGCATCTGAGTGTAAAAACAGTGTAACATTAACATTAAAAAAAAATTAAATAAAATTTACCACCTCCATTTGCTCGTGACGGGCCAGCCGGCATCATGCCTGAAGATCTGGCGTGAAATCTCGCGCGGCACAAGATTATGTCATCACGCCGACCGACGTGGTGATGTCATATGTCACTAAGCACGGGATTTCAGCCGAGATCTTCAATCAAGGTGGCCCGTCGCAAGCAAATGGAGGAGGTAAGAATTAATTTTTTTCGTTTTTACACTATTTCAGGTTAAATCAATTCACTTACACAAGGATATTCGGCTTTGAGGCAAATCAAATTTATCCTGAAATTCGGATCGAATTTCACTTTGTGGAATTAGCTTCGCTCATCTCTAATTATAAGGCACTGTGGGTGTCACTGTTATGGACTTCTTTTGATGATCTATCCTCAGGATAGATCATCATTATATCAGATCAGCAGTGGTCTGACACCCTGCATCCCCACTTATCAGCTGGTTTAACCCTGGGTTCACACCTGAGCGTTTCTGAGTCGCGCGTATTACAGCGCGTTTTTGCAAATAGGAAACGCGCGTCATACGCGTGTTCGTGACTCTGGAGACCAATTGAAAAAGGCATATCTACACTTTAACGCGTGTGAAACGCGCGTTTTACGCGCGTTCCCATTGAAGTCTATGGGTGCAAACGCGCGACAAAACTCCCCAAAGAAGCTCAAGAACTTCTTTGAGCGTAGGGCGTTTTACAGCGCGTTCAAACGCGCTGTAAAATGCTCAGGTGAGAACCATGCCCATAGGGAAACATGAGTTTTCTCCTGTTTAGCGTTTTACAGCGCGTTTGAACGCGCTGTAAAACGCACAAGTGTGAACTAAGGGTAAAAGAAAGCACGCGCCTAAGCCTTCCCATTCACTTCAATGGGACGGCTCGTTCCTAGTCTTGTAATTACACCTGCTCACCGCTGCTGTTGCAATGACGAGCAGGTAAACAATGAAGAGAAGGCTGTGCTTGAGCTGCAGGGTGTTGGACCCCTGGCAATCTTATATCACAAAAAATAACTTGGACAAGCCCTTAGCATCTACTAAATCTAGAATCATACCACATGGGCCTCTTGCACACAACCGTATGGCTTTTTCAGTATTTTGCGGTCCGTTTTTATCGGATCCGTTTTTTCATTTTTTGCTTCCGTTGTGTTTCCGTTTCAGTTCCGTTTTTCCGTTTTTCTGTATGGCATATACAGTATACAGTAATTCCATAATAAAAATTGGGCTGGGCTTAAAATTTTTAATAGATTGTTCAGCAAAAACTGAACGGATACGGAAGACATACGGATGCCTTTCCGTATGCTTTTCCGTTTTTTTGCGGACCCATGGACTTGAATGGAGCCACTGAACGTGATTTGCGGACAAGAATAGGACATGGTCTATATTTAAGGCCTAATTCACATGTCCGTAGTGTGTTTTGCGGAAACATGGATCCGCAAAACACGGACGGCTGCAATGTGCATTCCGCATTTTGCGGACCGCACATTGCTGGCACTATATAGAGAATGCCTTTTCTTGTCCTCAATTGCGGAAATGCGGATGCGGACATCACATAGTGTGCTGTCCACATCCATTCCTGCGCCTTGGAAATGAATGGGTCTGCAACCCTTCCGCTAAATTGCGGATGGGATGTGGATCCATTTTGCGGATGTGTGAATAAGGCCTAAACGGAACAGAAAAAACGGAAACGGAAGTCATACGGAGACACTTCAGTGTTTTTTGAAGACCCATTGAAGTGAATGGTTCAGTATACTGTCAGTATACTGAACTGAAAAAACTGCCAGTATACGGTCCGCAAAATACTGTCGTGTGCAAGGGGCCATATACTGTATATTATGGAAAGAGTATAATAAAGCTGCAGTAGTCAATTGATTATTTTAATATTTAATTACTAGTATAGTGTACATAATTATGGTGGAACGAAAATAAAAATGGGAATGTTTAGCCTTTTGGCTTTGTGTTGCTGTCATTAAATTGATTCCCCACTATATCTCCCGAAGGGATTAATGTGATTTTATTAAGAGTACAATGGCCTCCATAATTCTTAAATGGAGGAAGTTTCGAACAACCAGGACTCTTCCTAGAGTTGGCTGCCCCACCAAACTATGTAATCAGGAAAGAAGGGCTTTGGGAAGAGAGGTGATCAAGAGCCCAATAGTCACGCTGGCTGAGCTCCAAAAATCCTGTGTACAGATGGGAGAAACTTCTAGAAGGTCAACCATCAGTGCAGCACTCCACCAATCATCCTGTGTTTTTTTTTTTTTGTGTGGCTGCGACAGAGAGACTGGTTGGGGTTGAAGGAAAGCTGAATGGGACAAAGTATAGAAATATTCTTAATAAAAGTCTGAATAATAATTATATATTAGCGGCTTACCACTTCACTAGCTCTGAACAGAAGGTGCTGCCGTCTATTTGACTCACCCGGTCACAGATAATTATTCAATGAGATTATTGTAGACAGGCAATCTATATTTAAAACCACCCAGAGACTTAATAGATATCTTGAGAATATAGTAAGTATGTATCTAAATATGTTGCAATACAAAAATATTTATTACACAGAATTCTGACATTAGCAAATGACATACTCAGATTAAGGATACATTGTATTTAAAATCAGACCCCTTAAAAAACATTAATGTAAAAATACAATAAACACAAACTCCAATTGATACAGAGATAGGCATACCCTATTGATTAAACTAGGGTCACAGAATTGATTGGGACGCTACAAAACAATAAACACTAAAATATCACTTTTATTGATTCCTTTAAAAATACTGAACAGGGGGTCTTCCAGACAGTTGTAACGTGTTGTAACGATAGGTGTGCAGGTATACTCCTATATGTGTGGTACACACAGGTATGCTGCTGTGAGTGCGTTGATATTGCACCCTACCACAAACCTGTATACACCCTAGCACACCATACAGTTACATAACACTGTGGGGGATATCACATGTGTGATGGGCTAAGACTGGTGATGCAATGAGTCTGAAAGCCCAGAAATTGCGTGGTATCCCACAATGAAGAAGGTTATCTATCCACTTAATTCATAGATACCACTCACACTGTGCCAGCGCCAGCCAAACGGGGATGTGAAAATGTGTTGGATAGGAGGACCATCAGCATATGCCCACTATGTGGATGCTCTGGCTGGTGATCTCTCCCCCACACTCCCCAGGCTGCACACTCTGCTGTATAAATCTAGCGTGGGTAGACAAAAGCACACTATTGTTCCTGCCTATACTAATCCCTCATTAGTGAATCTCCCCATGTGCTCTGCTCGACACGTTTCGCCACTTTACTGGGCTCGTCAGGAGCTATTGCGGGGGTAAGAGGTATGCAGGACAGTAGTCTCCGCCAAATCACATGGCAGAGTGTCGGCATAGACTGGCCGTACGCGGCCGCCGGAACATGGGGCTTAAATGGAGGAAACCCCACCTATTAAGCGCGTCAGCGGGGCGGGTAGTGGGCGGGGTAAAACCCTGTGTCAGTCCCGCCTCCCCCAGACCTCTGCACTTCGGTCGAGCGCAGCACATTGTAAAACAATGTGTGGTAACAAAGGGGACCAATCGGTGGACATTAAGAAAAAAGCTGCTGGATCCACAGGGGTCGAGGCTAGCTAAGTGGTACATCAAAGAGAAAGGCACAATGCACTCACTAAATGAGGGTCAACAGACAAAGACAATGTAATGGAGTTAAACCCAATAAGTCTAAGAACAGGGAACAGTTGCGTAGATGATATGTATATATGAATAATATGATATAAAGGCCAATTAATCTACACTAGGTGTAAATAAAATGAAGTATGTCAAAACACCCCTAAACACATATCAAGGAGAACTGCAAGCACTGCAAGTATCCGAAGATGTGTTGCATTGTCCTTTCACACTGGCGTTTTCCTTTCCGGCATAGAGTTCCGTCCTCGGCACTCTATGCTGGAAAAATCCTGATCAGGATCATCCCTATGCATTCTGAATGGAGAGAAATCCGTTCAGGATGCATCAGGATGTCTTCAGTTCAGGACCGGAACGCTGCGCTTTTTGCTCCGTCCAAAAATCCGGAACACTTGCCGCAAGGCCAGATCCGGAATTAATGCCCATTGAAAGGCATTAATCCGGATCTGGCCTTAAGCTAAACATCTTTTCGGCGCATCGCCGGATCCGACGTTTAGCTTTTTGTCAATTGTTACCATGGCAGCCAGGACGCTAAAGTCCTGGTTGCCATTGTAAAGTGTAGTGGGGAGCGGGGGAGCAGTATACTTACCATCCGTGCGGCTCTCGGGGCGCTCCAGAGTGACGTCAGGGTGCCCTACACGCATGGATCACGTGATCCATGCGCATGGGGCGCTCTGATGTCATTCTGGAGCGCCACGGGAGCCGCACGGACTGTAAGTATACCACTCCCCCGCTCCCCACTACTACTATAGCAACCAGGACTTTAATAGCGTCCTGGCTGCCATAGTAACCTGAAAGCATTTCGAAGATTGATCAGGATCCTGATCAGTCTTCTAATGCTTTCAGGCAACTTGCGTTCTGACGGATCCGGCGGGACGGAAGTGCCTGCCGGATCCTCAGAACGCAAGTGTGAAAGAGGCCTTGTGTGATTCAGACTCAGTGCAGACGTGATCGCAATACATAAAAATGTAATGCTGAATCACACAAAAAAAGTTCAGTTTCCACTTATATGTGGAATAGGTTCAACTTAACCTTTATTGTCTCTTTATCTAGATCCGAAGATGAGGATCTATAGATATTATCAGCTGATTTTCATAAATTATATGATGCAGTTATATTGAAACAACATTTACTTATAGTCCAGTTGTAATCCAGTTGGATCCTCTTCTTTTTAGTATTCCACCTTTATAGAAAAAATGTCTATCCTTATCACATCTGTTATATATTTAAAATCCAGTTAAGTCCGCTTCTTGTCAATAGTCACCACTTATAATATCAGTCCTTATAACATCTATTAATATATTAATAGTAGACTGGTGAAAGTAGTATAAATTTCATATTGTGTCCAGCAGTATATAATTTGCTTCCGTTATCTTTATATTGTAGCGATTCTCCTTTAAAAGTGTATTCCCAATATAGGTCAGTACTTTGTACTCACTGTTAGAAGCTGGGTCTCCACCAATTGTGGCGTCCCACGTGGTTGGTACCTAGCTTACCTCAATCAATGTAATACTATGCTGGATACGGAATTAATACTAGCCAGATCGCTGTATCTTCTGTAGTGCCGCTTGTTTAATCTCGGTGTCCCACGTGGTACATCGCTACTTCAGCACTGCTGGGAAATTCATATGATCATTTCTATAGTGTCCATGGAGCTCTCCACAATTTTCCTTTATTTTAAACAATAGGATGTTGATCTCAATCCATCGATGTATATTTTAAGTGGGTCTCGTATTTGAAAGTTACCAGACGCATTTCGGAGTTAATCCTACTCCTTTATTAGTGGCCATTTTTGTTAGCCAATCCTACACAATTATATACCTCATCCTCCAGTCTTTTCCAAGACCCTTATTGGATTATCCATTTTCATCATTATATAATAATATCATTTTTCCACATTTAAAGTATTTCTGGTCTTTCTCTGCTCCCAAAACACCTAAGAGGATGATCTTCCCTTATACATTAACCGATAGCACTTTAGACAGTCCAAAAAAGTTGCCTTTCATTTTTAAAAACAATACTTTTTGCCTGGTTTACCAGCAGATGGCGGCATTTCTGGCAGAGCTGAGTTACCTAGCCCTACTTCCATTCTATTCCCCTCTCTAGAGAGAAAGGAGTTAGTCTAAGTCAGTCTAGCCTCCCCCCTCCTAGGGAAAGGATGTGAGTCTAGCCTTCCCCTCCTGGGGAGAGGTTATGTGTCGGCCACCAGAGCACGGTCTGCAAAGTCTACATGGTTGCTTGTCCCCTCCTGGGCTTGCATTGCCTAACCTCAAGCCAAGTAAGCTTGATGCCAGGAAGAAATTCCTAGGATTAAAGTAAGAGACAGGCTAGAGACAGCTAAGTTCCAGCAGAAGAGGAAAAGGTTCCTATTTACCCTGCCAGCACAGCAGGGCTGAGAAAGCTACAGCATAGCAGTGCTGAGATTGTTGCAGAGGTGTTTGCCTGCCATATTTAAGCCAAAACCTGCTGATGACCAAGATAAAGTTGGAAGATTGTTCCTTGATGAAAGTTTATGCCAAGTAAAGCAGTGTTCAATGTTAATACAAGTCTGAACTCAATTTATTCTACAAATCCCTCAACTATTCACCCTATTTGCACCGCTTCATCCGACCCCGTCTTGGATCCAAGGATATCCAGGTAAGAGCACGTGACACGTGCATACAATACCTTCAGAGAGATTGTATGTCACTCTACACAACTACTGGCAATCCTACACCTGGGTACCAACCTCACTATACTTAAAGGGGACTCCATGTCCTCGTTGCTGAAATGTAACTGGCTTCACGACAACTTGCTCTATCAGAGGGACATATATTGTAAAAACCTCTTAAAGGGTACGGGATACCCCAGGTGCCAGTATAAGGGCGTTGCACTTCTATAGGAGTATTAAATAATATCTATTTATCCCATCTTTTGGAATATGTTCACCGTGTGACTTTTTTCATTTTTTCATTTTTTGTATCTTTTGTACTTTTATATATAAATATATCTATCATACTTTACAGCAAGTTAATAAATATGAAGTATTTTTTAAGGATGAAAAACTGCACATACAGACAAAAAAATTCATTGGAAATTCATCAAACTCGCAACGCGTATTTTTGGACTGTTTAAAGTGCTATCAGTTAATGTATAAGGAGAAGATCATCCTCTTAGATGTTTTGGGAGCAGAAAAAGACCAGATATACTTTAAATGTGAAAAAATTATATTATTATATAATGATGCAAATTAAGATTCTTGTTAGGGTCTTGGAAAAGACTGGAAGATGAGGTATATAAGTGGGCAGGATTGGCTAACAAAAATGGCCACCGATGAAGGAGTAGGATTAACTCCAAAACTCGTCTGATAACTTTAAAATCCGAGACCCACTTAAAATATACATTGATGGATTGAGATCAACATCCTATTGTATGTGGAGCGCTTCATGGACACTATAGAAATGATCCTATGAATTTCCCAGCGGTGCGGAAGTAGCGATGTGCCACGTGGGACACCGAGATTAAACAAGCGGCACTACAGGAGATACAGTGATCTGGCTAGTATTAATTCTGTATCCAGCATAGTATTACATTGATTGAGGTAAGCTAGGTACCAACCACGTGGGACGCCACGATCGGTGGAGAACCAGCTACTAACAGTGAGTACACAGTACTGACCTATATGGGGAATACACTTTTAAAGGAGAATAGCTACAATATAAAGATAAAGGAAACAAATTATATACTGCTTAACACAATATAAAAATTATTACTACTTTCATCAGCCTACTATTAATATATTAATAGATGTTATAAGGACTGATATTATAAGTGGTGACTATTGACAAGAAAAGGACTTAACTGGATTATAAATAAATGTGGTTGAAGCATTACCATACTACACTACCTTATACCAGTCCTTCATTAATACATTAACAGATGTGATAAGGATAGACATTTTATCTATAAAGGTACAATTGCTACAATTGTTCAGGTACACTTCTGCACTCATAAAGCCTATGCACTAAGTAAACGGGCTGCCAAAAATTACAAGGAACCGGCACTCCAATACACCCTTTATTACACATAAAGGAGGGCATCCTACACACCCTTGAAAAATTATCATTGATGGCCTACTGGTGACCCTCAAAAAGAGTTGGAGCAAGGGCGTGCTGGATACCCTCTAAAACATTATAGTTGAGGACCTGAAGGTGAGCGGACCCAATAAAAAATTGTAGTGAGGGCCTGAAGGTGAGCAAACCCATAAAACATTGCAGTGATGGCCTACAGGTGAGCAGACCATATAAAACATTAAAGGTGAGGGCCTGAAGCCTAGCAAACCCCATAAAACATTGCAGTAATGGCCTACAGGTGAGCAGACGGTATAAAGCATTGGAGGTGAGGGCCTGAAGCCTAGTGAACCCCATAAAATATTGCAGTAATGGCCTACAGGTGAGCAGACCGTATAAAGCATTGGAGGTGAGGGACTGAAGGTGAGCGAACCCCATAAAACATTGCAGTGGTGGCCTACAGGTGAGCAGACCTTAAAAAGCATTGGAGGTGAGGGCCTGAAGCCTAGTGAAACCCATAAAATATTGCAGTGAAGGCCTACAGGTGAGCAGACGGTATAAAGAAATTTATACTACTTTCACCAGTCTACTATTAATATATTAATATATGTTATAAGGACTGATATTATAAGTGGTGACTATTGACAAGAAGCGGACTTAACTGGATTTTAAATATATAACAGATGTGATAAGGATAGACATTTTTTCTATAAAGGTGGAATACTAAAAAGAAGAGGATCCAACTGGATTACAACTGGACTATAAGTAAATGTTGTTTCAATATAACTGCATCATATAATTTATGAAAATCAGCTGATAATAACTATAGATCCTCATCTTTCGATCTAGATATAGAGACAATAAAGGTTAAGGTGAACCTATTCCACATATAAGTAGAAACGTAACTGGGTGGTTTTAAATATAGAGTGCCTGTCTACAATAATCTCATTCTTAATAAAAACTTGAACCAGAGTGCTCTGGACCCCAGACTGGGCCGAACGTTCACCTTCCATCTATACAATGACCATAAGCACACAGCCAAGACAAAACAGGAGTTGCTTAGGGACAACTCTGTGAATTTCCTTGAGGAAGAGCCCTGATTTGAATCCAATCAAACATTTGTGGAGAGATTTGAACATGGCTGAATGGGTCTGAAGACTTTTTAAATGTATTGTTTATTAATAGATACCAGTTCATTGTGGCACACAAGCGTGATATGTTCCAGAAAATGTCCACACCCCATAACTGGGTATGCAGGCTAAACAACACACACCTCTCTTCAAACCTCATTATTGTTTTTTTGTGCATTTGCCAACATACTGCATTCATTATAAACAATGCTACCCCTGTCCCCCACAACTGAGGACATGTAGATACCAAATTAAGTGGCCCATAAGTTATGTAGATAAATATTTGACAACATTTAAAAAGACAAAGTTACACCTATAATACTACTATTTTAATCAAGAGGAAGGCACAAACCACTATGAGGCGGCCATTTTAATAGAAAACAATACATCCCCAACACTAAATCTGGCAGTAAGACTAACTGGATCAACTTGCCATTTCCAGGAATCTAGTACCCATAATCTGAAAAGAAGGCATCCAACCCCTTGTTGACCTTCCTTATTGAATCTGCTATCACAACATGCAATGGGCTGTGGGGAAGATCAGGGAGGATAGGAGTAGCGTTAGTGGAATTGATGGTGGCAGTAGTTACTCATAGTGGCAGACCCTGGAGCTGTGATATGGTTATACAGATGGCAGTCTGGTATAATGATTAGTGATGAGTGAGCACCAAAGTGTTGGGGTACTCGGTCCAAACACATAGCGATATTCGTGCGCTCGGCCGAGCACCCGAGTATAGTGGAAGTCAATGTGAGACAACCAAGCACCCCCTGCTCGGATGAGGGAGGCTGCCTGGTCCATTGGAAAAGGTCAGAAAGTGACAGAAACACGACTGAAATGGATCTTGAACAGTCTGGGTGCATCTTGGACTCCAATGTCGCTGCTGGGAACCATATTGTCCCAGTTGTTTTACACAGTGACAAAATCCCGCCCAAAATCCCCCTCTCAAAACAAAAAGACATTTTTAGAGGTAAAATTGTTAGGAAAAATTCTTTACTGTATATTCAATTGTATATACAGTGGAAATGCGGCCAAAAATTACAAGGAACAAGCACTCCGATACAGCCTGTATATCACATAAAGGAGGGCCTCATTCACATGGTGCTACAATTGTTCAGGTACACTTCTGCACTCATAAAGCCTATGCACTAAGTAAACGGGCTGCCAAAAATTACAAGGAACCGGCACTCCAATACACCCTTTATTACACATAAAGGAGGGCATCCTACACACCCTTGAAAAATTATCATTGATGGCCTACTGGTGACCCTCAAAAACAGTTGGAGCAAGGGCGTGCTGGATACCCTCTAAAACATTATAGTTGAGGACCTGAAGGTGAGCGGACCCAATAAAAAATTGTAGTGAGGGCCTGAAGGTGAGCAAACCCATAAAACATTGCAGTGATGGCCTACAGGTGAGCAGACCATATAAAACATTAAAGGTGAGGGCCTGAAGCCTAGCAAACCCCATAAAACATTGCAGTAATGGCCTACAGGTGAGCAGACGGTATAAAGCATTGGAGGTGAGGGCCTGAAGCCTAGTGAACCCCATAAAATATTGCAGTAATGGCCTACAGGTGAGCAGACCGTATAAAGCATTGGAGGTGAGGGACTGAAGGTGAGCGAACCCCATAAAACATTGCAGTGGTGGCCTACAGGTGAGCAGACCTTAAAAAGCATTGGAGGTGAGGGCCTGAAGCCTAGTGAAACCCATAAAATATTGCAGTGATGGCCTACAGGTGAGCAGACGGTATAAAGCATTGGAGGTGAGGGCCTCAAGCCTAGCAAACCCCATAAAACATTGCAGTGAAGACCTACAGGTGAGCAGACGGTACAAAGCATTGGTAGTGAGGGCCTGAAGCCTAGCGAACCCCATAAAACATTGCAGTGATGTTATGGGGTTCGCTCACCTTCAGTCCCTCACCCCCAATGCTTTAATACGGTCTGCTCACCTGTAGGCCATCACTGCAATGTTTTATGGGGTTTACTAGGCTTCAGGCCCTCACCTCCAATGCTTTGTACCATCTGCTCACCTATAAGCCTTTACTTCAATGTTTTATGGGGTTCGCTAGGCTTCAAGCCCTCACCTCCAATGCTTTATACCGTATGCTCACCTGTAGGCCATCACTGCATTGTTTTATGAGGTTCGCTAGGTGCTAGGTGAGCAGACGGTATAAAGCATTGGAGGTGAGGGGCCTGATGCCAAGCAAACCCTACAAAACATTGTAGTGAGGGCATATATATTCTGTATGGAAGAGGCGGCATAGGAGGAGGTGGATGAGAAAACAAGATTCAAACATATACCCTTTTTTTTGCTGTGAAAAGGGTGCATCTGAATCTTGTGGATTGATTACATTATAAAGCATACATTTAAATAGCGTTTTTGTTCCTCATTAGCTCAGCTTTCCTTTGGTGGAGTGGGGAAGTCAGGGGCAATCCAGGCCTTGTTTATTTTTATCTGAGTCAACCTGTCAGCATTGTCAGTGGACAAGCAGATACGCTTATCTGTTATAATGCAACCAGCAGCACTAAATACACGCTCAGAGAATACGCTGGTGGCAGGGCAGGCCAGCACCTCCAAGGCGTAGAGCGCAAGTTCGTGCCACGTGTCCAGCTTGGAACCCAGTAATTGTAAGGCACTGAGGGATTATTTAGGACGCTGACACGGTCTACAATGTATTCCTTCACCATCTTCCAAAACTTTTCCCTCCTTGTAGCACTAGGCCGCGATTTAGGGTGAGGTTGCTGGCGGGGTGTCATGAAAGTGTCCCATGCCTTGGAAAGTGTTGCCCTGACTCTGTTGGAACTACTGTGTGTTCCCCTTGTCTCCCTTCCTCGGTTGCCTAAGGAAGTACGGACTCTGGCGGCCTCATTGTCAGATGGAAAATTTTGGAGCAATCTGTCAACAAGTACCTTCTGGTATTGCACGGTTTTCCTCATCCTCTCCACCACAGGAATCAGATATGAGAAGTTCTCTTTGTAGCTGGGGTCGAGAAGGGTGAACACCCAGTAATCTGTGCTACCTAAAATACGTATAACGAGAGGGTCGCGGGAAAGGCAGCCTAACATGAAGTAAGCCATGTGTGCCAGAGTACCAATGGGCAATACGTCGATGTCAACTTCAGGATGACTCTCCATACCCTTATCCTCCTCCTTCTCTTCTGCCCATCCACGCTGAACAGATGGAATTAAAGTTCCATGGGTACTAGCCTCTGTAGCAGAGGCAAGTGTCTCCAGCTCCTCCTCCTCTTCATGGCACAATTCGCGCTGAGAAGACGAACTGGGAGAGGTCTGGCTATCACCCTGTGTCATCTCCTTCCCCATTACCTCATCTGCCACATTCAAAGCATCCTCCTTAATTGTGAGCAGCGATCGTTTGAGTAGACACAGCAGTGGGATGGTTACACTGATAATAGCATTATTGCCACTAACCATCTGTGTGGATTCATCAAAGTTTTCTAAAACCTCACATAGGTCAGACATCAATGCCCACTCCTCGCTTGTGAATAGTGGCAGATGACTGGAAAGGCGACGACTATGTTGCAGCTGGTATTGCTGCCTCTGCTGCTCACAAAGCCTGGCCAACATGTAGAACGTAGAGTTCCACGACATGCTCACGTCGCACAACAGTCGGAGAGCTGGAAGCCACGAGCGGTGCTGCACCGTTGACAGACCGGCTGAAGCTGTGGACGACTTTCGGAAATGGGCACACAAGCGGCGCGCCTTCACTAGTAGGTCCTTTAAATTGTGGTAGGTTTTGATAAACCGCTGAACCACTAAGGTTAATAAGTGGGCTAGACATGGAAGCCGCCACGGCCATTGTCAGACACAACCATGCCTGTGTTTAGGTTGAGTGGCGAGAGCCGCAGCTCGGTCTGGTCCCTTATACCCTGCCACAGCTCTGCGGCGGTGTGCTGTTTGTCCCCTAAACAGATCAGCTTCAGCATGGCCTGTTGACGCTTACCCACATCAGTGCTACAATGCTTCCAGCTAGAGACTGATGGCTGACTGCTGTTGGAGGTGGAAGTGGAGGCGGCGGAGGAGGAGAAGTGGGGGTTGGAGCCAGTAACATAGCTGTTGGTGGAGACCCTGATGGATGTAGGGCCCGCAATCCTGGGTGTGGGTAGCAACTGTGCCATCCCAGGGTACGACTCACTCCCGGCCTCCACAACATTCACCCAGTGTGCGGTCAGGGAAATGTAGCGTCCCTGGCCACCAGCACTTGTCCATGTGTCCGTGGCGAGGTGGACCTTCCCAGTAAGTGCGTTGGTCAGGGCACGGGTGATGTTCTGGGACATATGCTGGTTTAAGGCGGGCACGGCACACCGTGAAAAATAGTGGCGGCTGGGGACTGCGTACCGATGGACGGCCGCCGACATCAGGCTGCCGAAAGCCTCAGTGTCCACAAGCCTAAATGCCAACATTTCAAGGACCAGTAATTTTGAAAGTTGCGCATTTAGTGCTATGGCCTGTGGGTGGGTGGGTATTTGCACTTGCGTTCAAATGCCTGTGTTATCGACATTTGGACGCTGCGCTAGAACAGGGAAGTGGATGTTGTTGCTCATGGTTCATGCGAAGGTCCAGGGCAAGGGGCTTCCGGGCATGCCCCTTTGACAGGAAATTGGCCAGTAGTGCATAACACAGGGGAAGTGGAGGCAGTGGTCGGACCCGCAGACGCAGAGTGTAAACCCAGGCGTTCGGCCAACTTATTAGGGTGCTTGGATGCCATGTGGCGGATCATGCTGCTGGTGGTGAGGTTGCTAGTGTTTACGCCCCTGCTTATTTTGCTACAGCACAGGTTGCAGACTACCACTCTTTTGTCATCTGCGCTTTTCTCAAAAAAGCTCCATACTGCAGAACACCTACCCCTTAGTAAGGTAGATTTACGCATGGGGGTGCTCGGTGTAACGGTTGTGGGCCTGTTTGGTGTGGGCCGACATCTCCCTTTTGCAACCCCACTGCCTCTTTCAGATTGTTGCGGTGCTACGGATCCCTCCCCCTCGGTACTGTTGTCCTCGTTCGGCTTTTCACCTTCCAGTGTTGGGTCAGTGACCTCATCGTCCACCACCTCTTCCTCCCTCTGCTCATCCTCCTGACTTGATCTAACCACCACCTTAGTGATTGGCAACTGTGTCTCATCATCATCCACCTCGTGAACGAATGATTGCCATTCACCACCGTCATCTTCTTGAGACTTTGACGGCTCAAGAGGTTGGGAATCAGGGCACAATATCTCAGGTACCTCTTCAAGCATGCTTGGCGAGAGAGCCCAACCAAGTACTGGTGATGAAAAGAGGTCATGTGAATATCCGAGTGTGGGATCACTTGTTTGGCCAGACCTGACATGGTGGGAGGAAGGAGGATCAGAGTGAGGATTCGGTTGACCAGACTCTTGGCTACAGAGACTGGACTTCGTGGAAGAGAGGGTGGTGCTTAACCGACTGGAAGCATTATCTTCTGCAATCACACCGACGACCTGTTCGCACTGGTCCGACTTGGACAGTGTTGTCCTGCGCCACCCAGCTAAGTTGGACTTGAAGCTGGGTAAGGTGGAATTTTTTGTTTTTTCTGCACTGGCAGCAGGCACAGTTTCATTGCGCCCAGAGCCACGGCCTCTGCTTGCACCATCAGCATCACGCCCAGGGCCACAGCCTCTGCTTGCACCATCAGCATCACGCCCACTTTCCCCACCCTTTGTGTTCGCCTTCTTCATATTAATGGTTTTGTCTGTAGATGTGGCACAGATTGTTTTACTGTCCGCTAAAGACACATTTTTCTGATGCAGGACAGTACTGGATAATGAAAAATTCAGATTTTCGGCACTATAGTAGGCCACAGATAATGAAATTTTTACAATACAAACTGTATTGGCTTGCTGTAATATACTGGGGACCAAGAAATAAAAATTTTCGCACTACAGTAGGCCACAGATAATGAAATTTTTACAATACACACTGTAGTGGCTTGCTGTAATGTACTAGAGACAGAAAAATACAAATATTCGGCACTACACTAGGCCAAAGATAATGAATTTTTTACAATACACACTGTATTGGCTTGCTGTAATGTACTGGAGACAAAGAAATACAAATTGTTGGCACTACACTAGCCCAGAGATATTGTAATTTTTACAACACACACTGTATTGGCTTGCTCTAATGTACTGGAGACAGAGAAATACAAATTTTCGGCAGTACACTAGGACACAGATAATGACATTTTGACAATACACACTGTATTGGCTTGCTGTCATGTACTGGAGACGGAAAAATACAAATTTTCAGCACTACAGTAGGCCACAAATAATGTAATTTTTACAATACACACTGTATTGGCTTGCTGTAATGTACTGGATACAGAGAAATACAGATTTTTGGCACTACACTAGCCCAGAGATAATGTAATTTTTACAATACTCACTGTATTGGCTTGCTGTAATGTATTGGAGACAGAGAAATACACATTTTCAGTACTACAGTAGGCCATAGATAATGACATTTTTACAATACACACTCTATTGGCTTGCTGTAATGTACTGGAGACAGAGAAATACAAATTTTCGGCACTACAGTAGGCCGAGATAATGTAATTTTTACAATACACACTGTATTGGCTTGCTGTAAAGTACTGGATACAGAGAAATACAGATTTTTGGCACTACACTAGCCCAGAGATAATGTAATTTTTACAATACACACTGTATTGGCTTGCTGTAATGTACTAGAGACAGAGAAGTACACATTTTTGGCACTGCAGTAGGCCACAGATAATGAAATTTTTACAATACACACTGTATTGGCTTCCAGTAAGGTACTGGATACAGAAAAATACTGATTTTCGGCACTACACTAGCCCAGATATAATGTAATTTTGACAATACACACTGTATTCAGATGTAGTTCTATATTGGATACAAAATTGTCCCAAATAAAGTGTATTCTCTGCTGGAATACTGTATATACGGTTGCGGCCTAAACGCACACACAGATGTGCCAAAAACTAGTTAGCTATGGCTAAAATACAAATCACTCTCTGCTGGAGTAATTAATATAACGGTTGCGGATTGAACGCACACACAGATGTGGCACAAGTTAGGTTAATTTCCCCAGAACTAATAATTTCTCTAATGGTGCATTGTATATCTCAGTAGCAGGCACACTGTTGTGAATAAGCCCCTTTTTATAATGTCTGCCCAACACACTGCTTTATGATGGTGCAGTGTATATCTCAGTACCAAGAAACACTGTAGTAAATAAGCCCCTTTTTATAATGTCTGCCCAACACACTGCTTTACGATGGTGCAGTGTACATCTCAGTACCAAGGAACACTGTAGTGAATAAGCCCCTTTTTATAATATCTGCCCAACACACTGCTTAATGATGGCGTATTGTAGATGTCACTAATCCGAAATCTTTCTGTCTTTTATAAGTTAAAAAAGCGATTTTCAAGCTCTGCACTATCTGTCCCTTCCTGGTGACGCCTGTCCCTGATAGTGCTGAAGCAAACCCCTTCTTAAAAAATAAAATAAAAGGTGCTGCACTGCTGTCAAACACACTCTAGTCCTTAAAAGGACTGTTAGGTCTTTCAATAAGGCTTTTGGAGTGAAATCAGTAAGTTTAGAGCAAAACGCTATCTGTTCCTGCCTACTGTCTTCTGTCCCTGACGCTGAATGAGCCGAGCGCCAGGCCTCAGCTCCTATCTGAAATGGTATCATGTGTTCCGGCCAGCCAATCAGTGTAAGGCTTACAGCTAACATTGCTATGGACTTACACTGAGGGGAATTACTTACCTGGACCTTGATTGGCTGCTTAGAAGACGCCAGACATGTGGGGAGGAGACTCGAGCAATGCGACGAATACACGTGGTGCTCGGCTGAGTAAAGCCGAGCACCGAGCATAGCGATGCTCTAGCCGAACCATTTCTCGGCCAAGCATGCTCGCTCATCACTAATAATGATGAGACCTGGTTCAAAGCAACAGCTCCACCGTACTTTATGATGGCCGTTAGATAGTTAACACAGGCACTGATCACATTAAAGGGGTTGTGTCATAAACTACTTTTCACTCTGAAGTGTATTTCATCAATTACTTGGCTCTCACTCCAAGTTTTTTATCTTATCCCCCATGCTTGAATCCTACTTCCTGGTTTGTTATGTATCTGATGTTCCATTATGTCTTAGGGCAGGGGTAGGCAACCTTTGGCTCCCAGCTGTTGTGAAACTACAACTCCCAGCATGCATAGTTGCTCTGCTCTTCTAAGAACTTACATAGAAATGAATGGAGCATGCTGGGAATTGTAGTTTCACAACAGCTGGGAGCCGAAGGTTGCTGATGCCTGTCTTAGGGCAGTGAGATGTGTCCTGACATCAGCAGGACATGTGACACTAACCATGTCCCTTGTTTTAACCACTGATTCTTGTGCGTCCTGCATTACAAAGCTCCAATCTTGGATGTAACCTACAGCAACTAACTATCAAAACAGAGTTCTCACTAGGTGCAATGGTAGGCAAATAACTTTAGAATAAGGCAGTTTTGATAAATGGCGGTATTTTGGGGAAAAGATAAGACAGCAATATCTGTTGGGTGGGATACATTTATATTTGTGGCATAACCGCTATACAGTAAGTGCTATCCTTACAATTGGCATATGCAATGTCCAGAGGCTGTGTTTGGGAGGTGGTGGGCACAGCAAAGTTCCCCATAAGTCTCTTTCTTATAATCTGCAATCTTCTCAAATCGACCAAGGGATGAAACTTGTCTCTCTCACTCTCACTATGTTGCTATCTCCACAGTATTCTCAGCAGATTACAGTCTCTCAACAGATGGCCAGTCTGTTATTTTTGTGTGATGGAGAACCTGAAGGTAATTGCATCCCACCAACATGCAGGGATGTCTGTAGCCTAAATGTTGATGTGTTACTTTCTCCGCCAGATGCTCTGCACTATCTCTAATGTGACTGCTGAATCTAGTATCTTTATTCCTAATGGGCTGTCACATATGCTGTCACTTTGCTGCTTTGAATCCACAGGGCAACAGGTTTCCCTGTCTAGCTCTGCCCCTTGCTATATACATGTGCATGGCTTACATTAGACTGAACTACATCCTTCCAGAAGAAGGAGTGGTGTCAGCCCATGCCTAGCAACAGTACTAGGAACCTCCTACTCTCTCCATATACAGCTTTTGGGACATAAAGTGCATAAAGTCAAATGTACCCTTTGCAGGGAGCGCTGCATAATATTGGAGGAGACATATCAATGTCACTTGCGCCTGCACACCTCCTTATTTGTGCCATAGTTTGTGACGGACCCTTGCTGCACCGAATATAGACAATTTTTTTAGGCATGTTTTGTGCCAACTTTTTTGTCTAGTCCTATTTTTGGGCCTTGTTTTGTTGCAGTCTTTAGACAGTTTAAACTGCCATAAAAAGTGGTGCAATATTCTTAGAGTATGAAGCCCTATGGTTTAGTGTATCGGAGATAGAAATATTTTTGGCGCATTGTGCTGCATCTTACCTTCACCACTTTCTAAAACAACATCAAAGATTTAGACACATATACATTTTGTACAAGCTAAAGATGGAACAATACTCTGGCTCAGAATAAACCTGTCTTAATATATTTGCTCCACTGTGTTGCATAAACTTCCATAGTCTCTCCACTCTTTCAGTAAAGAATATAGGATGCCCCTTGTTCCAGTAAAAATAGGTACGTTTCTCTGCAAGATCTGGGAAAAAATCTGCAGTGTACCCACAGACTATAAAGCTCTGGCAGTCCCATAGAAATGAATGAAGCTGCAGTCTGCATTCTCGACCACCACCTCATATGGGGGAGATACAGGACCTCCATTTATGTGATTGTTGGAGGTCCCAGTGGTTAGACCTGAACCTTAACCCAATCAATAGTTTTAACCTATCCAGTGGATTATAACCGGGGTTATAACAATCAATTCCTTCCTGCTTCATAAAACAGGTGAGTTTCCTTAACCAGTCTCCTCCTTTGTGCTGTGAAAAAGGTGTGTGACTGCTGATAGTAAAACTAATGAGGAAGTAGAAGGTAATATTTGCAATGCTAGGAAACAGCAATCAGATCACAGCGTGACTTGAGATATTTACATATTTCATTTGACCTTCTATCTTCTTCAAGTTCTTTCTGTCTACACCCATGTTACAATAATTCCCAAACTGGAAAGTCCAGGCTGGTGAAACTCTCTTTTCTTCTTGGCTGACTTGAGCAGATTATATTTGAGGTTGTTTAGTCCACCATATACCAACATGTGTGCCTACGTAGACATGAACCAGCCAACCTATAGATGTGTTAGTGTATGGGACTTTGAAGGTTCTTCACATGAACTGCTGAGTTTCAAAGCTGGTGAACATTTCCACGCTCTGGACAGGAGTGGGGACTGGTGGCTTGTGGAGAGACTAAGAGGAGATGGCAGTAGGACTGGAGAGAAAGGATACGTGCCATATAATTACATGGCGGAAGAAGGAACGGTGGAAGAGCAGTCGTAAGTAAGCCAATACTACAGTACATATGGTACTTTATCTAAACAGAAGGAATCATTACATTTTGACCTGGCTTGACACAATATGTTCAATATGAATATGTTCACTATGGGTTAATTAGACAGTGTATATTTTTGCTGTAATGCTACATATGTAGGAGAGACAAATTTGTTATTTTGAGGCTGTGTATATATATATATATATATATATATATATAGATGTATATATAGATTACTGACGTGGCTGTCTTTCAATGGCACAGAGTAATAGGCAGACCTGTTAGGAACAATGTAATCTGAACATTTTTCTAACACCCATGGGCTCATAGCACACTGCATTTTTTAGATAGTCAACTTCAGCAGGAGCAGCAGAGTGGAGATTGTCTAGTGTACAAGATGTTGGAGACCCTAATTAGGTAAAAGACAGATTCAGGTCTGACACATTTATATAAAACTCAGGTCTGCTACATGTATAAAAAGTTAACACTGTCCTTACATACAAGTATCTGTATCTATAACTTCCTCCTAAGAAGACCATATGGTATGGTGTAAGAAAATATTGCATTGTATTGGCTAAAAAAATGTTAATAAATGGACTGTTTAACTTTGAATCTAAAGCCTTCAGAGATTGGCTGGTCTAATCTATGGACTGGATGGACCCATTTTTCACGTGTAAATGGTTATATTCCAAACTTTGGATGACAACCCTAAAGGCTAAAAACTCATAGGCTACATATTTCTGTCTCTAAGGCCTAATTCACACATCCGTAGTGTGCTGCGGATCCGCAACACACCTTGCTACCAGCCCTATATAGATGCCTATACTTGTCCGCAATTGCGGGCAAGAATAGGACATGCTCTATATTATTGCGGAGTCGGCGGCTGGAAGATCGGCGGCGCGCTCCGCAAATGCGGAAGCAGAGAGCACACTGTGCTCTCTGCATCCATTACGTCCCCATTCAAAATGAATAGGTCCACACCCGTTCCACAAATTTGTGGAACGTGCGCGACGAACATTGCGGATGTGTGAATAGGGCCTAAGGGTACTTTCACACTTGCGTTATTCTTTTCCGGCATAGAGTTCCGTCAAAAGGGCTAGAAAAGAACTGATCAGGCATATTCCCATGCATTCTGAATGGATAGAAATCCGTTCAGTTTGCATCAGTATGCCTTCAGTTCAGTCACTGTCAGGCGTTTTGGGCAGACATAATACCGCAGCATGCTGCGGTATTATGTCCGTCCAAAATGCCTGATCAGTCGCCGGAATTAATCGCCGGCATTAATTGACATTGACTTGTATTAGTGCCGGATCCGGCATTGTGTAACAACTGATTGACGGATCCATCCTTCCGGTCTGCACATGCGCAGACTGGGAAAACTGTGAAAAAGAGTGCAGGACGGATCCGTCCATCCACATGACAAGCGGAGGGACGGATCCGTTCTTGCAATGCATTTGTGGACGGATCCGCATCCGGATCCATCTACAAATGCTGTCAGTTGTGACACTAAACAGCGGATCCGGCAGGCAGCTCTGACGACGGAACTGCCTGCCGGATCACACGAACGCAAGTGTGAAAGTAGCCTAACATGCTGCTTAGTCTTCAGATTAAGGCCTCATGCACACGACCGTTGTTTGTTTTCGCGTCCTTTTTTTTCACGGATAGTATGCTTCCCCATTCATTTCAATGGGTCCGTCAAAAAATGCGGATGGTCAACCGTTTTTGTTCCGCATCCGTGGTCCGTGTTTACATTCCGTCAAAAAAATAGAGCATGTCCTATTTTTTTCACGTTTGCGGACAAGGATAGGCATTATTACAATAGATCTGCCATAAATACGGATCCGACCAAAAAAACGGTCCATCATCCGTTTTTTTGGGGCGGACGCAAAATTTGCGGACGGAACAGACGCGGAAACAAACAACGGTCGTGTGCATGAAGCCTAAGAGTTAAAATTGGACTATCAGAACCTCCATACACATCTTCAGACATACCTGGGTCAGTATCTTTCCAGCAGTGATCTAAGTAAGAAGGAAACTATTACTAGCAGGGGTTTTAGGTTAGCTCCATTGTTGGTGGACATCTTTAGGATAGTCCATCAATATCTGATCAGCAGGAAGTCCAAAACTCCTGCGCCGCTGCCAGTTAGCTAATTTGCAGCAGCTCTGTGGTCAGAAGCTGATGCAAGAACTACATTGTTACATCCATTATGTAGTGGACCAAGCTGGTTACTGCAAGGCTGATCACTTCAGAACAGCTGATGGGTGGATGTCAGGGTTGCCAACCCTCCAGAAATTCCTGGACAGTCCGTAAAAATAGGTGACTTTTTTCCTCTGTCCGATAAAAAAAAAATAGATGTGTCTGTGGGTACTTGACTAGGTTATTTTGGTGGTAATTATCATCATTTTACATCTCACAATAAATGCTGGTAATGAGTTCTTATCGGTATGTTGAGCTGTAGACAAGTATTACTTAGGCCCCTTTACATATGCGTTTTTCATTTCCGTCCTAGAGTTTCGTCCTCGCGGAGAGATACTGATCAGGAATTCCCTAATGCATCCATGGAAAGCATTCCAGCCAGGAAGCATCAGGATGTATTCCGTTCAGTATGTGAACGGAATACAGAGCATGCTGCGAATTTGTCTCCGTCCAAAAATCCGGAAGACATGCCGTAACACCGGATCTGGATTAATGCCAATTGAAAAGCATGAATCCGGATCCAGCTTTAAGCTAAATGTCGCTTTGGTGCATCGCCGGATCTGACGTTTAGCTTTTGTGAATGGTTACCATGGCAGCCAGGACGCTAAAGTCCCGGCTGCCATGGTAAAGTGTAGTGGGGAGGCAGGGGAGAAGTCTACTTACCGTCCGTGCGGCTCCGAGTCCCGGGCGCTCCACAATGACGTCAGAGCGCCCCCATGAGCATGGATCACATGATCGCATGGATCACGTGATCCATGCGCCTGGGGCGCTCTGACGTCATTGTGGAGCGCCCGGAGCTGCACGGACTGTAAGTATCTGCTCCCTGGCTCTCAACTACTTACTATGGCAACCAGGACTTTAGTAGCGCCTGGCTGCCATAGTAACACTGAAGCATTTGAAGACTGATCAGTCTTCAAATGCTTTCAGTTGTCTTGCGTTGTGACGGATCCGGCGGGCATTTCCGGCGACGGAAGTGCACGCCGGATCCTCACAACGCAAATGTGAATAAGAGCCTTAGAATCTTCATCATTTATTATGGTTTTCCAATTTGTCTGTAAAAAAAAGTTGGCTGTCCGTGATTTTGGGATAATTTGTTCAGAAAAAAGAAAAATTCTGGTTGGTAACCCTAGTGAATGTCAGATATTGATGGCCTAACCTGAGGACAGGCCATCAACCTAAAATTACCAGAAAACTCATTAAGGCCCCATTAAAAACTAGTTCAAGGCTGGCATGTAAAATTTCCTTCTGTTTTTATACCACCTACCATTTGGCTTATTTTTCACCAGAATTGTATGGCCAAAATTCTGGCCCAGTGTGGGCGCACAGTTCTGCATCTTAAAACACATCCCCTTTCTCACTAAGCTATGTCAAGCACAGCACAGTGTCTGAGATACCTAATAAATGTGGCAGAACCTGGAACGTCTGATGGAATTCTGGAGCATTTTCATTAGTGAATAGTGATGAGCGGCAGGGGCAATATTCGAATTTGCGATATTTCGTGAATATGTGGTAGAATATTAGTGAATATTCGTATTCGAGATTATTCTCCTGTATGCGAAAAATCGGCAATGTAATATGCGCGTTAATTGAGTAAGAGCGGGTTATAGGCAACTTTCCTATTGGGTTGGCTTGCTAGAATTCGCAAATATGTAGAATATAGTTTGATATATATTCGTAAAAACTAATCTTTGTTTTTGTTTTTTTCATCTGAACCCATTAGTAAATGTAATGGATTCAGATGAAAAGAAAAGACTAATATTCGTTTAGAAGAATATATATCACACTATATTCGAAATATTCGCGAATTCTCGAAGTGCCGGTATTCGCTATAAAAATTCAACACTATTAGCTCAACACTATTAGTGAATCTGTCTAAAAAAAAAAAAGCTTGAAAACTATAGAAACATCATTTGTAGGCCCATTTGTATTTACTCAAGTCTGTGCCACATCCGAATGCTGCCTTCCGTGATACATTTGAGAAATAACAATCAACCGGAATAGCATTTTAGGCATTGCTTTATTGGCAATCGTAATGGTAAATACAGATTCATTGATCCTTTTAAATTACTTTATGGTCATATGTATATTGTATTGTGGTAAGGTGCAAGGTACCGTGGTCGATGGCAGGTACGTGTCACCGAGGTTCCTGGCCTCGGTGAGGTAAGAGCCGGGTTTTCTTGCGTGTCAGCAGAAGCTAGTGCTGTTTTGACACATTGCTATTTAGTTTGGCTGCAAAGCCAATCCGGGCCGGCTCTTACTGGGAGTAGGCAAAGAGTTGGGTGGGTGCCTACTACCCACGGTCCAGGCCGGACTTTATCCGGGCCTTTAAAAGGCAGCCTCCTCAGCAGCTGGGGGTGATTATCCTGGAGCTGGTGTTAGGCTGTGGAATCATCTGAGTTTGGGAGTTCTGATCCATTCTGTGCTGTGTGGAGTTCACGCTGGAAGCAAGAGCCCAAGCAAGGAGGAGTGCAGACGGCCTGGAAGCATGAGGTCGATCGCCTTGCGGCTGGACTGACAGCCAGGTGCGAACCTGCACCTAAAACCTCCCAGGTGACTGGAGCCTGTTTTGGACTGTCTTGTTTTTCCTCATGATTTCTTATGTGTGTGAACTAACACCAAGAGACTGTTTATTGTTTATTTTGTGCAAAGTGTGAATAAAACACTGGTTATTGCACTTTCTGGACTCCTTGTTTGCCTCTGTACTGCACCCGCACCGCTATCTACCAGAACGACTCCCCACAGTATCTACAGGAAAAGAATCTAGAAATGCTTTTTTTCTAGCGTTTCAGGGAAATTCTCTGCCAACTAAGATTTTTGCTTTTGTACTTTGCTCCCTTATCTCAGTTCAGTTCTAGGTCCTCACAACTGTAGACAGCACTCAGTAGATTTCAGAGGATGCCCCTCTTCAGGCTAAAAAAATACCAGGAAGTTTCTTTGAATTTATTATTTCATCCTGAAGAAGGGAGGGATGTGAATAAAGTACCCACAGTCTTCTGAGCGCTGCCCATCTTCTTTTGGGGTCTTCAGGTTCTTAAGTGGCCTCTTCCTGTTTCCTTGATTATTTTCTTCTCCAGTGAGTTTCATCTTTTAATGATATGTCTAAAATAAGATGAGGCCTAACAATATTATCTCATTAGTTATCTGTGAATATAACACTGTTGGGCATCCTCAAAAAAAGAACAAAGGTTTGAGAAGGACACTTGGGTAAAGTTAGGCTAATAATACTAACTCCATGACAACAGTGTTTTCCACACACTGGCTGGAGGTGGTTGGTGGAGGCCTCTAGATGGTAGAGGCAAATGTCCTCCTTACCTATTCTTTCATCTGCCCCTGACCAGCAGGGTTCAACACATTACTGAGCGAGCACCTTGTAATTCTTCACATCATACAATTATTTTAAAATCTGGTTTCACTCTATTCAGCTTTGGATGAATATCACTTGACTGGGGTTTTTAATTTCACTGCAATTGGAAATAGCGTAGGTAGGAGACCTATAGTAATGTCTCATAACCATGGGAAAGTTGGCTAACCATCTATATGCCTGCTATTACTGGGCTGTAACCCAGCTTTCAGAGACTCAAAAATGGCAAATCTGCCTATGTGGTAACAACCCTATCCATTATATCCCTTTCAGGAACATTACATAACAACCCTTTTAAGAGCTGTAATGGTTGCCATGTTTGTTTTCAAGCTTTCCTAGTAAATAAGTACTAGTAATAGTAGCGCTATGCAGATGAGTTTGTACAAATCTACACTAACAATGGATGGCGCCATCTCACAAGGTCCTACACAATCGCCTATCGCAGACCTAACCAAGGACCAGGTCTAACCTGATTACAATGATGCCATTCTTTTGTATATCCCATGTCCCAAGGCTTGTAAAAAGTTGGATTTTGACTCATAGGGAGCCACCTCTACAAGGTGGCGCTAGCGAGATGGTTCTCTTTCCTTGAGAGATACCTGTTTGCATATGGTTTTCCCATAGGGCACTTCTAGTATGTCTCCATACACACCTGGTCTCTTTAAGTTTAAGGAGAGCTATTACTCTAGCTAAGCTTTGGTTTCCCTGCACAGAAATTCAGTTTTTAGCAATATGGAAATAAGGCTTTAGCATAGCAAGGACATTGCTGTTGCTTTTGTGGCACTCAGCCCCGGCCTCAGATCGCGCTGATTGACAGTCAGGCAGCTGGACTATAATCTCACTGCGATTTGTCACTCTGGAGTCAAAGGGAAGGGCTGGAAAGAGAGAAAAGAGCGGGGCTTGAGTGCAACAAAAGTAACATCAACACCCTTGTTGCACTCAAGCCACATTTGCATATTGCTAAAAAAAAAAAATTTCTTTGCATTGGAACGGCTGATCTACAAACCAAGGGCAGAATTGTAATCGGATTAGAAAAAGCAATTTGACACTGCCCCTGGTTACACATTGATGTCACTGGTGACAGACTCCTTTTAACTGTTATTGGTCCCTACAGATGGTTTTTCGGAGAACTGTCACGGACAGAGGCTGTAAATCTCCTGTTGAAAAATGGAAATAGGACCGGATCCTTCCTGATTCGTGTTAGTGACAAGCATGGCTTTACGTACGCTCTATCAGGTAAATCAATCTTGAAGCTGTCAGAAGCTTCTTCCATTAAAAGGGCTCATGCATACAATTGCATGTGTTTTGTGGTCCGCAAATCGCAGATCCGCAAAACATGGATCTTGGCTGTGTGCATGCCACTATTTTTTTCAGACTCCTGTAGAAAAGTCCTATCCTTGTCTGCAAAATGGACAAGAATAGGATGTGTTCTATTTTGCTTGTGGGGCTGCAGAACGGACATATGGATATGGACAGTACATGGTGTGCTGTACGCATTTTTTGCGGCCCCATTGAAAAGAATAGGTCCGCATCTGATCCGCAAAAAAATTAGCATTGGATGTGTACCAAAAATACAGTCATGTGAATGCACCCTAATACAGAATATAAATCAGATTCCACTAGCAAAATAGTAAGTGCAATTGTAGAGTATAATACAGGATATATGTACACAATGACGTCACCAGCATAACAGTGAGTGCAGCTCTGGAGTATAATACAGACTGTAACTCAGGATCATTACAGGATCAGTAATGTAATGTATGTACAAAGTGACTCAACCAGCAGAATAGTGAGTGCAGCTGTTGAGTATAATACAGACTGTAACTCAGGATTAATACCGGACAAGTAAGGGTACTTTCACTCTAGCGTTTTGATTTTCCGTTTGTGAGATCTGTTTCAGGGATCTCACAAACGGTCCAAAACGGATCAGTTAAGCCCCAATGCATTCTGAATAGATAAGGATCCGTTCAGAATGCATCAGTTCGGCTCCGTTCCGCTTCTATTCCGTTTTGGAGGCGGACACCAAAACGCAGCATGCAGCATTTTGGTGTCCGTCTGAAGATGTGGAGCCTAACGGATCAGTTTTGAATTACAATGTAAGTCAATGGGGACGGATCCGTTTTCAATAACACAATATGGTGCATTTGAAAACGGATCCGTTCCCCATTGACTTTCAATGTAATTAATTTTTGTTTAAAACTAATGCAAACGGATGAGTTCTGAACGGATACAAACGTTTGCATTATAGGTGCGGATCCATCTGTGCAAATAAACAGACGGATCCGCACCAACGCAAGTGTGAAAGTACCCTAATGTATGTACACAATGACCCCTCCAGTAGAATACTGAGTACAGCTCTGGAGTTTAATACAGGATGTAAGTCAGGATCAGTACAAGATAAGTAATGTAAGGCCTCTTTCACACTTGCGTTCTGAGGATCCGGCAGGCACTTCCGTCAGAACGCAAGTCGCCTAAAAGCATTAGAAGACTGATCAGGATCCTGATCAGTCTTCGAAATGCTTTGAGGTTACTATGGCAGCCAGGACGCTATTAAAGTCCTGGTTGCCATAGTAGTAGTGGGGAGCGGGGGAGCGGTATACTTACAGTCCGTGCGGCTCCCGGGGCGCTACAGAATGACGCCAGAGCGCCTCATGCGCATGGATCACGTGATCCATGCATGTAGGGCGCCCTGACGCCACTCTGGAGCGCCCCGGGAGCCGCACGGATGGTAAGTATACTGCTCCCCCGCTCCCCACTACACTTTACCATGGCAACCAGGACTTTAGCGTCCTGGCTGCCATGGTAACCATTCAGAAAAAGCTAAGCGTCGGATCCGGCAATGTGCCGAAACGACGTTTAGCTTAAGGCCGGATCTGGATTAATGCCTTTCAATGGGCATTAATTCCGGATCCGGCCTTGCGGCAAGTGTTCAGGATTTTTGGCCGGAGCAAAAAGCGCAGTAAAAGCTGCGGTATTTTCTCCGGCCAAACAACGTTCCGGTCCTGAACTGAAGACATCCTGATGCATCCTGAACGGATTTCTCTCCATTCGGAATGCATTGGGATAATCCTGATCAGGATTTTTTCGGCATAGAGCCCCGACGACGGATCTCTATGCCGGAAAACAAAAACGCTAGTGTGAAAGAGCCCTAATAAATGTCACTCTACATTGTTTGTGCCCCCTCCCACTACTACATATATGAGGTGACAATTATCATGAATCTTCACATTGCAGTGCGCTCTCGGAACACTGTAAAGCACTTCAAGATCTTCAGGGATGAGCAGAGGCAATATCACTTGAACAAGTTGTACTTCTTTGCGGATTTGAGTAAACTAACTGAATTCTACAAAGTGAAGCCTTTAGCAAATGACCTGGTGCTGACACATCCATGTTTGAAGGTGAGTTACCAGTAGGTGGCACTTTATTTGGAAAGGGAAATATGGCCCCTTTCACACGAGCGAGTTTTCCACGCGGGTGCAATGCGTGACGTGAACGCATATCACCCGCACTGAATCCTGACTCATTCATTTTAATGGGTCTGTGTACATGAGCGTTTTTTTTCATGCATCAGTTCTGCGTTGCGTGAAAAATGCAGCATGTTCTATATTCTGCATTTTTCACGCAGCCCTAGCCCCATAGAAGTGAATGGGGCTTCAGTAAAAAACGCATTGCATCCGGAGTAAGTGCGGGTGCAATGCGTTTTTCACTGATGGTTGCTAGGAGATGTTGTTTGTCAACCTTCAGTTTTTTAGACCGCGTGTGAAAAACGCATCACAACGCATTGTACCCACATGGAAAAAACTGAACAGCTGAATGCAATTGCAGACAAAACTGACTGAACTTGCTTGCAAAATGGTGCGAATTTCACTGAACGCACCCTGAACGCATCCGGACCTAATCCGTCACATTCGTGTGAAAGAGGCCTAAGGCCCCTTTTACACGGGCATCATGTTTGACGCCCGGATCAGACTAAGGTGCGTTGCTGGAAAATGCGCGATTTTTCCGCGCGAGTGCAAATCTTTCTAATGCGTTTTGCACGCGCGTGCGAAAAATCGGCATGTTTGGTACCCAGACCCGAAGCCGGACTTCATCACTGAAGTCCGGTTTCGGGTTGAGTATTCTTTATATTTTATTATTTTCCCTTATAACATGGTTATATGGGAAAATAATAGCATTCTAAATATAGAATGCTTAATATATTCAAAAAATCAACTCACCTCCTCCCATTGATCGCGTAGGTGCAAGGAACATCTTCATATCTGTTGGTTGAAGGACCTTCGGTGACGTCACTGGGTCACATGGTCACATGGTCCAATCATGGAAGCTTTTGATTGGACCATGTGACCCAGTGATGTCACGGAAGGTCCTTTACCCAGCAGAATGAAGAAAGAAGAATGATCCCAGCACCTACGCGATCAAGAGGATGAGGTGAGTTAAAGTTTTTTTGTTTTTTTTTAACCCTCCCTTCCCCTTTTTACATAACATTCTGTAATTAGAATGCAATTATTTTCCCTGATAACCATGTTATCAGGGAAAATAATAAAGATCGGGTCCCCATCCCGATCGTCTCCTAGCAACCATGCGGGAAAATGCACCGCATCCTCAGTTGCTTGCGGATGCTTGCGATTTTCCTGCAGCCCCATTCACTTCTATGGGGCCTGCGTTGCGTGAAAAACGCAGAATATAGAACATGCTGCGATTTTCACGCCACGCAAAAGTAATGCGGGAAAATCACCGCTCGTGTGCATAGCCCTATTGAAATGAATGGGTCCGGATTCAGAGCGGGTGCAATGCGTTCACCTCACGCATTGCACCCGCGCGGAAATGCAGCCTTAGGGTTAACATACTGGTTCAGAGCTGCAGGAAATTGAGAATTGGTAACAAGCTTGGTCTCAGACAACCACTAAGGCCTCATGCACACGACCCTTGTTTGTTTCCGCGTCCGTTCCGTTTTTTTCACGGATAGGATGCTTCCCCATTCATTTCAATGGGTCCGTCAAAAAATGTGGATGGTCAACCGTTTTTGTTCCGCATCCGTGGTCCGTGTTTACATTCCATCAAAAAAATAGAGCATGTCTTTTTTTTTCACGTTTGCAGACAAGGATAGGCATTGTTACAATGGATCTGCCATAAAAATGGATTTGCCCAAAAAAACGGTCCGTCGTCCGTTTTTTTGGTTGGACGCAAAATTTGCAGATGGAACGGACACGGAAACAAACAACGGTCGTGTACATGAGGCCTAATACAGCTATATTTTTAGCTCAAAATAATAAAAAAAAATTGCCCTTAAAGGTTTACATAGCCTTTAAGCTCTGTCCATTTTCAGCCCAAATTTGCCAGAATTTATTCTGAAAATTAGGGACAGTCCCTGCTATTCGAGACTATTGGCAAAAATGTCCAAGTGCCCAGTATACAGAAGACTCCTTCCAGACTACAATTACTATGTAAACACACAGTTACTACACCAGCAAAATAGTGCCTTCAGCATCCAGGATTGCTTGAAATGCTATGATTAACCCCTTCACTGATCTAGACCACCCGGGAATTCAACCCCTTCCCTCCCCTAGACCACCAAATCAACTCTTAATTTTTACCCCTTTAATTCAGGCACTGCATGGCGGTATTATTTGGACACTCTGTGGGCACTGCATGGCAGTATAAAACTAGATGCATCCAGCTACAATTTTATAAACTATTGCTTACATTCTATGTGCAGGATGAGCCCACGGCTACGGAGCTGAGCCTACTTCCGAATGATGAGTGGGAGAGACCCAGGGAGGAGTTTCAACTGGGACAAGAGCTGGGATCGGGGAACTTTTCCAAGGTCTTTGAAGGATACTGGCTTGGAAAAGTCAAAATGAAAGTAGCAATTAAGACAGTTAATCAAGGTGAGTATTGGGTTCAGATGTGATAAGTTTAAAGGGGGTGTCCAATATCAGATGACCTCTGTCTGAAACATTATTTCTTCAAGGGATCCTCAGTATAACTTAAGCTATAGCTATAAGTTTGGTCCAGTTGTTTGGCAAAAGGTGCTATTTCCATGACTGGCCATTAGGTGGCAGCATAGACAGAAAAAGAATCTATGATGATTGTAGTCTTGTCATGAGGTCCAGTATGTAAAGGCTGAATGTTCAGGTTCAACCTCTCATCTGCTCAAACAACAATCAAGTGTGCCATGAACTAAATATATAAAGGGTGCATTCTAGTACTTAAAGGGGAAGTGTATTTTCTATTTTATCGTCTAATGCGATGTTTGCCCCCTCTACTTTGAAACGCAAGTCGATGATCATTTCAGCTTCAGATGTCTTACTCTATTATACTGTGCATAGCTGGCCAAACGCTTATTCCGCCAACAGCAATCTCTCCTGATCCTCCCGTACAAATGCATCATATGCATGCTCGGCACGACCAAGGCATGCACATGTAACGAGTGGGGAGAGGAGAGAAAGCTGCTGCCAGGGGTGTCTTATCTCAAAAAGGATTGGGCAGTTGAAATCCAACATGCCCGATCTCTATCTCCACCATACAGACTAACATGCAGCATAGTGGAGGGGCTATTTATAACTCTGTATTAGAGCCCCTCTCTTTCTTGTATGCCACTGTACTCATCCCCACCACCATAACTAAATGCTTTTTTAGACATCAAACCAGTGTAGAATATTTTTTTTACGGTCTAATACGCTACATATCATTTCTCAGATGCAACCAGTCGGGAAACCTTTGTGAGGGAGACGTCATTTCTGAAGACCCTTCGGCATCGTAACCTGTTATCCCTATACGCTGTATGTTCGGTGGGAAACCCTTTTTATATAATCACTGAGCTTATGTCCAAGGGGGACCTGCTTTCATTTCTGCGGAGTAAGTGTCATGAAATACAGTGATTTAATATTATGCTGCCTTGTTTGCCAGGGTGCAGTACTCACCAAAACCTGTAGGTGGTGCAATGGAGTATACATAACTTCTGCCCTACTTATGGGTATATAAAACGGGCAGATTTTCTGCCCGAGAATCACTAATTCGTAATAACAATCGTTAGAGATCATCTGGTAGTCTAATACTGCCTCCGATTGCCCTATTACTTGTTCATCGGGCAATTCAGATCTTTCAGCATGCTTAAAGATCTGGATCTGCTGGTGGCACATGGTGCTGTGCAATCAAGATTTGCCGGCGACTTGCCGCTGTCCTGCATGGGGACGAGCGATGGCATAGCGATAAGGAATTTGTATTCTTAGCGGGTATGTGGGCATTTATGTGGGTGTTTGTTTGCACTTCTATTCTGCAGTACTTGTATGTTCCCTCTGCATACCCTACTAGCGCACAGTTCAAAGAAAGTTTGAAACACACTGACATGTAAAGTAGAAACCCCCTTTAAGAAAGTCCTATTTTGTATCATTTGTTCAATGTTTCCTCAGGTGACGAGGGGAAGCAGCTAAATGTGGACGGGCTCCTGGACATAGCAGGGCAGATCGTCGATGGAATGGATTACCTTGAGACAAAGAACTGTGTCCACCGTGACTTGGCTGCCAGAAATGTCCTTATTGGACACAACAACATCTGCAAGATCGCAGACTTTGGCTTGGCAAGGTTTATTAAAGTAAATGAAAAAATCAGAAGAATCCTCTGGCCCCATATAGGTCTCATTCACAGTAGTGAATTTCACCATACATTTATGTTTACCTGCATTCGCCACTAGGGGGAACTCACTGCATACAGATGTACAGTATACAACTTGCATTGAGCTCAATGGAATCTGTATTCATTCTTATGCAGTGAGTTCCCCCTAGTGGTGGCTGCAGGAAGCCAAAATATTATCTAACTGTGTTGTGATCAAACATAGATTTAAAGCTCTGTCTTCTGCATTTACTATATAAAGTAATATCATTCAAATTAAATGTATTGTTTGATTTCATTTATTGTTTTTTTTCCTCAGGATGAAACTTATTTATCCTTCTCCAAGCAAATACCGTATAGATGGACAGCACCTGAGGCATTGGCCTATGGTCGGTATACCCTCAAGTCAGACGTTTGGTCTTTTGGAGTTTTATTATATGAGATAATGTCCCGGGGGGCTAAACCATACGCAGGTAATTGTGATTATTGTAATGTTTCTGATATCCTGCCATTTTTGTGTATAGTGATATGGACCATGCTGGTATAACCTGGGCATCTCCCCTATATAATTATATATGTACAGCTGGTATACGTTATACATCTTCTTGTATATAGTGATATGAACCATGCTGGTATAACCTGGGCATCTTCTGTATATAATTATATATGTACATCTTGTATATAGGGATATGGACCATGCTGGTATAACCTGGGCATCTTCTGTATATAATTATATATGTACAGCTGGTATAAGTTATACATCTTCCTGTATATAGTGATATGGACCATGCTGGGTATAACCTGGGCATCTTCTGTATATAATTATATATGTACAGCTGGTATAAGTTATACATCTTCTTGTATATAGTGCAATGGACCATGCTGGTATAACCTGGGCATGTCCTGTATATAATTATATATGTACAGCTGGTATAAGTTATACATCTTATTGTATATAGTAATATGGACCTTGCTGGTATAACCTGGGCATATTTTGTGTATAATTATATATGTACAGCTGGTATAAGTAATATATCTTCCTGTATATAGTCATATGGACCATGCTGGTATAACCTGGGCATCTTCTGTATATAATTATATATGTACAGCTGGTATATGTTATACATCTTCTTGTATGTGTTGATATGGAGCATGCTAGAATAACCTGGGCATCTTCTCTATATAGTTATATATGTATAGCTGGTATAAGTTATACATCATCTAGTATATAGTGATATGCACCATGCTGGTATAACCTGGGCATCTTCTGTACATAATCATATTTGTACAGCTGGTATGAGTTATACGTCTTGTATATAGTGATATGGACCATGCTGGTATACCCTGGGCATCTTCTGTATATAATTATATATGTACAGCTGGTATAAGTTATACATCTTCTTGTATATAGTGATATGGACCATGCTGGTATAACCTGGGCATCTTCTGCATATAATTATTTATGTACAGCTGGTATAAGTTATACATCTTCTTGTATATAGTGATATGGACCATGCATGTATAACCTGGGGATCTCCTATATATAATTATATATGTACAGCTGGTATACGTTATACATCTTCTGGTATACAGTGATATGGACCATGCTGGTATAACCTGGACATCTTTAATATATAATTATATTTGTACAACTGTTAGAAGTTATACATCTTTTTCATATATAGTGAGGTGGGTCATGCTGTCATACCGCGAGTTACATTACAGCAGAAGATATTGTTACTCATGCACTTATGTTGACAGTGGTCCGCTCTGAGCTGCAAACTGATTGGCAGAAAGTTCCCTTGCGTAGTCTAAGGGGTTCCCTGGTATTAGCCTTTCAAACCCTATACAGTGATCTGGACATTGCCGGAGGAAATCCCCAGGTTACTGAGTAGTTTCAGAATAGCAGTGGAAGCACATTGTAACAGCAATATATAGTCAAGGGCAAGTCAGGAGTCATTAATGGTAAAAAAAAAACAAGTAACAGTGAATGTAGAGGAAGGTCAGAGTCAGGAACAAAGCCAAGAACAATAACCAGATGGGTACAAGAGCCAAGTGAAGATCCAAGAGAACAAACAGGAGATTTCATGACAAGCCGAGGTCAGAAACTGGATCAGGATCACGCATAGAAACAGCAAAACTTTAAGGAAATACACTGACGAGCAAAAGGGTAACATTGCTTTGGACTTTTGACTTTCAGGATCCATAACTCACCATTCACGAACGTGAGACTACCATCATTTTATAGAAAATCACCTTGGCTATCTCATACATAATTTGGACTTGCAACTATTTAGCATATGATTAGTTATTCAGAAAGGTCACTGATTCGAATCCAGGAGCAGCCATTAAGATGTCCCATGGAAAGAGAAACAGAATCATCCAGCTCATTAATAGCGATTTCTTGGCCAAGAAAATTGCCAAACTGCATCATGTGAGTGCCATGACAGTTGGAAGAATACAAAATGAAGTCCGTCCATCCATTCCAAAGCCAATAGGTGGACGTCCAGGAACAAAATATGGAGTCAACAAGTTGGCTCATGACAAGGTCTATCAGTTTTGGCATGAAAAACACGGCAGAAGAGGTGGCTCGTATGCTTCATAATAGTGAGATCACAGACATCCATGCAAGCACCGTGCGATGCACATTACACAAGTCTGGAATGGTGGCCCGAAAAAAGGTGAAGAAGCCTCGACTTCAATATCGTCATAAGAAGCGTCGGCTGGAGTTTGCAAAAAAGTTCGAACAGTGGACAGTAGAAGATAGGAAACAGTTGATTTGAAGCGATGAGATGAAAGTCAATAGACTGGGCTCTGATGGGTGCAAATGGGTCTGGAAGAAACATGGGAAAGGGGACTAACTGATCGAGAAATTGAAGGAACTGTCAAGTTCAGTGGAGGAAGCCTGATGATATGGGGTTGTTTCATAGCCAAAGGCATTGGATACTTGGACCAGGATCGATGGTGTTCTCAATGCTGAGCTTTTAGTAAGTATCCTACACGATGAGTTACTTCGTACAATCCAGTACTATGGGTACGAAAAGGACGACATAGTGTTCCAACAGGACAACGACCCGAGATTGGAGAAGAAATGGTTCAATGACAATTAAGTACACTAAAGGTCCTGGATTGGCCTCCACAATCCCCAGACCTTAACCCAATCAAACACTTGTGGGAAGAGTTGAAGAAAAAGCTGTATTCTGTGCCCAAGTGAGTCGACCAGTATGCACCAACATTGGGAATGTGTAGAAGACACCTGGGAACAGATTGTGGTTCGAGACATGCTTGAATTTGATCAAGAGCATGTCCAGAAGGGTTCAGGCAGTGTTGAAAGCCAAAGGTGGGTTTACAAAATAGTAAAAAAAAAAATGTCGAATTTTAAGAGCAAAACAGTAACAATGCAGTTACATGACAAGAATGTGCATAACTAATCATATGCTAAATATCTGCAAGTCCAGTTTATGTATAAGATAACCAAAATCATTGTCTATAAAATGATGGTAGTCTCACGTTCAAATCTATGATGAATGGTGAGATATGGAGCCTGAAAGTCAAAAGTCCAAAACAATGTTACCCTTTTGCTCATCAGTATAACTTATTGTTAGAGAAAAAGGTTTGACTGAACATTTAGGTTGAGACCCTATGGCATGGCTGAATGCATGTGGCCAAACCCAACTAAATGCATTGGCAAATGGTCATATGATTTCACAGCTAAATCATACACTTGGTGATCACTGCTTGGTTTGGTAGTGTGTGGGTAGCTGAATCGTGTGTTCTCACCCTTAAGGCTTGTACAGTCTTATAGAAGGCCGGACGTTCCATTCTGTAAAATACGGTATGCACACTGCCGGTATCCGTGTTTTGTGGATCCGCAAAAATAGCTATGACCATGTGAATACTGTACTTTGCAGAATGGAATGTCCGACCCTCTATAGAACTGACCTATCCTAGACTAGGACATATTTTATTTTTTTGCGAATGCCATAGAACGGACATATGGATGCGGACAGCACACAGTGTGCTGTCCGCATCTCTTGCAGCCCTCTTGAAGTAAATAGGTCGGCATCCGACCCACAAGAAATGTGCATCAGATGCTTAGGGTAGTGTCTCACACAGTGGCCTTTAAGAATAAGTATCTATATTTTGCAGATCTTTGGTTTGAGGACTGAACTCCGGATATTGTATAATTAAATATGCACGCTAGAGTCCTTATTAGTGGCAGTGCTAATTGTCCTATTTTGTCTCTAGGTATTGAAAACTCCGAATTGCTTCTATACATCAAACAAGGCAACCGCTTACCAGCTCCCTCAAATTGCTCTGCTAAAATCTACAATGTTATGTTGGATTGTTGGCATGAAAGCCCAGGAAATAGACCATCGTTTAATGACCTGAAGACATATATAGACAACCTGGCGAACTATGAGCCCCCTGAGGATTCCATCAAACCTTCTTCTAAGCCAAAGGGATGGATCCACAAGCTGAAGAAGCCAGTTATTAAATGAGCTTTGTGCTGAACTCTGCAGGGTCGACACCAGAAAGTCACAGACCAAGGGCATTGCTAGGATCTAAAATACCAGGGTATGGGCCCCCAGGTATCATCCACATACTGCACAGTTGCACATACACACAAGCACACACTACAGATACATTGTGCACTGGACAAACACAGTCGGTCACATAACTGTGCACACCTACGGACATAAAACACTAGCCACAGCCACACATACTGCATGCAGTAAGTGTTTTTCCGTCATTATTGTGTTTTTCCCATGCAAACTGGTACATTGGCCAAGAACTGGGCAGGGAACTAAATCACAGCTCCATTCAACTGAAATGCATTCAGATACCTCACAGTCAGGTGGGCAGGACTGTGCAGGGGACATATTCCTAAATCTCGGCTGTGTCCTCATTCTCGGGACTGATGGGGGTCCCTGAAGTCAAACCCCACTGAATATGAAGTAAGGGCACATTCAAGTGAGACGCCATCTCTTTATTAGATGTGTAAAGCCCTTTAAGAGAGCACTGTAAAGTGATGTGGACTTTCCTTTAAATCCCCTGTCTGGTCATTCCTTGATCATCCGTGGTCATCCCCTGCTATAAACTATAGGCTGATAAAAAAGACTTCCTCATGCCTACGCATGGTTTTACACAGCCTGATGCAAAATGAGCACCGATTGATGAAAAAACGAGATGGCACTTGTTTACAGAACCTTTAGACAGACTGATGGAAGCGGCATGGGGGTGGAGCACATGCCCGGTTTACATGGAGCAATGTGCTGCTGACCAACGAGTATTTGTATGCCCACAGAAAAAATCTGATGAGCCAAGCTGATCGCTGCCCTGTCTACACTGTACAATGATCTGGAACAAGCCTTCTTATTAACACATCTCTTCATTCATTTGCCTGTTTAAAAGGAACAGAACCCATGCATTTGTAACCTGCAATCAGTTTCTGAGCAGCTACCTCTTCATTCAAGGGGTTGTCTGGCAATCATTAAAAAAAAGTCAGAATGCTGATCACTTCACCGATCGCCTGCCACTCCTGCTCCAATGCTTTTAGTGTCTGGTCCCTCTTGAGATGGAAATGTGACAGCTCAGCCAAACACTGGCTGAGTTGGGTCACCTATGCAGCCAGTGACTGGCAAAGAGCTTACATTTCCTGTGTCGAGAGGGATCGGGAAATAGATATCGGTGAAGCACTCTGCAAAAATCAGAAAGGGTGACTCTGGTGATAACAAAGGTGAGCACTACTTTTTTTTTTTTCTTTTTACAGCATTCTGGCATCCTGCATCCTTGTTTTCAATTTTATCAGAAGGACAAGACCTTTATGTCTTCTACTGTATGTCCGTTCCACAAAAAAATAGAACATGTCCTATACTTGGCCTCAAAATGCGCACCACAGACCCATTGAAGTTAACATGTACAGTGTCCGTATTTTGCAGGTCCACAATTTGCAAACTGCAAAATACATATGGTCATCTACATGAGGCCTTAAGGCCTCTTTCACACGGGCGTCACGTTTGATAAGAGGCGGGTGCGTTGCAATTTTTCCGTGCGAGTGCAAAGCGCGTTTTAATGCGTTTTGCACGCGCGTTGGAAAAATCGGCATGTTTGGTACCCATACCCGAACCCGGACTTCATCACTGAAGTCCGGTTTCGGGGTGAGTATTCTGTAGATTTAATTATTTTCCCTTAACATGGTTATATGGGAAAATAATAGCATTCTCAATTCAGAATGTTTAGTAAAATGTGGATGGAGGTGTTAAAAATAAAAAACTTAACTCACCTTAGCCACTAAATCGCGTAATTGCGAACTCTTCTTCATTCATTAACTGTCGGCTAAAGGACCTGTGATGAGGTCACTAAGCTCATCACATGGTCCAATCACATGGTCCATCACCATGGTGATGGACCATGTGATTGGACCATGTGATGTGAGGTCATCACAGGTCCTTTAGCTGGTAGCTAATGCTTGAAGAAGGCAGAAGAGATCGACAACTACGCGATCAAGTGGATAAGGTAAGTTATTTTTTATTTTTAACCCCTTAATCCACATTTTACTAAGCATTCTGTATTGAGAATGCTATTATTTTCCCTTATAACCATGTTATAAGGGAAAATAATAAAGATCGGGTCTCGTCTCTTAGCAACCTTGCGAAAAATCGCACTGCATCCACACTTGCTTGCTTCACTTCTATGGGGCCTGCGTTGCATGAAAAACGCACAATATAGAGCATGCTGCGATTTTCACGCAACGCAGAAGTGATGCGTGAAAATCACCGCTCATGTGCACAGCCCCATAGAAATGAATGGGTCCGGATTCAGTGCAGGTGCAATGCGTTTACCTCACGCATTGCACCCGCACGGAAATCATGCCCGTGTGAAAGGGGCCTAAATGAACATTTCTTCTCCCTGTTCCTGACCTTAGAAGCTGGGACCTCTCAGTTAGTCTTCAAACAGCCCTGAGTCTGAATATATAGATTTAGGCAGAAGATATGCATCTGCAAAGTCAGTGGTGTTAGACATTTTGTTCGGGCATAGAGCCTCAGATCTAAGGCATAAACCCTGGAAGCTCAGACTTAACAATGTCCTTGTTCTACTCATTTCCCACCATTGTTATTGCGTGTGTAACCTGAAGTTGGGTTTCTGGAATACAGAATGAGTAGAACTCGTCCAGTCCCATCAAAGACAAAATTTGGTTTTGGGCAGCAATGAATATTTCTAATCCCTCGTCAATATGCAGGATAGACTTGACTGAATCTCCCATGACTATGTCTGTAGGGATTTTAGATACATGATATACAGCTGTGACTGGTAGGGCGCTTCTAGAGCATCCGGCCATTTCTCAAATGAGTCCATCTCCATCTCTATGGACGGAGTGTTCTCCACAGCCACCACCAGTGGCCTAAGAGTACCAATACTACGTTGTTGTTAATCGTTAAAGGGTCTGTTTATATTCCATCTTCTTCAGAAATACCCATAACCATGAGCAATGAAGGATGCTAAAGAACTTTTTCATCCTCCATATTTATTCCCTTTTGCCCGATACTTGGTGTGATCTTGCCTAATTCCGTTACTGTTTTGTCTGTTATTTACCACTTGTCAATGTAAAGCTAAATCTGTGAGTACATAATGTTCTTTGTCATTTGTCAATAAAGCTCATGTATTCAAAGGCGACTGAATTTGAGATTTTTTTTAGTAATATAGCTACACTTTAGTTATAGGGGACGCTGACAAGTTTTGTGTGGAAATGTATGCAGTGCTGTATGATGCTACTATCTATGCACTGTTTGGTATTAGAGATGAGCGAATTTCATATTTTGAAATTCATTCACACTTCGTTTGGTGGTAAAAGTGGTTGTACAACGGACCATAACGCAATTCTATGACAGAATGCATAACGGAACGCCTTTAGAGGCATTCCGTTATTCATGCCGTCATAATAGAAGTCTATGGCCTGCATAACGGATCCGTTCCGTTTCTGTTATGCAGGGGAGTCCTCCCCTGCATAACGAAAACGGTACGGATCAGTTTTGCAGCCCATAGACTTCTATTATTAAGGAATGAATAACGGAATGCCTCTAAAGGCGTTCCGTTATGCATTCCGTCATAGAATTGCGTTATGATCCGTGGTAACGGAATCCATAATTCTATTTACCTTTTACCACCAAACGAAGTGTGAACGAACTTAAAAATATGAAATTCGCTCATCTCTAATTGTTATATGTTCACTGTATGGCTGTGTTATGTGTTTGCTGTATGGTACTATAATCTATACTCTGTAGCCACTCCTAAGGCAATGGTGGATTGGATTATCAAACTCAGGGTTGGATTGGGGGGTGATCTAATAATAATGTCTGAGTATTGACAGCATAGAGATCTTGTGAATAATATTTTTACACCAAGGCCTGTAACCATGAGAAGAGTGAATCTTCTATGTCTGAAGGAAATAAGGTTTCATCATCATCATTATCATGAGTGAGACTAGGGGGGAATTCATCAAGCACTGAACTCCAGAATTCTGATCTTTTTTTTGTGCCAAAATGTTGCAACATTTTGCATTTTTACACCACCCTGCTATTTGAAAATTGTCAAAGACAGCATTTTTTACCCTTATTTCATTGTATAAACAATATACACCAATATAAAATATAACTTTTGATAAAATTCGCTTAAAAACCACCCAGGGTCAAAAACCCAGCTGAAGTTAATGTGCCACAGCTTAAAGGGTTGTGTGACGTTATACCCTATCCACAAGATAGGGGATAACCATTAGATCTGTGGGGGTCCAAGTACGGGGACCCACACCAATAACGAGAAAGTGGACACTGTACCCTATAGAGCACCTCAAAGTGAATGGAGTGAATGGTCTGTGCAGCCGCTCCGTTTCCATAGGAGTTCCAGAGATAGCTGGAGTACAGTGCTTGGCAATTTCCTGAGTTCATGTAGAAATAAATGGAGCAGCAGGGCACATGCCCAACTGGTCACTCCATTAATTTTGGGGGGCCTCCACGGGGTACGGTGTCCCCATTTTCATGATTGGTGGGGGTCCCAGCAGTTCAACACCCACTGATCTAATAGTTATCACCTATCCTATGGATAGGAAATAACGTTGCACGACCGGAATACCCCTTTAAATAAATCTCTGCCAGGCAGCAATAGTAAAATAACAACCAATAGGTGTATAGTAAATGTGACCAAAAGAACATACCGACAACTGTCAGCAATGTGTTAATACACTGCTGTTAACCTGTGCCTGCATGTCACACATTATGTACAGAACAAGAAAAAGAGCTGTAATTAAAGCAATCGTCTGCCCCGCGACATGTTTCGCTGTATACACAGCTTTATCATGGGACCACAGGGATTCCACAGGACTCTACGGATTCCAATATCTTGGCTTTAATAACAGCTGACAAGAGGTCATCTCTCCTGCTCCTGCATTGCTCATCCTCCTAAATTTCTTTTTAATTCTCCATTGACTCCACACTGCTGCTGATCTTGGATGGCTAGGCATTTTGGCCTGTCCCGAATACACCATGGGGGTAGTGGTAGGATGAGACCATGAAACCCATGGTGGTCCTCACTCTAAAGTGATGGTGAGAATGACACAGGACATCTCTATAGGCTTGCTACTAAAAAGTCAACATTGCATCATATGGGTCTATATGGTGGTGCGTGTTCCCTCCATGTATTACTGTTGGTAGCATGATGATATAGTCCAAAACAGGGGCATTGAAGCAGAACACGTACTAAAACAGCAGCTACAAGATTACCCTAGGAAAGACAAGCCTGAACATATGAGCCTGCAATCTAAACTTGTTCACTTGTTTGATAGTAGTAAGCTTTGGAGTAGCCACCAGAGATGGTCCATGTCAGCTTGAAGGGGCCTGAGTTGAGTTTTTCAAATAGAAAGGGTAACAAGTTGGAAGACTAGTAGTTAATTTGTGGTAGGGAGGGAAGGGGCACTGGAAAAGTCCTGAAGGTGAGAATATGAAGTAATGATTGAAGTAGAAGAGAGTAGAAGGTCCTGAAGGTTACTGTTGGTATCTTGAGACTAGTAAACATAAGTATCTAAACTCCTCAACATTAAAATTCCAACACTAAGAAGTATAAGCTTATGCAAATTAGTTGGTAGCAGTTGTCAATAAGACCTAGAGATGATCAAATTTTTAACCACCTAGTTCCAATCTGTGGCATGTGGGAGGGGCATAAAAGCCAGATTAAAAGCAAAGTTTTTTTATCCACATAAAACTTCAAAAATGAAGTCAAGTTGTGCGAGATGATTGGGCGATGTCTCCTGTTGGCCAATGTGCCAGTTATCACAAACTAAGAGAGACACAATCCCTTAATTGAGAGACCTTGGTTTATTACTCCAGCAGATCTTTACACGCCTAGGCCGAGATGTCCGCACTGTTTAATGTTGCGTGTCCTCGCATGGATGGATCGTCTGATTAAAAGAGTGATCCATTCTGTACTGCAAGTAAAATTGCACGTCACATCCCAAGCCTAGAACGGCAAACAGTGTCTACACAAACCATCAAAAGGTGTTTGCACAACATTGGGCCATGAGCCAGACGTCCAGCTACAGGTGTTCCATTGACCTCTTCCAGTGGTGATCTACCCTCTTCAGCGGCGAGTCACACTTTTGCCTTTGACACAGTAATAGCCGGAGATTGATCTGGAGGCCATGTGGGCAACATCACAAGGCTTTCACAAGAGAATGTCATGCAGGTCCAACTTCTGGGATAAAATACGGTAGCCAGACCCCTCTAGTCTTCATTTCAAGTACACTAACAGCTCGGTATTACATTGATTTGGTGGGGAAACCATTTCCTCAAAGTGTATCAGGAGCTGTTTTTTAACAGGACACCAGGCTGCATGTTGCTCATTCTACTGTAAGCAGCCTGCATGGCCTAAATGTGCTACCATGGCCTGCAGTGTCCCCGGATTTGTTTTCAGTTGAGCACATCTGGGATGTTATTGGTTGGCAATTGCAAAACTGCCAGAGTCAGATCTTGATGATTTGCAAGAGCAAGTGTATTCAGCATGGAAGAACATTCCTCAGACAACCATCAATAACCTCATCGATAGCATGCTAAGCTGTGTAAGTGCCTGTATTTTTGCGCATTACACTCATACTCAAATAAATTGAGATGTTTTCAATATTTTATTTCCATTTGTTATCATTTTAATATCATTAACATGTTTATCGACCTCGTGATTGCCATAATTCCATAACCTTTCTTTATTTGTGTTGCAGTTTCAATGTTGAAGAATGTGTATAGGTTGGGAAAACTATTAAGATTTGGTTGGTATATTAGGAAAACATTGGAGAACAGGTACTACAGATAGGTAGGTGGAACGTTAGGTGAACTTTGGTAGACCCAAAAAAAAGACATTGTCTAATAGGGAAATGATGAGATAATTACTTTCACATCTGCATTTTCCTTTCCGGTATTGAGATCCATCATAATATCACAAAACCGGAGGAAAACGCTTCCGTTTTGTCCCCATTCATTGTCAATGGGGACAAAACTGAACAGAACGTAACAGAATGCACCAGAATGCATTCTGTTCTATTTGGTTGCGTTCCCATGCCGGACACAAAACTGTTGCAAGCAGCGTCTTTGTGTGCATCATGGGATACTGATCAACAATGTAAGTCAATGGTGCCGGATCCCTTTTTTTCGGACACTTACAATGGTTTTAGTGCCGGATCCGTCTTGTTCATTTTAGAGATAATACATTCAGATCCATTCAGAACAGATGCAGTTGGTTGTATTATCCTAACGTAAGCATTTTTGATTATCCCTGCTGGATCCATTAAAAACGCAGATGTGAAAGTAGCCTAATAGGGTTGTAGTGGGATCCACAGTAAGGAAGGGCACAGAGAAGGGAAAGGATTGCAGGATTACAGATCCATACAGGGAGAAGAAGGTAAAACTTTTCAGCAGAAACAAAATTAGAGCAGCTTACTTTAATTTAGAAACAGACCGTCAGAAATCACAGCGATATATCAGTATGGAAAATCTATTTGATCCTGAAGGCTAAACTGGGAAAGGACTCTGGCTGGCGTCCCAGGCTCTGCAGCTCTGCAGAACCCATATTTGTGTTGTCCTTTCAAAAGAGGTCGTGCATCACAGTTACCCACAGACATCCCTAAATGTTACTCATTCCTGTCTGTCATGACTTCCCCAGCACCTCCCTGTTCTAACCTACATATGTGGACTCAGAATAGGAACTAGGACAAAGGTCGCCCATTCTGAGTGCTAGGGTGGGACAGGAAAAGGCTGCACCCAGTGCTCCATCAGCTAAGCAGTGCTCCCCACTATCACTCAGTCACTTATTAACATCCAGGAGGAGGATTGGGAGGAAAGCGAACAGCTTGTTTTCAAACATTTCCATGAAAAACAGAACAGCGTAGATACAGTGTGTTCCCAGACTGTTCAAGATACCAAAAGTGGGAATATTTTGTAATATACTGCTGTTTACAGTTTGGACCTTGACTGGGGACCACAGCAGCAGCACTATATAAGGATGAGGAGCAATATAAAATGCTAACATCCCTTTTCCACGGTGAAAATTGTTCTGCTATTATTCTATGAACCGTACATATGGATCCTATTCAGTGCAACAGAACCCCCAAGGAAGGCCTCACGCACAACATATTTTGCATCCGAATTTTTTGCAGATAGCACACGGACCAATTCATTTCTATAGGTCAGAAAAAAATAATAATAATAACTAGGTGATGAATCTTTACACCAGAGCTTGAGGCAATGACTTCACATTTCCAACATTATGAGTCTGTTACAATCGATCAGTTTACAGAAACAATGTAACTACCTGCAGCTATGTGAGAAGGGCTGGACAAGGTACATATGCACCTTTTCTGTCTTCTTACACATTCACACAGTGTGCAGTCTGACATTCAGCATAAACCATTCCTGTCTTCCAAATAAGAGGACTGTTCTTTGTAGTCTAACTTGTTTATTGGTCAACAGGTTGTACTCTCTGCACGTGAGTGAGAGATTGTACAAGTCTGTGGTAAAACTACAAGAATACTAATAACATGTATAAGTATAAAGTATACATAGCATGTACTATAACATTTGCATAACACTGAACATCATGGTTAAATGGCTGCCTAAAATAGGACTACATAGCTAGCTAAGGGTACTTTCACACTTGCGGAGTGTGGATCTGGCAGGCAGTTCCTTCCTGCCAGATAAGGCATACCACATGACAACTGAAAGCATTTGTAGACGGATCCAGCTTGCGGATCCGTCTACAAATGCATTGCAGTTGGGGATCCGTCTCTCCATTTGCCATGAGGATAGACGGATCCGTCTTGTATTTTTTTCACAGTTTTAAAGGTTTGCGCATGCGCAGACCGGAAGGACGGATCCGTCCTTTAATCATATCTTAATGCCGGATCCGGCTCTAATGTAAGTCAATGGGACTTAATGCTGGATCCGACATTCCGTCATGTGTTCCGTCATGTGTTCAATGTCCAAAAAACGTTCACATACTGAACAGAAGACATCCTGATGCATACTGAACGAATTTCTCTCCATTCAGAATGCATAGGGATAATCCTGATCAGTTTTTTTCCGGCATAGAGCCCCGGCGACGGAACTCTATGCCTGAAAAGAAAAACGCCAGTGTGAAGGTACCCTAACAGCAGTAACAATTCCCTGAGTAACAATTATAAAATAGCTAAACAGCTCTGCAACACACAATATTCCTGAAACAAAGGTAGATCTCTCACCAGATATGATTTTACAAGGATGGTGGAGTTTGAGAAGCAAATATGCAAAATGACAGGTCTGCTGATGTGTCCTGAAGACTGGAGGCTTCTCTTTCCCAGGATGCCTTGCACTCCCATAATGCTTTGCACCACCCACAATGCAGCAGTCCTTGTAATAGGAAAAACAAGGTGTAATACAACTTCAAACTGCTAGATGGTGCTATAACCACACTAAACACTTGAGAAATACCAAAACCCTCGCAGAATTAAATAGAACCATTTTTAACCCTGCTGGGCAGAATAACACCTTTAGGCTACATTCACATAACCAGATACTGGCCGACGGATGCGGACCGCACATGCCCCCGCAATCATAGAAAATGCCTATTCTTGTTCTAATTTTTTTTTTGCAGGGCCGCAGAATGGAACTATGGATCATGCGTTGTCCGCATCTTTTGCAACCCCATTAAAATAAATGGGTTCACACCAATGAGGAATCATTCATATGGTCGTGTGCATGTAGCCTTAAAGCGGTTTTCCAAATACGTATGTGATTGGTGGGGTCTGACACCTGGGATCCCTCCAATCAGCTGTTTTCAAAGCTATCAGAGCTCGCAGTAGCGCCACAGACTTCTCTCAGCTTAGCCTAGGCCATGTGACGTCGCATACATCGGTTCATCATGACCGAGGCACAGCTCAGCCCCATTGAAGTGAAAGGGGCTGAGCTCTGATACCAAGCACAGTTGCTATACAATGTTCAGCAGTCCGGCGGGAGTCCCAGGTGTCAGACCCCAATCAGACACTGAAGACCTATGCAGAGGATAGGTCATCAGTATAAAAATCTTGGAAAACATCTTAAACCCAATTTTTTATACCGGAATAACGCCAAATAATACTCAAACAATAGAGCCATGAATTGCCCAAATCATACCCCCATACAATGCCTAAGTAATACCTCTAAACAGTATCCAAATAATTCTACCATATAGCGTCCACATAAGGCTATAATATATTTCCTACACAATACTGGCATTCAATGCCTAAACAAAGCTAATACAACCATTATACAGTGCCTAAAACATGAATGAGTTAAGGGGGGTTCCCAAAAGTACAATACTGAAGGCCTATCCTGAGGATCAGTCATCCATATCTAATGAATAGGAGTCTGACTCCTGCCACCCCCGCTGATCAACTGTTTGAAAGGGCTGCAGCACTATGTGGCTGCAGCCTGTTCACAGCTTTCCAAGCACAACACCATACATTTTATAGTGGCTATGTTTGGTATTGCAGCCCAGGCCCCTTCACTTGAATGAACTAAGCTGCACAAAGGCCATGTGACCGATGAACGTGATGTCACTGCCTCAGCCTTTTCAAACAGCTGATTGGCGGAGGTGCTAAGGGTCGGGCACCTACCAATTAGATAGTTTCAATGATAGTTTACATGCTCCACTTTCCTGGTTGTTTGGGGGATACATTCCTTGAGGACTTATTGGGGAATGGATATTCTGGGAAATTACCCAGTTTTCCACACTTTGGTTCCAGGCTCTTTCCACAGCCCAAACAAGTAATCAGGTGAAAGTTGGCCATGAGGGTAGTACTGGTAACCGCCTACCACCAGGTACCTATTCTTGTACACAGGTAGTGACTCCTTTATATAAACATGTGCCCCTCCAGCTGTTGTACAACCAGGGGTGCACCACCAATGAGGCGAGGTGAGGCGATTGCCTTAGGCAGCACCAGGTAGGGGCAGGAGGAGGGCAGCAGAAAGGGGGATTATCTGTTTCTGCAGTATAGTATTGGGAAGCACAGTGGGCACAGTATGTGGCGCTGTATTACCCTGTATGTTTTATAGCACTGTATGTAATGGTTTCCAAGTATGTATTTAACAGTAGGACTGGAGGGAAGGGATTAGGTTAAGAAATTGGCATTGGCGGGTTTGGGATGCCATTTCAGTTCTTGCCTCAGGCAGCAGAAAGGCTGGGTGCACCTCTGTGCACAACTACAACTCCGAGCATGCTGAGATCTGAAGTTTTATAAAAGTTGGGTGAGGCTCAGGTTGCAGACCACTGATTTATGTAACTGGGCTTAGAGGCAGCATGTGGAGGTGCGTGCACAACGCATGGACCTGTTATATATAGAGACAAATCTTATAGCTGGAAGAGAAGAACGAATCTGAGAATCTGCCAGGGAACAGCAGCAGCTGCAAGATCAGTTCCACAGAGGTCAGTGAATTTGTCCTGGGTGCAGGAATGCGTGACATAAAGACATTGGGGCCTCCAGTATTTATAGGGGTTGCGAACGGCTCCTGAATTTCACCCAGCTTTTCGAGACTCTTCAATTACAAATTTGCCAGATTATGCAGTGACACATCCTCGCTCCTACATGGCTTAACACCTATGCCATTCAGGACACTGGGATAACTAATGTGACCATCACATGGCAGCCATAGAAGTTGTCACCCAGCTTTTACAGATAGATGGGTAACTAGGAAAACTCTATATATTAATACCTTGGCACAAGTGGTTAGAAATACCTCCTCGTACTGTAAGATGGGTTTGCCATTCACGACACTAGGAAAGCTGGGTGGAAACCAATGTGGTTGTCATTATGGCACCCAGTTGGGATGTCTTGTCACCCAAGATGTCCTTATTGTTGAGTTCTATTCACCCATTTTTCAGGTGTATCTGTCACTCAGGAATCTGGGTAACAACCGAAATAGCCCCGTTATCATCTTGTGTCTACAAAGTCAAGGGCATTATGGGAAATGTAGGCTGCATTGGGAGAACCAAATCAGAGGGGAAGAAGGAACAAAGACAACATGGCAGAAAACTCATAAAGAACACAGCAACCCAGGCTACATTAACATTTGTGTTTTACTTTTCCGGTGTTGAGATTCGGGAGAGGATTTCGATACCGGAGAAAATGCTTCAGTTTTGTCCTCATTCATTGTCAATGGGGACAAAACTGAACGGAATGGAGTGCACCCGAATGCATTCCATTGCATTTGGTTGCTTTCCCATTGGGGCAGAGAAAGACGGATCACAATGTAAGGGCTCGCGCACACGAACGTATGTATTTTGCGGTCCGCAAAAAACGGATCTGCAAAAAATACCGATGACATCCGTGTACCTACCTATTTTGCGGAATGGAACAGCTAGCCCTTCATAGAACAGTACTATGCTTGTCCATAATGTGGACAATAATAGGACATGTTCAATTTTTTTGCGTAACGGAAATACGGACATACGGAAACGGAATGCACACTGAGTAACTTCCGTATTTTTTTTTGCGGACCCATTGAAGTGAATGGTTCCGCATACGGTCAGTAAAAAAAACACTGAACGGACACAGAAAGAAAATACGTTCGTGTTCATAAACCCTAAGTCTTTGGTGCCAGATCCATTTTCTCAGACACTGTAGAAATCCGTCATGGCTAGTTTAAAGATAATACAACGGGATCTGTTCATAACGGATGCAGCTGGTTGTATTATCAAAAACTGAAGCCTTTTTGCTGATTCTTGCCGGATCAGGCAAAAACGGAAGTGTGAAAGTAGCCTAAAATAAGTCCAAGTACACATAACATAAAGCTTACATCATTCCTTGATAATATCTTATGCTGCACTATATAGGAAAAATAAATTACTGGACTGCTTCATTAAAGGGGTTGCCCAGGATTAGAAAAACATTGCTGCTTTTTTCCAAAAATACCAATGGAGCTCGGCTCCATTGGAGTCAATGGGACAGAACTGCAGCTGTTTTTCTCATTCTGGACAAACCCTTTAACTAAGAAATTGCTGAATAACATTTTAATTTGAGCACGACTCAAGAGTTTGCCAAGCCATGTAATCGTCACTCCTATATTGCTAAACAGATTTTCCATTTAGGAGACTGGGAAACAACCAAAGTGATGTATAGTTATAAGAAATCTGGGCGAGGACTCTTTGCAAGTTTTCCCAGCTCCGGAAAAACATTTTAAAGGGCTTTGTATGTACACACAATGTATACATAGTGCTGTGTGCTGTAGGGTTTGGCAGGCCCACACTTTCCTGGGGACACATTGTTCTAGGCAGAGACAATGAGCAAAGTCTAGGATGTGAGTGCCAAGTGTAGTTTCAACCAGGATGAGCATTAACCCAGAAGATTCCTGATAGCCATAAACCTCTGCAGAACATTATAAAGGAACCTAGAGTGCCAAATCCCAATAACTACGACCGCTGACCCAGTACCATATGCCTGCGGCGCAATCCAGAGGAATTGTTGTAACACAAGGGCTATGGTGCCATAGAAATCTGGTGGTCTAGGGACAGATCTTCTTTCACTTTCCTGATGGCAAACAACCTGGGCTACAGTAGGGTGTAGGTTTAAAGCACCTCAGAAATTAACAGTTGGCTTTATCTAATCATAGAGAAATGGTCTAAGAGTATATATGTGGGCGGCACCGTTGTAAATGCATGGTATACTAGCTTAGGGTAGTGCCAGCCTTGTATAGAGGACACTCTGTAGAGGAGTGCTGTCCAGCAATGCCATTACATAGGGGTACATTGCCATCCCCCTCAGTGGGTACTTGCACTGTTTGAGTAGGAGCTGCTTGGCTCAGGAACATTGAGAAACACAGGTCTATTACATGAGTAACTTCCCTTATAAATTTACATGAATCATCCTAGGTTTTGAATATGCAATCAGGGTGGACTTGAAAGTCAGAGGACGTACAGGTATTGGACGAGTTGTAAAGGAAATCTTAAAGCTTTTCCTCTTGTTCTTAAACATGACCCACTTAAGTGCCAAGAGACGAAATAATAAAAATAAAAGTCATCCAACAGATTGAGGACTGCCAAGACAAAGCAAAGTATCGGGAAGTGTACAAGTGACCCCTCATGCTTCTAAGGACTCATGCACACCGCCTTTGCCGGTCGTGCCCATATTGTGGACCAAAAACAGCGGGTCCGCAATATACTGGCAACGGCTGTTTGAGCACCACATCACGGATGCAGACCCATTCACTTGAATAGATCCGCAATCCGGAAGGTGCAGTGCGGAACGGAGGCACAGAACCCCGTGGAACCACTACATAGTTCTCCCGAGGGGTTTCTCTTGGTGCCTCTGCACCGTAAAAAAATAGGACTTTTTTTCTTCTATTTTCTTTTGGTGCATACGGATCACGGACCCTTTCAAGTTGAATGGCTCTGGATATGTCTGCGGCAGCCACACGGATCGCAGTCACCAATGCACGGAACGGCCGTGTGCATGAGGCCTAACTCTAAAGCCCAGAACTATATTCATTTGCAGTCCACAAACTACAGATACCGGTCACGTGCAGGACACATTTTTCTACTAATAGGCAAAAAACACGGCACACGTCTAGCAAAAATATGCTGAAAGATCACATTTATTGAATAGCCACCATCATAGACATTTCTGTATGATATGTCTATGATGGTGGCTATTCAATAAATGTGATCTTTCAGCATATTTTTGCTAGACGTGTGCCGTGTTTTTTGCCTATTGGACTTTTTTGGGCTTGTCCCAGACATAGAGCACCGTGTAATAGGTGGTGTGCCAGTCTTTTGATATTAACATTTTTCTACTAGACAGGAACAGGACATGTTCTATAATTTGTGGGACAGCCACACTGATGACACATCAGATCCGACACAGACCAAAACTACGGTCGTGTACATGAGGCTTAAACTTGAGCAGTGGTCTTCAACTTGTGGCTCTCCAGCTGGTACAGCTCCTTTTACACTGGGTGAAGTAGCTTGACAACTGTAACAGATTTACTTTATGCCAGATTTGCCCTAGACAAACAGAAATCTCCTAAAAAAAAAAACAGCTTTCTGTAACAGTTCGCCAATGTTCATGCAGAAAGAGGTAAAGACAAACTTTCCTTAGTGTGTTCTGGGATTGGTGACTCATTAATAAACATGTAACGTGGCCCGACACCCAAATTCTTATCCAGTTTGATCTACAGTTCTGGCTGTAGTAAGCCTACCTCACCCTGTAATCTGCCAGAGCATCAGTCCTTTCACTTACTACAATGCAGGACATCCGTTTTACCCAAGGTGATCTTTTGAAAGGTGTATTCCCATTTAAGATCTTTATGACTTACCCCCAGTACCCAGTTTGGTACACCAGGGAAGAAGAGTGGCCACACATGCATACTGGTATCCCCCTTGTAGCTTCTGGAAGTTCAGAAAACATTATACGGTTTCCATATTTTGCTCAAAGGTTATAGTCCTAAGGCTGGATCCCTACTGTCAAAAATGAATGGCATATTTTGTTAAAATATGGCATTAAAGGGTTTATCCGATATCTAAAATATCCCCCTCAATGCCCGGGCCCCTTGTATAGATTATACTTACCTGCTCCCCAGGACCCGCGTCGCTCTGGATCCCTGCACAGCCGCTGTTGCATTTCTGTCGCTCGGATCAAAACATCCTGTGATGGGTAAATGGGCAGCCATGCAGGGATCTGGAGAGACGTGTGTGCAGGGGAGCAGGTAAGCATAACCCATAAAATGGACCCAGGCATTAGGTGGGATATTTTGGATATCAAATAACTTTAAGTGTCCTAGATATTTTTTTTCTGCCCTTGAGCGCAGCAACATTTTGGAACTGCAAAAAAAAAGGTAGAGAAACCCCACAGAAGCACTCTAGTGCTTCCGTGCCTCCATTCCGCACTGCACCTTCCGGACCCATTGAAGTGAATGGGTCTGAATCAGTTATGCAATGCAAAAACTGGCAGAGCCTGTATATTGTGGACCCGCTGTTTGCGGGCAGCAATACAAGCCCTAAGGCCTTTCACACAGGGGTCCCGGGTGCATTGGGGAAACTGCGGTTGCGTTGTTCAGTCTTTTCCGCGCGCGAAGTTCGGTGCTGTGTAGAATTATTTTCCCTTATAACATGGTTATAAAATGCCAATTAAAATGTGGACTGAGGGGTTAAAAAAAAAAAAAAAAAAAAAAAAAATTTACTCACCTCATCCAATTGATCGCACAGACGGCATAGGCTTCTTTCAGGACCTGCAAAAGGACCTTTGATTATGTAATCACGCTCACCACGTGGTGAGGTCAGCACAGGTCCTGCTGAATGAAGATTTACATCAAAGGTCCCTTTGCAGGCCCTGAAAGAAGACAGACTATGTCGGCTGCGCGATTAAGTGGATGAGGGGAGTTATATATTTTTTTTTATAAAAATACAGCAAATTGACTAGTTAATTTGCCAACATCATCTCCTTAGCAACCATGCGTGAAAATTGCATTCCCACTTGCTTGCGGATGCTATGCGATTTTTATGAAGCCCCATTCATTTTTACTGGGCCTGCGTTATGTGAAAGACGCAGAATATAGAACATTCTGTAATTTTCATGCAAAGCACAAGTGATGCGTGAAAAATCACCGCTTATCTGCACAGCCCCATTGAAGTGAATAGGTCCGGATTCAGTGCGGGTGCAATGCGTTCACCTCACGCATTGCACCCATGCAAAATTCTCGCCCGTGTGAAAGGGGCCTAAGGGAAATAAACAGACCAGACTATTTTATAGGCTGCCCATCTTTATTACAGAAGTAAAAATAAAGACATTACATGGTAAGGCAGGGAAACAAACAATTAAGAATGTTTCAGTGTTACTGACGTAGTAAAAACAGCATTTTTCTTCAAATCAACATTAAAAACAAAAAAGGTAGGATTGGTGACTAAAGCTATAGAAAGGGCAACCTATGGGGCAAGAGTAGGGGGTGGGGAGGGGATTGGGCTCCGCCACCCAGCGTCTTTCCAGTGAGGAGGGGAATGCATGGAGGGATTAGGCTTAGGTGCTAGAATCAGTCTTGGACTCATTGAGATTGTTCTTCCTCACTGGTTCCTGAGCCAGGCCGCAGGGGAAAAGGCCATTGGTCATGCGCAAGCTTCCTGAGCTGTAAAGACAAGAGGAGTAGGTTACAAAGAGTGTCAAACTGGTAAAAAAAAAAAAAAATCCTATCCTTCTTGGTGGTGAGATTCCCAACAAGACTTTAGGAAGAAAAATACAATGTAAAAAACACTGAAGAACCCGTGCCCAGGTACAATCTGAATGGATGTTATCCCATGTATAAGTCATCAATTTAAGATCAGTAGGGGTCCAAAACCCAGAACCCCCACTGATCAGCTGTCACAGTGGACAGGATATGGGTTAGGACATAATGCGGTCAGTGTTATCCAATACATTCCAGAACTATAAGGGTTACATAGCATTATCTTGATTTATGATGCTATGTAACCCTTATCAGTACAGGGAGGTCAGGACGGGAGCATCCGCAGACACACGTGCGAGTTCAATGTGTTGAACTCACTCGCATGAAAGTGGCTTTGTCAACTTCATTATTACATAAAGAAATAATGTGGGTAGAAATGTCACATGCCAACCAGAAGTCTAATAGCAGATGTACTGAAATCAGTCTTTATGAACAAGATTATCACACAGTTCCTAGGTTATTTACATGAAACATGTTTTTTTTCCCCCCCAAGATACTCACTTCTCCGGGGATTCCGAAACAGTGGTCATGACGGGATAAGATGGTTTACCAAAAAAGAAGCTGGCCCACCAGTGACCAGGATCTGACTTTGGAAGACCTGTTAAACAAGAACAGCCAAGTTATTGCATGTGTTCTCATAAATATGAGCATTTATGAAAGTTTGGTTACAAGACCTTTGGACAACCCAATATTTGGTCCAAAATGAACAAAGTAAATTTGGCAATGTAGGCACCATCAGCAAACAGACTGTATTGTGCAAGTTTTGGTGGGCACTGAAGAGGTGTGTTTAATCTAGGGTTATACACAATGTAAGGCGCCTTCTCCATATAAAAATAAAAAATATGGAGCCCTGTCTGGGCATGGATCATGTCAACACTTCCTACCCCAGCAAAGGAGGCTCTGGGGCTTGCCGACTCTCCTATCTCCATCTACTATATTTGCACCCTTCTGATTGTTGTCCAGTTTTGAGGTACAGTGAAAAACCTACAAAGGTTAAAGGTTGAGCGAAGTGGAATTGGACCATTGTAGGTCTAACCCCCCTCAGCTGCTCAATCTGCGCAGATCTAAAGGTTATCTATTCCTAGAAGATACATAGGGGCCCTAAAAATTGACACATTCATCCTTGGTCACATGCAGGCTGCCAAAACAAGGAAATTCAGGTCTTGCAGATGTAAATAAGTTATAGCTAGTCCTGGCTTTGCAGTGGTAAAGTCTAATACCCATAGCCAGTTATCAAGTATATGTTTACACAAAGCAAACTTGTGTAACATGCAGGTGATAAAGCAGGTCAAGGTAGCGTACCTGGGTGGTGAGGAATGACCTCTCCAGAGTAGTCCACACTCCCACATGAGCTGTTACTAGAGGTGGATCCCAGGCGTCCTGTAAAAAAAACAAGCCAAAGATTAGCCTCACAATAATATCTGCTAGTCACCTAGAACTCACATGGAGCGTACTGGAAGGTAACAGATGGTCCTCCAGAGATTACACACCACACTGGTTAATGAGTGACTGGGCCTTGACAGCAGTTTGTATGTATCTGCTTCTATGGGAGGAACTAGGGAGGGGACAGGGGACACCAGTTTCATTAAAACTGATGTACCAATTAATCTTAGGGCTCTTTCACACTTGCGTTTTATCCTTCTGTCCTAGATTTCCGTCCTCGGGGCTCTAGGACGGAAAGATACTGATCAGGATTATCCTAATACATTCTGAATGGAAAGCAATCAGTTCAGGATGCATCAGGATGTCTTCCGTTCAGTATGTGAACGTTTTTTGGACGTTGACAAAACCGTAGCATGCTGCGGATTTGTCTCCGTCCCAAAATCCGGAAGACATGCTGTAACGCTGGATCCGGAATTAAGGCCCATTGAAGTGCATTAATCCGGATCCGGCATTAAGCTAAACGTCGTTTTGGCACATCGCCGGATCCGACGTTTAGCTTTTGTGAATGGTTACCATGGCAGCCAGGACACTAAAGTCCCGGCTGCCATGGTAAAGTGTAGTGGGGAGGCAGGGGAGAAGTATACTTACCGTCCGTGCGGCTCCCGAGTCCCGGGGCACTCCACAATGACGCAAGAGTGCCCCATGAGCATGGATCACATGATCGCTTGGATCACGTGATCCATGCGCGTGGGGCGCTCTGATGTCATTGTGGAGCGCCCGGGAGCCGCACGGACTATAAGTATCTGCTCCCCACTACTTACTATGGCAACCAGGACTTTAGTAGCATCCTGGCTGCCATATTAATACTGAAAGCATTTTGAAGACTGATCATTCTTCAAATGCTTTCAGTTGTCTTGCGCGGTGACGGATCCGGCGACCATTTCCAGCGACGGAAGTGCACGCCGGATCCTCACAACGCAAGTGTGAAAGAGGCCTTAGGCTACTTTCATATATACGTTTAGGTTTCAAGATCCAGCAGAGGATCTCAAAACCTGACTGGAACAGTACAGTTTTGCTTACACATCAGTAAGTATCTTATCCATTAGGAAGCGGTTATGCGAAATTTAAAAAAAAAAAAAAAAAAAAAAAAAAAAAAAAAACACCCCACACGGTCACCGTTGACTTCCACTGTTTTTACTGACAGATCCAGTCTGTTCTGTTTCAATGGCCAGACACAACCAAACCTGCAGCTAGCAGCGGTTGTGTGTCTGCTCACAAAACGGAATGCTGATGGAACGGAAGGCACCTTGAGGAGTCCTGAATGGATCCCTTTCCATTTAGAATGCATGGGGACAAGATGGAACCATTTTGGCCCAGTTTTGAGATTCTCTGCTGGATCTCAAAATCGGAATGCCAAAACACATGTGAAAGTAGCCATAACAAGCACAACCACACTTCTACCAGCCCTGGTTAGATCTACAATGTCACTTGCACCATTTTTGAGTTCTGTCTTCCTCCATTGCCCTTGTAAACAGACTGTAGTTTATCTACAATCATCTGTAGCCCAACAACCAAGCTGAAATTGACGCAAGTCCACGCTAAAGCCTCTTTCATACGTCAGTGAATCAGATATGTGCTGTCCGGGGTCTCCATGGACAGCACATGTATCCATTGACTTTAATGTATGTATTCACACAATGGTTTTCCCACAAGCTGCAGGTCCATGGTGACACCTCAGAAGCTTGCCCTATTTTGCCGTCATGGACATGTGAATGAGGCCTAACAGAGCATCTCTGGATGTGACTGGAGTATAAACTGAAACTCAAAAGACAAAGGCTTTTTTTGGTGCATCCAACACAAATACCTGCTATATTGATTAAAAAGGTTTATCTGCCACAAATGACATGATACTCACTACGATAGTAATCATGTGTAGCGACAAGTGAACCACTGGATGGAATGGCTGCCATGTTTCAAACCTTGCTTGGACTTAAGATGATGTAAACCCTGGAAGATAATGAAAAAAACAAAAACAGGTGTTGAGTTTAAAGGGATACATACAATTGCTACAAAAATGTTAAAAACAAAACGGACACCTACAGCCATTAAGGGGCAGGAAGTGCTCTATGAAAATAAGCCAAGGCCTCCTAAACAAGTTCACATGGAGTTTTTTGGAGAAGGTTTTGATGAACATTTTTCTGCAGGTTTTTCAGTCAAAACCAAAGTGGATTAAAAAGGGAATAGGAAATATAAAGTAAGGACTTCTCCTTCCGGCTGGATCCACTTATGCATTTGCCTAAAAGCCTGCAAGAAAATCTGCCTCAAATAATCCTACGAAAAAAATAAAAATTCAGTGTGAACCTACCCTTACATGCTACTTGCAGCATGGCCTTGTTACTTGAAGAGCCCTTCAGGGAGGCCATCAACCCAAAGAGGGGCTATTTTTTAACAAACCCAAGTTCGCCCACGTGATTCCAATGTCAGACACTGTAAAAAGGTTCTGTTATTCACAGAATATTCCCAAGAGAAAAGTTTTGTTTTTTTATCAGACCCATCTGCTCTGAAGAACATCTACAGATGTAGGTAGCAATGAAGTGCTTGAACCCAAAAAGAAGCAGTTGTGCTACAAAAAACCTCAATGGGAGTAGGTAAAAGTGCAGTTAAGGAAGGGATGGGGGAGGAAAAAAGAAGCAGTCAGGGAGGTTGGGCGGCTGCAAGGATTACCGTGCATTCATTACATAGCTTGTGCCTACATGGAAGAGACTGCTGACTTGTACAGATTTCACTCCATTTCCCCTCCTAACTACTGTGATGGGAGGCCCATAGCAGGATCTACAGCCAAAAGTCAGAGTTGGCTGTTCATGCAGTGGCTGACCAGGGAACAAGGACGTGCAATGAACTGTAGAATAAGTGAAATATGGTGTAAATGGGCCTTAGGTTTTTGGGGGTTTTGTTTTTTAGGCCTCATTCCATGAAGCAAGAGAAGTTTGTGGCTTGTAAATGAGTGACAACCTTAAACGTCTGGCATATAAAGCATTAGGGCCGTGGTTGGCTTGGAAAAAAAAAACGGGTTACGTGTCTGCCGGATTTCCCAGGCTGACCACGCGCCCCTGAACTGACTATCATAGTGTTAAGATGCAGTCAGTTCATATCTGATCAGAGATTTCTTCTACTGAGCTTACGTCATCATGTGAGTACAGTACAACAGATGCCCAATCAGCCAGACACAAAGCACATTTTTTCCCCGATCACGGTCATGTGCATGAGCCCTTAGTCGCAACATTGTGCTCAAGTCTCGGTTTTAGCCATGATTTTTCAGCTAATGCAGCAAAAAAAAAAAAACGTGTCATGGTTGTCACATTGACCGGAATAGACCCTAAATGCATTTCAGAGGGCAGGAAGACCAAACAGATTCCTTCAAGATGACAGGTTTACAAGGATCAGTTTTCTACCAACAGGACTCATCTCCACAGGAATGTAAGGTCAGGTTCAGATGATGGTCAAGTTCTCACTGACTGCAGTAATCTACTAATGGGTCTCCTAGACAGGACATGAAGACCTGGCATAAAAGTGATCGTGTGGGAGATGCCCTTCTACTTTGTGAAGATGTGGTCACAAAACCATGATCTTCCTCTATAGAAATTAATGATGCGCCCAAATCCATCAATTAAGATCTATGGACCCAACCGATAGATCATCAATAAAGTCTAAGGTTTTGAATCAAAGTAGATTCTAGTGGCAAGAAATTAGTTCCAAAGGCAGCCAAATTGGTTATTTTCTACCGGACCTTTGGGGCCCACTATGAAATCAGTGTGGTATCAACGGAGGATCCTCTGGTGGGCCAGTTTGACGCTGTGTGGACACCTGTGGCTGCAGCTTCTCTTGGCCCATGATTATCTTCTCTCAAGGTACCATTTGCATAGGGATTATATGCTCCCCTCATTTTTAACCCAGTAGTCTAATCACAAGCAATTAGCTAAAGGGCTCCCCATTAAAGGATCTGCTATGCAAGGGCATAGGTAGCATAGAAAGAAGACCAAGCAGCTGCTATGGGGCCCAGCCTTGGTTGCCATATCCTTTTGCCATTAGGTGGTGGGGGGGGGGTGGGAGTCCTTCTGTCATGGGTAGAAAAGTGCTGAGGTCACTATTATGAGAGTACATGCACACGACCGTATGTGTTTTGCAGTCTGCAAAAAAAAAAAAAACAAACAAAAAAAAAAAAAAAAAAAAATGATATCCGTACGCCATACTTTTTTTGCGGATCAATGCCAAAAATGGACAAGATTAGGAAATGTTCTATTTTTTGCGGGGCTACGGAACGGACAGCACACTGTGTGCTGTCCGCATTTTTTGCAGACCCATTGAAATGAATGCGTCCGCCCAAAAAAATAATATGGAGCGGACACTGAAACAAACAACAACATTCGAGTGCATGCAGCCTGATTGAGCATGTGGGCTGTGGGATGAGCCGTCACCTGGCTGCCCAATACCTGACCACAATGGACCGTCATCCTCCGTCAAGTTACATAACCGGTCACTTATTGCTCATGATACATAAGGGGATTATATTATTAGACGTCCACTAGAGCCACAGGTGATTCATATGCCACGTTCTAGCATTACCTAACCGCCCTCAATCTATATGTACTAGACCGGCACCATCATAGCCTGGGCCACAGAGATCGCAGTCTGTAGTATTTGCACATTCCATCGTTTTTAGGATGTGATAAAGAAAAAGACGTAGTAGAAAAGAGAACTCTCTGGCTTTACATAGGACTGCAGTTCCACCTACTAGATCATCTGCACCACATTGCTCAAACAATGAATGCCCAGACTGAAATGACAAATTCAGCTCTGCTACATTTTATATAACTGCAAAAAAGGTTTGGATGACAACCCAGACAGGAAAGGGTTAGGGGGAAGATTAAGTCTCTCTACAGTTCTGAAAACTGGTCTGAACTGGCTAAACCACATCCACCACCTCCCCCCTCCTGCTCCTTCCTCCTCCCCCATAGGAACAGCTCTCTGCAATGAGAATGGCAAAAACAAACTGCATGCAAGCCACAGAACAAAGACTCAGCTGCTGAAACTCATCTTCAACCCTTGGTCTAAGGGAACGCAGCTGCATGGGCTCCATTTGGCTCAAGAGCTGACAATCTAACAACGCCTTCCTGGACCATACGAACGACAATGGTCATTTCGGGGGGGCTGGGGAGCTAGGTAAAAATCAGGGTGGCGTATAGTTAGACAATGTGACAATAACTGTAATGGCGTTGTGATTGTAGTACTTATCAGACACGCTTCATGGGTTTTTTGGGCGGTTGCTATAGCAACAATTGTCTAATTTTTTCTTCAGTTTTACCATGGAATTGTAGCAAATTAAATGGACTACTGGAATGCTTGTCTAATAAGGGACTATTAACTCATCGTCTGCCACAGTTGTAGCTACCTTGGTGCTTCTCACCCCCACTGGTTACACTGTACAGCAGGAACCCCAGAGAAGAATATTACAATGTATCACCCGGATTAACCCTTCACTTCCTGCATGCCCCCTCCTAAACTTGCTGTAACAAATTCCCTATAGATAGACACAGAAGCATCTCACAGCTCTAAACAATAATACGTTTGTTATTGTTTTGAGCATATGGCAACAACATATACCACAGAGCCGTACAGTGGCAGCATGGCAGTGCCATAGGGGTCATCACCCAGCTTTCTACAGACCCCCAAAAACATAGGTACAACACTAAACGCTACAATATTCCGTTTGTGTATGTAGATATTATGCAGACATAGAAAACAAAGACACAAGGGCTCGTAGGTATGCAGCCACGTGAACCCCATCCATCCATGGGTACCTGTATTCCGACTGTATACGTCCTCAGGAGCCTGGCTCTGGGGGTTAGACGCTAGGCGACGGGGCCCATTTGAGAAGGAGAAGCTGGGACTTGTCTCCACGACAAACAATTTGATCACTGAAGTTACACTGCCAAGGCAGCAGTGGAAGCAGTTTATATAGTGTGGTGGGAGGGCACAGGAACCAGTGGGAGGAGATGGGCATGGACAATGGGGCTCTGTGACTGGGAGGATACTGACGAGCACATGTGTCTGAGCATTGCCTGTCCTGTAATATTATTCCTGCTGCTGAGTGCATGTATCTAAACCTTTCATGTGTGACACTTTCTACTGAGCCATGAGTACTTTATGTAAGCATAGTGGGGGTCATTTATTAAGGCTCCTTATGCCAGGTTTTGCGTCACATGGACCTGTTAAACAACTTTTGAAGAACCCATGTGCCTAAATTTTGGTGCACGAGACAATGTTATGCCACTCTTGATTCTGGGGAATGGTGGGGCCCCGGCAAATTCGCTAACATTTAAAGGGGTATTCCCATCACATACAATGGGGTCATATCGCTAGCATATGCTCCCATTGTCTGAGAGGTGCGGGTCCCACCTCTGGGACCCGCACCTACAACGAGAACGGAGTGGGGAGAGCTGTGGCTGGAGGACCCCAGGTTTCCCGGGGTCCGTACACCACCAAGCGCTGCTCTCATACAAGTGAGTGGGAGTGCACCATGCACGCGCGGCCCCTGCTCCCATTCATTTCTATAAGGCAGACAGAAATAACCGAACCAGCGTTGGCTATTTTCGGCAGCCCCATTGAAATGAATAGAGGGCGACTGCGTATGCGCCTCCACTCATTTCCCGGCTCCATTCTCGATATAGGTGTGGGTCCCAGAGGTGGGACCCGCACCTATCACACAATGAGGGCATATCCTAGCGATATGCCCCCATTGTATGTGATAGTAAAACCCCTTTAAGTCAGGCGTAAATGATGACTCAAATCTACTGAAGCCAGGGGCTGAAATAGATTTCAGTCTAGGCGTATGGACTGGTGGGGGGTGCACCTAATTTATGATGAGGCACATACTCTGGCAGAGCAGAGGTTATTAAAGACTGGAGTAAATTATGGTCTTCATGGGCAGATTGGCCATAGACCTTACAAGGAGATTTCCCAGTGGGCTGATGCCCATGGGGCCACCCAAGCCCTCCTCCTTACGCTGGCCAGGTACAAAATAAGCTCTCAGCAGTAATTAAGGCTATTTTCACATTAGCTGCAGGGGAGTCCGTCAGGCTGTTCTGGTGAGTGAACAGCCTGTGGGATCCGTCCTGCCGCTAGTTCACGTGTGCCCCCGGACTGCCACTCCGTCCCTATTGACTATAATGGGGGCGGAGTTCTGGCAGAGGCACGGCAGCACATGGCGAGAGGCCGCTAGACTAAAAGTACTGCATGTCGTACTTTCAGTCCGGCGGCCTCTCGCTGTGGGCTGCCGTGCTGCCGCCGGAACTCCGCCCCTGCCCCCATTATAGTCAATAGGGATGGAGCGGCAGTCCAGGGGCACAAGTGAACAAACGGCAGGACAGATCCGACAGGCTGTTCAGCCTGACGGACTCCCCTGCCGCTAATGTTAAAATAGCCTAACCCTGTGAAAAACAGAAACTAACGTACCCCACCAGCAACACGTGCACTCTGATCTGAACTGCTCTGGCCCACATCTCACCTCCTAAGCCCCCTGCTCCGTATCGTAATCAGAAACAACTGGAGGAGTACAGTAAATGGCATCTATTGGTGGCCCCAACAGAAGGACAGCTTTTGGGGCAGTATATTGCGCTGCTCCATTGTATATGGTCCTGCTGGGACAGTATTTTGCGCTATGTTATTGCTGGCTCTGCCTATTTGTGTTCCCCGCTTTTGGTCAATTTGGACATCCCTACAACATGGGGACAATTTTAGTTTGGACACTTTAAGCTCCCAGTCTGTCTCTGACGGTCTTTGAAAACTAGCCTACATTATGTGTTATATTGTTAGCTGAACTGATATACTGTATCTAAGCCTATCATATGTGATACGATGCTGCTAAGCCAGTGTATCTGAGCTCATCATGTGTGATACCCTCATTAATACACATTACACTACGCTACCCATAATAACTATTGGATAAAATCATTTTCACAGACGCTTCTTCAATAACATCACTGAGTTCTAATGCTATGATTAAATGTCTGATGATTCATGATTAACACCTCTAACGCTCAGACTGTTGTAAAACAGGTACTAGACGCGCTGGATGTGTCAGGGAACACGTGCACTTCATAGTTTAAAGGCTACTTTCACTCCAGCATATCCGGCAGGGTTCAGCAAAAATGCTTCCGTTACTGAGTATACAACCATATGCATCCGTTATGAACGGATCCGGTTGTATTATCTTTAAAATAGCCAAGACGGATCCATCATGAACTTCATTGAAAGTCAATGGAGGACGGATCCGTTTTTTATTGTCGCGGATTGTGTCAGAGAAAACGGATCCGTCCCTATTGACTTGCATTGGGGGTCATGCCGGATCTCTCTTGCTCCGCATCCCAGGACGGAAAGCAAACTAAAATCTGTTGCGGTCTGCTCTCTGTTATGGGAATGCATCTAAACGGAATGAAGTGCATTTATGAGCATTCCGTTCTGTTCAGTTAAGTTTTGTCCCCACTGACAATGAATTGGAACAAAACTTAAGCATTTTTTTCCGGTATTGAGTCCCTATGAAGGATCTCAATACCGGAAAACTAAAATGCTAGTGTGAAAGTAGCCTAAGCCTGTTAGCATCTGTTAACATCCTCACTGCTTGACCCTGTCAATCAAAGTACAGAGGGCGTGGCATTTGCAAGCAGAGTAGAGCCTCTAGGTGTAACAGTGACGCCCCCGTTGCTCCTAGAGGCTCATTTGCATATACTAAAACTTAATGCAATGCAGGCACATATGAAGATGGGACCAACACATGCCTCCAGCTGCCAAGCGCACATGTAGCAGGTCAGCCAATGTCATAGGTACAAATCTGTCCTATGCCCGTATTTCAGACCACAAACAGCAATCGACTTGAACAGGTCCGCAATCCTCAAGATACAGAGTAGTGCGGAGCAAGAATCGGAAGCCCACGAAACAACTATGAAAGCGCTTTCATCGGATTTTTGTCAGTGACTCCACACCGCAAAACATAGAACATAAAAATATTTTTTTAAAGTGCAGACCGTCTTCTTCAGATCGTGGTCCCAGTCAAGTCAATGGGTCTGCATCCGCAAAAGATATTCATAAATGTGCTGTGCACCTCATACCTGTGATCTCTTAGTTGCCCTCTGCTGAGTAAAGTATTTCCTAAGGCTACTTTCACACTTGCGTTGTTGTTTTCCGGTATTGAGATCCGGCAGAGGATCTCAATACCGGAAAAAATGGTTCTGTTTAGTCCTCATGCATTCTGAATGGAAAGAGATCAGTTCAGGATGCATCATGATGTCTTCCGTTCTGACAGCATTCCGTTTTGTGACCAGACATAAAAACTGAAAAAACTGATCCAGTACTGAAAACAATGTAAGTAGTGTTAAGCGAGCACACTTGGCCAAACTCCAGTTTGGCTCGGGCATTGCGATGCTCGGTACATTGCGGTGTTCGGCCGAATACCGTGTGTGCTTGAGCGCAATGCTCGAGTCTTCTCCCCGCACATTTGTACTGCCATGTTGGTTACTGGCATTACAGTGATTGGCTGTCTGGAACGTGTCTTCGGGTGCTATAAAGCACCCGATCACATGTGGTTCGGCTCAGTCTTAGTCAGGGAGAGTTGTGCTGTAGAAGGGACAGATAGTGTAGGGAATTGAATTTTATTTTTTTGTTAGGCAGGGTTGGTATTAGAGACCCAAAAGTTCTTTTAAGGACTAAATAGCATGCAATTGTTTGGCTGCTGCAGACAGCGGCATTATCTGCGCTACATGTCCCTGTGTAACGTGTGAGCAGCCTAAAAATATCTCTGACATCCAGTGTACTTTTCCTGTAGACGTTGTCCGCTGCGGACAGTGACATTGCCTGCGCTACATCTCCTGTATAACGTTTGCGCATCCTAAAAATATCTGTGACATCCAGTGTACTTTTTCCATAGACGCTGCAGACAGCAACATTATCTGCACTACATATCCTGTTTAATGTGTGCGCATACTCAAAATATCTGTGACATCCAGTGTACTTTTTCCGTAGACACAGTAAGGGACGGGGAAGTGGCCGCACTGCTGATGGAGCACACAAAGGCCATGGCCCTGGGCGCGGCGAAACTGTGTCTGCTGGCAGAGCACAAAAAGCACACTCATCCACGATACCTAGCTTCATGTCCCAGTTTGCAGGGCGGCGCAGGACACCACTCTCGAACTCAGACCAGTGCGAGCAGGTAGTCGGCTGGATTGCAGCAGATAGTGCTTACAGTCGGTTAATCACCACCCTGTCTTCCACCAAGTCCAGTCTCAGTAGCAAAGAATCTGGTCAACAGAATCCTCACCCTGATCCTCCTTCCTCCCACCATGGAGAGTCTTTGCAAACTAGAGATCCCACACTCGGATATTCCGCAGAGCTCTTTTCATCGTTACTCCTTAATTTGGGCCTCTCGCTAAGCGCACTTGAAGAGGGACATGAGGAGATCTTATGCCCTGATTTCCAAACTCTTGAGCATCCACAGTCAGAAGAAGATGGCGGTGGAGAACGGCAATTAGTGTTTCACGAGGTGGATGATGATGATGAGACGTAGTTGCCAATAAGTCAACCGCAATTAGTGTCTCAAGAGGTTGATGATGATGAGGATGAGTTGTCAATAAGTGAGGTTGTATTAGGTCAACAAGTCAGGAGGAGGACCAGAGTGAGGAAGTGGAAGAGGTGGTGGTGGACGATGAAATCACTGACCCAACCTGGGAAGGTGGCAAGACGAGCGAGGACAGCAGTACAGAGGGGGAGAGATCCGCAGCACCACAACAGGCTGGAAGAGTCAGTGGGGTGGCAAAAGGGAGAAAGGCGGGCCACACCAAACAGGCCCGCAACTGTTCCCCGAAGCACCCCCTTGCGGAAATCTCCCTTGCCAAGGGGTAGGTGTTCCGCAGTCTGGCGCTTTTTTAATGAAAGTGCGGATGATAAAAGAATTGTCATTTGCAACCTGTGCCATACGAAAATGAGCAGGGGCGTGAACACTAGCAACTAGTGTTGAGCGAACAGTTCGAGCATCGTTCGGGTTCGTACCGAATTTTGGGGTGTCCGGGACCCGGACCCGAACCCGGACATTTTCAAAAAAGTTCGGGTTCGGGTTCGTCGTTCGGCATGTATTTAGGCGCATTTTGAAAGGCTGCAAAGCAGCCAATCAACATGCATCATACTACTTGCCCTAAGATGCCATCGCAGCCATGCCTACTATTGGCAAGGCTGTGATTGGCCGAGTGCAGCATGTGACTCAGCCTCTTTATAAGCTTGTGCGCACGTCGGGACGTGCTCACTCCCGATGTGAATAGAACAGGGATAGACGCAGCTGATGCTAGGGCGAGAATAGGCAGGGATAATTGAATAACTGGAAGCAAATTTCTCTCCTCCACCTGTGATTCATCTGAACAACTGCAGCTGAGCTGCTTTTTTGATAGGGATTGGCTATTTTTAGAGTGGCCAGAGTGATTTTTCCATCCACATGTACCTGAGCTGACCGCCGGCCGCCATTTTGCGACTTGTAGTGCTGCAGCAGAAGCTGCCACAGTGTGCATTCCAAAGCTCCAAACAAGTCAGACATCTACACCTGGGATTCAGACCAATAGCGATTTAGCAGCACAGTCCAAGGCTATTTTTTTAAAGGTTGTGCAGACCATTTTGTGGCACATGTTACTGGGCTGATAGGCGGCGGCCATCTTGGGACTAGTGCTGCAGCACAATCTCTCCCAACGTCCATTAATCACTTGTAATAGTGGTCTGTGCCATAGAAATCCTACATCAGGGACTTGGGTGTGCTTGTGTCACCCCTACTAATACCAGTCCACCTGTAATCCATACAGTCAAAAGACTGAAAGTATTCCAGTGAGGGAATTTTTTTTTATTTAAAAAGGCCAAGTTAGTTTATCTGATGCTCAATATACTAGATACAGTTAGGCTCATGCTTTCATACATCTGGAATTAGCAAATTAATGTGCTGGGGTTGGGAAAACATATATGTACCCATACTAGAATCTGTCAAAGAAAGCGGTACTCACATATAACAGTCATTCCATCTGTAATCCATACAGTCAAAAGACTGAAAGTATTCCAGTGAGGGAATTTTTTTTTATTTAAAAAAGGCCAAGTTAGTTTATCTGGCGCTCAATATACTAGATACAGTTAGGCTCATGCTTTCATACATCTGGAATTAGCAAATTAATGTGCTGGGGTTGGGAAAACATATATGTACCCATACTAGAATCTGTCAAAGAAAGCGGTACTCACATATAACAGTCATTCCATCTGTAATCCATACAGTCAAAAGACTGAAAGTATTCCAGTGAGGGATTTTTTTTATTTAAAAAGGCCAAGTTAGTTTATCTGGCGCTCAATATACTAGATACAGTTAGGCCTGCGTTTCATACATCTGGAATTAGCAAACTAATGTGCTGGGGTTGGGAAAACATATATGTACCCATACTAGAATCTGTCAAAGAAAGCGGTACTCACATGTAACAGTCATTCCATCTGTAATCCATACAGTCAAAAGACTGAAAGTATTCCAGTGAGGGAATTTTTTTATTTAAAAAGGCCAAGTTAGTTTATCTGGCTTTCAATATACTATATACAGTTGGGCCTGCGTTTCATACATCTGGAATTAGCAAACTAATCTCCCAGGTTGGGAAAATATATATGTACCCATACTAGAATCTGTCAAAGAAAGCGGTACTCACATGTAACAGTCATTCCATCTGTAATCCATACAGTCAAAAGACTGAAAGTATTCCAGTGAGGGAATTTTTTTATTTAAAAAGGCCAAGTTAGTTTATCTGGCGTTCAATATACTAGATACAGTTAGGCCTATGCTTTCATACATCTGGAATTAGCAAACTAATGTGCTGGGGTTGGGAAAACATATATGTACCCATACTAGAATCTGTCAAAGAAAGCGGTACTCACATATAACAGTCATTCCATCTGTAATCCATACAGTCAAAAGACTGAAAGTATTCCAGTGAGGGAATTTTTTTATTTAAAAAGGCCAAGTTAGTTTATCTGGCGCTCAATATACTAGATACAGTTAGGCTCATGCTTTCATACATCTGGAATTAGCAAACTAATGTGCTGGGGTTGGGAAAACATATATGTACCCATACTAGAATCTGTCAAAGAAAGCGGTACTCACATATAACAAGTCATTCCATCTGTAATCCATACAGTCAAAAGACTGAAAGTATTCCAGTGAGGGAATTTTTTTATTTAAAAAGGCCAAGTTAGTTTATCTGACGCTCAATATACTAGATACAGTTAGGCCTGCGTTTCATACATCTGGAATTAGCAAATTAATGTGCTGGGGTTGGGAAAACATATATGTACCCATACTAGAATCTGTCAAAGAAAGCGGTACTCACATATAACAGTCATTCCATCTGTAATCCATACAGTCAAAAGACTGAAAGTATTCCAGTGAGGGAATTTTTTTATTTAAAAAGGCCAAGTTAGTTTATCTGGCGCTCAATATACTAGATACAGTTAGGCCTGCGTTTCATACATCTGGAATTAGCAAACTAATGTGCTGGGGTTGGGAAAACATATATGTACCCATACTAGAATCTGTCAAAGAAAGCGGTACTCACATATAACAGTCATTCCATCTGTAATCCATACAGTCAAAAGACTGAAAGTATTCCAGTGAGGGAATTTTTTTATTTAAAAAGGCCAAGTTAGTTTATCTGGCGTTCAATATACTAGATACAGTTAGGCTCATGCGTTTCATACATCTGGAATTAGCAAACTAATGTGCTGGGGTTGGGAAAACATATATGTACCCATACTAGAATCTGTCAAAGAAAGCGGTACTCACATATAACAGTCATTCCATCTGTAATCCATACAGTCAAAAGACTGAAAGTATTCCAGTGAGGGAATTTTTTTTATTTAAAAAGGCCAAGTTAGTTTATCTGGCGTTCAATATACTAGATACAGTTAGGCCTCATGTTTCATACATCTGGAATTAGCAAACTAATGTGCTGGGGTTGGGAAAACATATATGTACCCATACTAGAATCTGTCAAAGAAAGCGGTACTCACATATAACAGTCATTCCATCTGTAATCCATACAGTCAAAAGACTGAAAGTATTCCAGTGAGGGAATTTTTTTATTTAAAAAGGCCAAGTTAGTTTATCTGGCTGTTCAATATACTAGATACAGTTAGGCCTGCGTTTCATACATCTGGAATTAGCAAACTAATGTGCTAGGGTTGGGAAAACATATATGTACCCATACTAGAATCTGTCAAAGAAAGCGGTACTCACATATAACAGTCATTCCATCTGTAATCCATACAGTCAAAAGACTGAAAGTATTCCAGTGAGGGAATTTTTTTATTTAAAAAGGCCAAGTTAGTTTATCTGGCGCTCAATATACTAGATACAGTTAGGCCATGCGTTTCATACATCTGGAATTAGCAAACTAATGTGCTGGGGTTGGGAAAACATATATGTACCCATACTAGAATCTGTCAAAGAAAGCGGTACTCACATATAACAGTCATTCCATCTGTAATCCATACAGTCAAAAGACTGAAAGTATTCCAGTGAGGGAATTTTTTTATTTAAAAAGGCCAAGTTAGTTTATCTGACGCTCAATATACTAGATACAGTTAGGCCATGCGTTTCATACATCTGGAATTAGCAAACTAATGTGCTGGGGTTGGGAAAACATATATGTACCCATACTAGAATCTGTCAAAGAAAGCGGTACTCACATATAACAGTCATTCCATCTGTAATCCATACAGTCAAAAGACTGAAAGTATTCCAGTGAGGGAATTTTTTTTTATTTAAAAAGGCCAAGTTAGTTTATCTGGCGCTCAATATACTAGATACAGTTAGGCCTGCGTTTCATACATCTGGAATTAGCAAATTAATGTGCTGGGGTTGGGAAAACATATATGTACCCATACTAGAATCTGTCAAAGAAAGCGGTACTCACATATAACAGTCATTCCATCTGTAATCCATACAGTCAAAAGACTGAAAGTATTCCAGTGAGGGGATTTTGCTTATAAAAATAATATATTTCATTGTGGTGCGAGTTGAATCGCAACAATGAAGAAAAATACTATTAAGGGACGAGGACGCGGTCGTGGTGGTGTCCGTGGAGCCTCTGTTGCTGGTAGAGGACGTGGCCGCTCGGCCCCAGGCGCACACAGTAGGGAACGAACTCCCTCAACTAGCCGGCAGAATGTACCGCAATATCTCGTGGGGCCCAATGCCGCTCTTAGGATGGTAAGGCCTGAGCAGGTACAGGCATTAATCGATTGGGTGGCCGACAGTGCTTCCAGCACGCTCACCACATGGTCTTCCACCCAGTCTTCTGCGGAAAGCGCACAGGTGGCACCTGAAACCAAGCCCATCAGTCTGTCACATCACCCCCAAGCATATCAGGGAAACGGTCTGAGCCACAAGTTATGCAGCAGTCTCTTCTTCTGTTTGAAGACTCTGCTTCCAGGGTTTCCCAGGGGCGTCCACCTAGCCCTTCCCCAGTGGAGGAAGACATACCATGCACTGACGCACAACCACTTATGTCTCCAGATGAAGAGGACATGGGAATACCACCTCATCGGAGTCCGCACGTCTCTGATGATGACGAAACACAGGTGCCCACTGCCGCGTCTTTTTGCAGTGTGCAGACTGAACAGGAGGAGGTCAGGGAGGGAGACTGGGTGGAAGACGATGCAGAGGACGATGAGGTCTTAGACCCCACATGGACTGAAGGTCGTGGCGATGACTTTCACAGTTCAGAGGAAGAGGTAGTGGTGAGACCGAGACAACAGCGAAGCCAAAGAGGGAGCAGGGGGCCAGCAGACGAGCCGCCGCCCCAGAGTTCGCCTGCTACTGGACATCGCCAACAGGGACCCAGCCCCACAAAGGCAGCTTCAAAGAGTTCCCTGGCATGGCACTTCTTTAAACAATGTCCTACCGACAAGACCCGAGTGACTTGCACGCTCTGCCATCAGAGCCTGAGGCGAGGCATTAACGTTCTGAACCTCAGCACAACCTGCATGACCAGGCATCTACATGCAAAGCATGAACTGCAGTGGGGTACACACCTTAAAAACCAGGCACTCGCTGAGGCTCCCCTGCTCCCTCTACCGCTGCTGCCTCGGCTTCCGCCTCGAGAGGAATGCTGCCACCTGCCGAGCAGCAAACAGAGGATGTGCCACCGACACCACCACCACCGCCACCGGCCAACTAGCGCCTCCACTATATCACACAGCAGCGTTCAGCTCTCAATATCTCAAACCTTAGAGAGGAAGCGCAAATTCCCCGAGTCACCCTCGAGCCCTTGGCCTGAACGCCAGCATTTCTAAACTGCTGGCCTTTGAAATGCTGTCATTCCGGCTGGTGGACACAGACAGCTTCAAACAGCTGATGGCCATGGCTGTCCCGCAGTATGTGGTTCCCAGCCGCCACTACTTCTCCAAGACAGCCGTGCCTTCCCTGCACATGCAAGTGTCCGATAAAATCAAGTGTGCACTGCGCAACGCCATTTGTGGCAAGGTCCACCTAACCACAGATACGTGGACCAGTAAGCACGGCCAGGGACGCTATATCTCACTAACTGCACACTGGATGAATGTAGTGGCGGCTGGGCCCCCGGCGGACAGTTCCTTGGCGCACGTCCTTCCGCCCCCTAGGATCGCAGGGCATCATTCTCTGCCTCCTGTAGCCTCCTCCTCCTACTCGGCTTCCTCCTCCACTGCTTCCACCAGCTCATCCGGTCAGCCACACACCTTCACCACCAACTTCAGCACAGCCCGGGTAAACGTCAGCAGGCCATTCTGAAACTCATATGTTTGGGGGACAGGCCCCACACCGCGCAGGAGTTGTGGCGGGGTATTGAACAACAGACCGACGAGTGGTTTCTGCCGGTGGGCCTCAAGCCAGGCCTGGTGGTATGCGATAATGGGCGAAATCTCGTGGCAGCTCTGGGACTAGCCGGTTTGACGCACATCCCTTGCCTGGCGCATGTGCTGAACTTGGTGGTGCAGAGGTTCATTCACCACTACCCCAACATGTCAGAGCTGCTGCATAAAGTGCGGGCCGTCTGTGCGCGCTCCGCCGCTCACATCCTGCCGCTGCTCGCCTGTCTGCGCTACAGCGGAACTCGGCCTTCCCGCCACCGCCTCATATGCGACGTGCCCACCCGGTGGAACTCCACCTTGCACATGCTGGAGAGACTGTGCGAGCAGCAGCAGGCCATAGTGGAGTTTCAGCTGCAGCACGCCGCGTCAGTCGTACTGCCGAACAGCACCACTTCACCACCAATGATTGGGCCTCCATGCGAGACCTGTGTGCCCTGCTGCGCTGTTTCGAGTACTCCACCAACATGGCCAGTGGCGATGACACTGTTATCAGCGTTACAATACCACTTCTATGTCTCCTTGAGAAAACACTTAGGGCAATGATGTTAGAGGAGGTGGCCCAGGTGGAGGAGGAGGAGGAGGATGAGGGCTCGTTTCTAACACTTTCGGGCCAGTCTGTTCGAATTGGCTCAGAGGGAGGTTTGTTTAAGCAGCAGAGGACAGGTTCACAAGTCGCCAGCCAAGGCACTGTACTGGAGGACGAGGAGGATGAGGAGGAGGAGGTGGAGGGGGACGAGGATGACGCAAGTTCACAGCGGGGTGGCAGCCCAGGCCCATCACTGGTGCGTGGCTGGGGGATACGGTGGACGATGACGATACGCCTCCCACAGAGGACAGCTTGTCCTTACCCATGGGTAGCCTGGCCCACATGAGCGAATATATGCTCCAATGCCTGCGCAACGACAGCAGAGTTGCCCACGTTTTAACGTGTGCAGACTACTGGGTGGCCACCCTGCTGGATCCCCGGTATAAAGACAATGTGCCCACTTTAATTCCTGAACTGGAGCGCGACCGCAAGATGCGCGAGTACAAGCGCACGCTGATAGAGGCGCTCTTGAGAGCATTCCCACATGTCACAGGGGAACAGGTGGAAGGTGAAGGCAGAGGAGTGGCAAGAGGTCGCCAACGCAGCTGTGTCACGGCCAGCTCATCTGAGGGCAGGGTTAGCATGGCAGAAATGTGGAAAAGTTTTGTCTCCACGCCACAGCTATCTGCACCGACACCTGATACGGAACGTGTTAGCAGGAGGCAGCATTTCACTAACATGGTTGAACAGTATGTCTGCACACCCTCCACATCCTGACGGATGGTTCGGCCCCATTCAACTACTGGGTTTCGAAATTGTCCACGTGGCCAGAGTTAGCATGTTATGCCTTGAGGTGCTTTCCTGCCCGGCGGCCAGCGTTTTATCTGAACGCGTATTCAGCACGGCAGGGGGCGTCATTACTGACAAGCGCAGCCGCCTGTCCACAGCCAACGTGGACAAGCTGACCTTCATAAAGATGAACCAGGCATGGATCCCACAGGACCTGTCCCTCCCTTGTGCAGAGTAGTCCTTATTAACTGCCTAAAACATGTCTTGTTGTGCTACGGGCCACTTCTTTATTTGATACAAATTTTATGAAACCCACAGTTGAATGAAACTCTTCTCTGTCTGGGCGCCGGGCCTAACCAGATGAAAGTGGCCGGTTAAACTAACGGGTGACATGAAGCCATAACCTCTGCCATGCTACCTCTGTCTTCTGTCTGGGTGCTGAGGCCTAAGTCAAATAAAGCGGTCTTCTGCTGTGCTGGGGATATGAAGCTAATCTCTGACCTCTCTCCTCTGTCTGGGTCCAAAGGCCTAAATCACTGAAAGAGGCCTTCTCCTGTGGTGTGTGATATGATGCCAGAATATGTGCTGTGGGGCCTCTCTCCTCTTCCTGGGTGCAGGGGTCAAATAAACTAAATTGTGGCCTACTCCTGTGGTGGTTGATATGATGCCTGATTCTCTGATGTGGAACCTCTCTCCTCTGTTTGGGTGAAGGGGTCAAAGTAACTAAATGGTGGCTTCTCCTGTGGTGGCTGATATGATGCCAGAATATGTGCTGTGGGGCCTCTCTCCTCTTCCTGGGTGCAGGGGTCAAAGTAACTCAATGGTGGCTTCTCCTGTGGTGGCTGATATGATGCCAGAATATGTGCTGTGGTGCCTCTCTCCTCTTCCTGGGTGCGGGGGTCAAAGTAACTCAATGGTCGCTTCTCCTGTGGTGGCTGATATGATGCCAGAATATGTGCTGTGGTGCCTCTCTCCTCTGTCTGGGTCCAAAGGCCTAAATCACTGAAAGAGGCCTTCTCCTGTGGTGTGTGATATGATGCCTGAATATGTGCTGTGGTGCCTCTCTCCTCTTCCTGGGTGCAAGGGTCAAAGTAACTCAATGGTGGCTTCTCCTGTGGTGGCTGATATGATGCCAGAATATGTGCTGTGGGGCCTCTCTCCTCTTCCTGGGTGCAGGGGTCAAAGTAACTCAATGGTGGCTTCTCCTGTGGTGGTTAGTATGATGCCAGAATATGTGCTGTGGGGCCTCTCTCCTCTTCCTGGGTGCAGGGGTCAAAGTAACTCAATGGTGGCTTCTCCTGTGGTGGCTGATATGATGCCAGAATATGTGCTGTGGGGCCTCTCTCCTCTTCCTGGGTGCAGGGGTCAAAGTAACTAAATGGTGGCTTCTCCTGTGGTGGTTGATATGATGCCTGATTCTCTGCTGTGAAACCTCTCTCCTCCATCTGGGTGTAGGGGTCAAAGTCTTTCAAAGTCGCCTTCTCCTGTGCTGATTGATATAAAGCTGATGGTTGTGCCATCTGACATGGTTGCCAGGGTCTGATTCAATGGGGGCCTACTCCTGTGGTGGGTGATCTAAATGCCTGATTCTCTGCTGTGAAACCTCTCTCCTCCGTCTGGGTGTAGGGGTCAAAGTCTTTCAAAGTCGCCTTCTCCTGTGCTGATTGATATGAAGCTGATGGTTGTGCCATCTGACATGGTTGCCGGGGTCCCATTAAATTGGGGCCTACTCCTGTGGTGGGTGATCTAAATGCCTGATTCTCTGCTGTGTAACCTCTCTCCTCCGTCTGGGTGTAGGGGTCAAAGTAACTAAATGGTGGCCTACTCCTGTGGTGGGTGATATGATGCCAGAATATGTGCTGTGGGGCCTCTCTCCTCTTCCTGGGTGCAGGGTCAAAGTAACTCAATGGTGGCTTCTCCTGTGGTGGCTGATATGATGCCAGAATATGTGCTGTGGGGCCTCTCTCCTCTTCCTGGGTGCAGGGGTCAAAGTAACTCAATGGTGGCTTCTCCTGTGGTGGCTGATATGATGCCAGAATATGTGCTGTGGGGCCTCTCTCCTCTTCCTGGGTGCAGGGGTCAAAGTAACTCAATGGTGGCTTCTCCTGTGGTGGCTGATATGATGCCTGATTCTCTGCTGTGAAACCTCTCTCCTCCATCTGGGTGTAGGGGTCAAAGTCTTTCAAAGTCGCCTTCTCCTGTGCTGATTGATATAAAGCTGATGGTTGTGCCATCTGACATGGTTGCCAGGGTCTGATTCAATGGGGGCCTACTCCTGTGGTGGGTGATCTAAATGCCTGATTCTCTGCTGTGAAACCTCTCTCCTCCATCTGGGTGTAGGGGTCAAAGTCTTTCAAAGTCGCCTTCTCCTGTGCTGATTGATATGAAGCTGATGGTTGTGCCATCTGACATGGTTGCCGGGGTCCCATTAAATTGGGGCCTACTCCTGTGGTGGGTGATCTAAATGCCTGATTCTCTGCTGTGTAACCTCTCTCCTCCGTCTGGGTGTAGGGGTCAAAGTAACTAAATGGTGGCCTACTCCTGTGGTGGGTGATATGATGCCAGAATATGTGCTGTGGGGCCTCTCTCCTCTTCCTGGGTGCAGGGGTCAAAGTAACTCAATGGTGGCTTCTCCTGTGGTGGCTGATATGATGCCAGAATATGTGCTGTGGGGCCTCTCTCCTCTTCCTGGGTGCAGGGGTCAAAGTAACTCAATGGTGGCTTCTCCTGTGGTGGCTGATATGATGCCAGAATATGTGCTGTGGGGCCTCTCTCCTCTTCCTGGGTGCAGGGTCAAAGTAACTCAATGGTGGCTTCTCCTGTGGTGGCTGATATGATGCCAGAATATGTGCTGTGGTGCCTCTCTCCTCTGTCTGGGTCCAAAGGCCTAAATCACTGAAAGAGGCCTTCTCCTGTGGTGTGTGATATGATGCCAGAATATGTGCTGTGGTGCCTCTCTCCTCTTCCTGGGTGCGGGGGTCAAAGTAACTCAATGGTGGCTTCTCCTGTGGTGGCTGATATGATGCCAGAATATGTGCTGTGGGGCCTCTCTCCTCTTCCTGGGTGCAGGGGTCAAAGTAACTCAATGGTGGCTTCTCCTGTGGTGGCTGATATGATGCCAGAATATGTGCTGTGGGGCCTCTCTCCTCTTCCTGGGTGCAGGGGTCAAAGTAACTCAATGGTGGCTTCTCCTGTGGTGGCTGATATGATGCCAGAATATGTGCTGTGGGGCCTCTCTCCTCTTCCTGGGTGCAGGGGTCAAAGTAACTAAATGGTGGCTTCTCCTGTGGTGGTTGATATGATGCCTGATTCTCTGCTGTGTAACCTCTCTCCTCCGTCTGGGTGTAGGGGTCAAAGTAACTAAATGGTGGCCTACTCCTGTGGTGGGTGATATGATGCCTGGTTCTCTGCTGTGGGACCTCTCTCCTTTGTCTGGGTGCTGTGGTCAAAATAATAGTAAGTGACCTTCTCCATTGGTGGGTGACTTGAAGCCTGATTCTGTGCTATGGGACCTCACTCCAATTAATATTGTTTAATTTTTATTTATTTTATGTTAACTCATCATTTCCCTATCTACATTTGTTTGCAGGGGATTTAACTACATTTTGCTGCCTTTTGCAGCCCTCTAGCCCTTTCCGGGTGTGTTTTACAGCCTTTTTAGTGCCCAAAAGTTCGGGTCCCCATTGACTTCTATGGGGTTCGGGTTCGGGATGAAGTTCGGGTCGAGTTCGGATCACGAACCCGAACATTTTTCGAAAGTTCGGTCGAACCCGAACATCCAGGTGTTCGCTCAACTCTACTCACCACCACCAGCATGATCCGCCACATGGCATCAAAGCACCATAATAGGTGGGCCGAACGCCTGGGTCCACAATCAGTGTCTGCGGGTCACTCCACTGCCTCCTCTTCCCCTGTGTAACGTGCTGGCCAATACCCTGTCCAAGACGCAGGCTCGGATGGCTCCCACCCTGCATCTGGCCTTTCGCAAGCACCATCAGCTAACACATCCACTTCTGTGTCCCAGCGCAGCGTACAGATGTCCATACCCCAGGCCTTAGCACTGAATGCACACCTTTCCAAATTGCTGGCCCTGGAAATGTTGCCATTTAGGCTTGTGGACACTGAGACTTTCCATAGCCTGATGGCGGCAGCTGTCCCTCGTTACTCAGTCCCCAGCTGCCACTATTTTTCCCGGTGTGCCGTCCCCGCCTTACATCAGCATGTGTCCCGTAACATCACCCATGCCCTGACCAACGCAGTTATTGGAAAGGTCCACTTAACGACTGACACGTGGACAAGTGCTTTTGGCCAGGGAGGCTACATTTCCCTGATGGCACACTGGGTAAACATTGTGGAGACCGGGAGCGATTCGTACCCTGGGATGGCACAGGTGGTATCGACGCCAAGGATTGCGGGCCCTACTTCCATCAGGATTTCCGCCACCACCTACATTAGTAGCTGCATCCCCCCCTCCCCCCTTCTCCTCCTCCACTTCCACCTCTGAATTCTCATCTTGCAGCACCAGTCAGCCATCAGTCAGTAGCTTGAAGCAGTGTAGCACTGCAGAGGGGAAGCGGCAACAGGCCGTGCTGAAACTTATTTGCTTAGGTGACAAACAGCATACTGCCTCAGAGCTGTGTCAGGGTATAAGGGACCAGACTGAGCTGTGGCTCACCCCACTCAACCTACAACCAGGCATGGTTGTGTCTGGAAATGGCGTTATCTTGGTGGTGGCTTTAGAGCTCGCCAAGCTCACACACATACCATCCGTAGCCGACGTGTTCAATTTAGTGGTTTAGCGTTTTCTCAAAACCTACCCCAATTTGCCTGAGCTACTGGTGAAGGTGTGCCGTGTGTGTGCCCATTTCTGAAAGTCATCTACAGCAGCCACCGATCTGGCAATGCTGCAGCAGAGCTTGCAATTGCCAGCTCACCAACTGTTGTGTGATGTGATCATGCTCTGCAACTCCACGTTCAACATGTTGGCCAGCCTTTGTGAGCAGCAGAGGGCAGTAGTGGACAGCTGCAACATGGTTGTCGCCTTTCGAGTCAGCTTCCGCTCTTCACAAACGATGAGTGGGCATGGATGTCTGACCTCTGTGAGGTTTTACGCAACACAGATGGTGAGCGGCAATGCTGCTATTATCAGCGTAATCATCCCACTTCTGTGTCTACTGAAACGCTCGCTGCTCACAATGAAAGCGGACTCTTTGCATGTGGAAGAGGTGGAATTGGGGGAAGACAATACACAGGGTGATAGCCAGACCACCCTCAGTTCGTCTTTTCAGTGCAAATTGGATGATGAGGAGGAAGAGGAGCAGGAGACGGTTGCCTCCGCTATTGAAGGTAGTACCCATAGCAGGTTTATTCCATCCGTTCAGCGTGGATGGGCAGAAGAGGAGGAAGAGGATGAGGAGATTGAGAGTCATCCTCCTGATGAGGACAGCGAAGTCTTGTCTGTTGGGACTCTGGCACACATGGCTGACTTTATGCTATGCTGCCTTTCCTGTGACCCGCGCGTTATACGCATTTTGGCCAACACCGATTACTGGTTGTTTACTCTTCTCGACCCCCGCTACAAGGAGAACTTCTCATCTCTCATTCCTGTGGTGGAGAGGACTAGCAAAATGGTGCAATACCAGAAGGTCCTTGTGGAAAAATTGCTCCAAAAATTTCCTGCTGACAACGCTGGCGGCAGAGTAAGTAGTCCCTTGGGCAACCGAGGAGGGGAAACGAGGGGAACACACAGCAGTTCCAACAGAGGCCCGGCAACACTCTCCAAGGCCTGGGACAGTTTCATGACACCCCGCCAGCACCCTCACCCTGATGCACGGCCTACTATCACAGCGTCCTCAATGATCCCTCTGCTCCTTACAACTATTGAGTGTCCAAGCTGGACACATGGCACAAACTGGCGCTCTACACGTTGGAGGTGCTGGCCTGCCCTGCCGCCAGCGTTTTGTCAGAGCGGGTATTTAGTGCTGCTGGGGGCATAATAACTGATAAGCGCATCCGCCTGTTAACTGAAAATGCTGACCAGTTGGCTCTTATAAAAATGAACAAGGCATGTATTGACCCTGACTTCTCTACTCCAGTAGAGGAAAGCAGCTGAACATAAAGGCACTTTAAATGTGGCTTTATTGTGTATTGAATACACAGTATTCCCATGCACCCCTTCCACCACAAAAAAGGGTATATGGTTCAATCTTCCTTTTCTCGTCTTCCTCCTCCTCCATCATATCAATGTGCTTATTAGGCTGCAGCTCGCTCCTAAAGTTTTAGAGGGTCAGCTTAGCAGCAGGCCCACGCCAATTATATTTTAGATGGTCAGTTCAGCAGCAGGCCCTCGCCAATAATGTTTTAGAGAGTCAGCTCACCAGCAGACCCCCAACCATGATTTTTTAATGGTCAGCTCAGCAGCAAGCCCTCAACCATAATTTTTTCGAGGGTCATCTCAGCAGCAGGCAATTGCCCCTACTGTTTTAGAGAGTCAGCTCAGCAGCATACCCTCACCCATAATTTTTTCCATGGTCAGATCAGCAACAGGCCCTCACCCCTAATGTTTTAGAGAGTCAGCTCACCAGCAGACCCTCAACCATCATTTTTTCAATGGTCAGCTCAGCAGCAAGCCCTCAACCATAATTTTTTTGATGGTCAGCTCAGCAGCAGGCAATTGCCCCTAATGTTTTAGATGGTCAACTTAGCAGCAGACCCTCACCCCTAATGTTTTAGATGGTCAGGTCAGCAGCAGGCACTCGCCCCTAATGTTTTAGAGAATCAGCTCAACAGCAGACCCTTACCCCTAATGTTTCAGATGGTCAGCTCAGCAGCAGGCCCTCGCCCATAATGTTTTAGATGGTCAGCTCAACAGCAGACTCGCACCCCTAATGTTTTAGATGGTCAGCTCAGCAGCAGGCCCTCGCCCAAATTTGTTTTCCATGGTCAGATCAGCACCAGACCCTCGCCCCTAATGTTTTAGAGAGTCAGCTCAGCAGCACACCCTCAACCATAATTTTTCGATGGTCAGCTCATCTGTATTGTCAGTCTGTAAAATTGGCGTACTACTCGGACATCATTCCCAGCAGCAACCTGGGAGTCCAAGATGCATCCAGACATCATCCCCATGCTGTTCCCGAACCATTTCAGTGTTGTTTTTATCAATTTCTGACCTTTTCTTGTGAACCAGACACCCTCCCCTCTTCAGAGCAGGGGGTCCCTGGTGTAATGCTGTGGTTCTCCCATTGACTTCCATTGTGCTCTGGTGCTCTGTCAAGCACCCGAGCATCCTGAGGTGTTCTACTCGAGCACGCGAGCACTTTGGTGCTCGATCAACACTAAATGTAAGTCAATGGTGACAGATCTGTTTTTTTCATTATCCAAGACTGAAAAAAATGTCCCGTGGACAGGACTTTTTTTCTGTCCTGGATAACGGAAACCAGACGGATCCGTTATGCTGCCCATAGACTTCTATTATGATGGATCAAAACAGAATGCCTCTAAAGGTTTCCGTTTTGAATTCCGTCCTACATTTCAGTTATTTTCTGTTATAACCATGTTATAACGGAAAGCAATAACGGAATTGCAAACGCTGATGAGAACTCCCCCTTAGGGTACTTTCACACTTGCGTTGGTGCAGATCCCTCTGTTTATTTGCACAGACGGATCCGCACCTATAATGCAAACGTTTGTATCCGTTGATCCGTTTACATTAGTTTAAAAAAAAAAAAATGACAAAGTCAAAAACTGATCCGTTTTGAATAACATTGAAAGTCAATGGGGAACGGATCCGTTTTCAAATGCACCATATTGTGTCATTAAAAACGGATCAGTCCCCTTTGACTTACATTGTGATTAAAAACAGATCCGTTAGGCTTCGCCTCTTCAGACGGACACCAAAATGCTGCAAGCTGCGTTTTGGTGTCCGTCTCCAAAACAGAATAGAGGCGGAACGGAGCCTAACTGATGCATTCTGAACGGATCCTTATCCATTCAGAATGCATTGGGGCTTAACTGATCCGTTGTGGACCGTTTGTGAGAGCCCTGAAACGGATCTCACAAACGGAATCCAAAACGCTAGTGTGAAAGTACCCTTAGCCGTGTTAATGAGTTTTACTCCAGATAACTCACTTTTAAAAAAGTTGCAGTAGTAGTATAAAAACCCAGGGCCTCATTAATACCAGTCTTAATTAAAAGCCTGTTAGGGTGGGTTCGCATTTGAGTTAGGACTTTTACAGGACTTTTCATTTTTCATAGCCATTTTGGAACCATTTTGCATTCATTTTCTGTCTGGATTTTTTTTTGCATCCATTTAAAAATGGATGAATTTAATATGTTTTTGTTTTGTTTTAAATCCCAACTCCTACTGTCCCCTCTGTATACATTATGTCCCCCATAGTGTCACTAGTATGATTAATGCCCCCATTAGTGGCCACCAGTATTAATAATGCCTACCTTAGCATCCACCAGTATTAAAGGGGTTGTCTCACCTTAGGGATTGGGGGGCATATCACTAGGATCCCACCTGGCTTGGCTATTTCTGTCACCACCCTGGAAGTGAATGGAGCGGTGGCCACACTTGTGCAGTGTGCTTCTCATTCATTTGAATGGGACTGCCGGAAAAAAAAACTTGGCTATTTTCGGCGCTGCCATACAAATGAATGTAGGGCGGCAGCACATGCGCAGTGTGCCCTCCTTCACTTTGCAGGCTACGTTCTAATGATAGGTGTGGGTCCCAGAGGTGGGACCTGCACCTATCAGAAATTGGGGGCATATCCTAGCGATATGCCCCCAATTTCTGAAGTAAGAGAACCCCTTTAATAATTCCTCCATTAGTGGCCCCCAGCATTTATAATGCCCTGCAGTATTATTAATGCCCTCTTTGACCCTCATTTTGCTTGTGTCAAAAAACCTCACCTCATCCACGCTGGGAGCACAGGTACTTTCCTGCTAGATCCAGTGAGGAGTGAGTGTCCCCATACAGTCAAGTGGATGAGGTGAGGTTTTTTTGTTGTTGTTTTTTACCCATGAAAAACCCTTTGTACTCATTTTAAATAACTGTTAGATGGTTCCTGTATAAATGGCCATTAAAAACTGTCCTATTGATTTCAATGGCCATGAAAATGGCCAAAGCTAGTACATGTCCTGTTTTTTGACAGCCTCCATTCACTGGCCATCAAAAACTGGCCATGTGAATAGCCCCTTTGATTCCAATTGATTTTGAAAATGGCTTCTTGACAGCCGTCACTTAAATGGCAGTGATATAGCCATTATTCCTGTTAATTGTAGCCTAAGAGGTGTGGGCATCACATCTATGATGGCCAGATGCCAGAAACTGAGATGTACCCCTGGTAAGAGCTAGCAAAAGCTTACATGTTCTATTTTAATTTGGCACAAGGTACAGACTCCAGCAAAAATGACTTCATCAATCAGGGCCGGACTGCCCGTCTGACAATTCTGGCAAATGTCAGATGGCTACCTCTGGCTACCTCTGGGGGACTTAGGCCCCCAATCTTTTGCCCAGGGCCCTAAAACTAGTGGCCACCATACAATTGTATCGCCATCATGGCCACACAGTTGAATAGTTTGGCAGTGCATAGGAACCAATGGTTTTCAGCTCTGCTAGTCACACCACAGGCCACTAGGCCTGAAGCCTATGAGGCAGCTTGAAGTAACATAGTATCAAAGAAAAAAGACATCCGTCCTTCCAGTTCGGCCTGTTATCCTGCAAGTTGATCCAGAGGAAGGCAAAAACCCACGAGGTGGAAGATGATTTTTCTGATTTTAATGAAAAAAAATTCATTCCCGACTCTAATCAGGCCATCAGAATAACTCCCTGGATCAACAACCCCTCTCTAGTAGCTATAGCCTGAAATATAATTACGCTCCAGAAATACATCCAGGCCCCTCTTGAATTCCTTTATTGTACTCACCATCACCACCTCCTCAGGCAGAGAGTTCCATAGTCTCACTGCTCTTACCGTAAAGAATCCTTTTCTATGTTTGTGTACAAACCTTCTTTCCTCCAGATGCAGAGGATGTCCCCTCGTCACAGTCACAGTCCTGGGGATAAATAGATGATGGGAGAGATCTCTTTACTGACCCCTGATATATTTATACATAGTTATTAGATCTCCCCTCAGTTGTCTTTTTTCTAAAGTAAATAACCCTAATTTTGATAACCTTTCAGGGTCCTGTAGTCCCCCCATTCCAATTATTACTTTAGTTGCCCTCCTCTGAACTCTCTCCAGCTCTGCTATGTCTGCCTTGTTCACAGGAGCCCAGAACTGTACACAGTACTCCATGTGTGGTCTGACTGGAGATTTGTAAAGTGGCAGGACTATGTTCTCATCATGGGCATCTATGCCCCTTTTGATGCACCCCAGATGGTCGCAAAGTGATAACAGGTGGTTCGTGATGACGTAATCATGCTAGGACATAGGTGTCATCATTACGTTGTAGAGAGTGCCTGCACTTGGACGTGGAAAACTCAGGCCAAAGGCCAGAAGAGGCCTGAGGCCTGCTTCCCAGGCTGAAGAAATAGTGGCACTGAAGTGAATAATATTTGTGGGAAGGCAAGGTGGGGGGTTTGTCACTTTTGAGGGCAATATAACTCCTGGGGAAAACAGGGGGCACTATAACTACTGGGGCCTTATTTGATATTAGTTACGGGACCCTTAGTTGACCCACATCCCAGGAGGGAGCAGCTGCCCCTCTCAAGAGGTTACCAGACTGGATTCGGTTCAAATATATTTCACATTCCCCATACAGCCAGGGTGCGTCTGTTTTAAAATGTCAGGGCTGAATTTAATTCCCAGTCTGGCCCTGCTTCAAATATTACCATCATGATAAATTCCCCCCACAATCTGTGTCCAAGTATATTCAAGTGTAAAACAGCACTACCTAGTGGGTGCAGGTATTATTACACCTCCAGCATGAGGGGAGAATGGGTTGTAATATTGTCAATGAGTTCATTCTGAAACAAGAGCTTTTATAGTAGGACGCAGAACAAGATTGTGGACATCAACCTTTCAATGATGAAGAAAAGTTAGTAGACTGGGGCACTGTTACACTGGAGCCTATGGAAGATTGGTCTAATAATTACATGCAATGAAAATCAACTTTGTAATATACTATATTGTTCATTTAGTCACCATTTTTTAGATCTTTGCTTGTTTTCAGCCTGAAGTGTGGATGGGTCTAAAGATGCAGCTTGGTCTAAAGTTTACACCCCCCCACATTCATTTATGAAAGCCTCCAAATCCTCAAATCTCCCAGAAAGTCTGGCGTTGTTTGCTGAATCATCAGGATATGACCTGACATGTCCTGGCACAGTCTGTGATGGAGGTAAACTGAGGAGGACATTAACCCTCCTCCTCCCTCTCGTTGACCTAGATTGCTGACTGCTGCACTCACTGAGCATCTGCTCCGGCTTTTCTCTGATAGTCGCCAGAAATCAGAGCCTTATGCACATACAAGTCTTAAGGACAGAGAAAGGCTTTACACAGGTGATCTGACCATAGATCTGAACACTACTGATCGCCATCAATCCCCCAATTCTGTTTGTTTCATCTTTTAGTCCCCTTTTGATGAGCTAATCTCAGGGATGTCCATTACTGTGTAGTCAACCGGTAGCCATGGTTCATTTTTCCTTTAGCTCCTCCTGAGTACTTATAGAGTTTGGTTTAAAACCAATTTGTGGGTCCCCATTTCCTGAACCCCCCCGCTCCCACACATACACATACACACTCACACACACAATGGCTGAACCCAAAGCAACCTAATTTGCAGTTGATTGATTCTCTGTCATGTGGGAGACCACAACGGAATGCACAATTTACCTTTTTACTAACCTACATCATAAGGGAATTTCTAATTAAGCCTACCACTTCACTAGATTCCTTGATGGAATGTATGATTTCTCTACCCTAGACTACAAGGAAATCTACTCTTAGCCCTTTCACTACTCTAGACTGCCAGTAAACTTACAATCAAACCTTTTACTACTCTAGAGCACCAAGGAATGCAGAATCAAACTTTTCACTACTGGAGATCACCAGAGAATGTACAACAAACTGTTTCACTACTCTAGACAACAAGAAAATGTACAATCAAGCCTTTCGCTACTCTAGACCACCAGTGAACGTGCATTTAAATGTTTCACTACTCTAGACCACTGGGGAATGTACAATTAAAACTTCTACTACTCTAGACCATTAGGAAATGTACACTCAAGTCTTTCAGTACTCTAGACCACTAAGGAATCTACAGTCAAACATTTCATTGCTCTAGACCACCAGAGTGTATAATTAAATCTTCTACTGCTCTAGACTACTAGGGAATATACATTCAAATCTTTTACTACTCTAGACTACAAGGCCAATAAGATAATGCCAAGGCCAATAAGATAATGGGTTGCATCAGAAGGGGCATAGATGCCCGTGATGAGAACATAGTCCTACCACTTTACAAGTCATTAGTCAGACCTCACATGGAGTAATGTGTACAGTTCTGGGCTCCTGTGAACAAGACAGACATAGCAGAGCTGGAGAGGATTCAGAGGAGGGAAACTAAAGTAATAACTGGAATGGAGCAACTACAATACCCTGAAAGGTTATCAAAATTAGAGTTATTCACTTTAGAAAAAAGACGACTGAGGGGAGATCTAATAACTATGTATAAATATATCAGGGGTCAGTACAGAGATCTCTCCCATCATCTATTTATCTCCAGGACTGTGACGAGGGGACATCCTCTGCGTCTGGAGGAAAGAAGGTTTGTTCACAAACATAGAAAAGGATTCTTTACGGTAAGAGCAGTGAGACTATGGAACTCTCTGCCTGAGGAGGTGGTAATGGTGAGTACAATAAAGGAATTCAAGAGGGGACTGGATGTATTTCTGGAGTGTAATAATATTACAGGCTACAGCTACTAGAGAGGGGTCGCTGATCCAGGGAGTTATTCTGATTGCCTGAGTTATTCTGATTGCCTGTGGCTTCTGCCTCACAAGGTTTTTTTGCCTTCCTCTGGATCAACTTGTAGGAAACAGGCCGAACTGGATGGACAAATGTCTTTTTTCGGTCTTATGTACTATGTTACTATGTTACTGAAGATCACCAGGGAAAGTTCAATGAATCCCTTCTCTACCCTAGACCGCAAAGGAATTTAGAAATTACATGAAAACTTGTCTTTACTTTGCTTTTTGCCCAGAGCCTCATTTTCTATAAGTCCCAAGCAGAATCAGTGCCCCTGCAGTTGGCACACAAGCAATTATTTCTGTGGGTCAATGTAATCCTTCTAACAGAGGATGATCTGAAATTCAGAAGTGAATTATTCTAAGTAGACATCCCCTTGATATCTGCAGAATTTAGGTCTGCAGACCACCCGAACTGAAAGCCAATCATGTTTTTGTTTTTTGTTTTTTTAGTACCTATCAGTCATCTTCATTGAAGAACCCTATAATCAAGTCAGTTGGAATTGGCTGATAACAGGGATCAAAAGATTTTTGGTTTTCACTTTTTCCTGTGTAAGGTGCACGTTAGCATGCTCTGTGCTGCTCTGCTCTGCTAGCACTGCCTCCTTCCAGCTCTCTACCTGTACTTCTCCTCCTGCAAGGCACAGGGGTTTGAATTACATACATGCCAGACTGCTCCTCACCACATAGTTGAAGTCATGAACAATGTGAGCGGCAGCTGCCTGTTGTATAGGAGCTCAGATAACCCTGCGTTCTATCTAGATTACATAGGTTACCAGGTCTTCTGTAGAACAGAGTAACAGCCAATCACACTACTTATGACTTCCCTTGGGTGGTGGGCAGTAGTCTAGAGAGTAATGCAGGTGCCTTCTGCTCAATCTGGAATGGGCAAAGCACCTATTGTCCACAGTCTCTCTGCTGCATCTGATCTATGTTGTGTTTTTTGTTTAAGCTTTATTTTGAAAAACATATTTAACATATTTAAAACGATCTCATTATATTCGAAAGTTTTTTTTTTATCAGTCTAAAACTAAACATTTTTACCCTCATAACCTCACCATGTCCATTCTAATTCTCCTGGTTCCTCTGTTATTTAAAACGATCTCATTATATTCCAAAGTTTTTTTTTATCAGTGTAAGGCCTCATGCACACAACCTTGTTTTGGTCCGCGTCCGAGCCGCATATTTTGGGGCAGCAAAAGATGCGGACAGCACTCCGTGTGCTGTCTGCATCCGTTGCTCCGTTCCGTGGCCCCGCAAAAAAAAATAGAGCATGTACTATTCTTGTATGTTTTGCGGACAAGAATAGGCATTTCTACAATGGGCCACGTTCCATTCTGCAAATTGCGGAATGGAACGAGGCGCAGCTTCCGTGTTTTGCGGATCCGCGGTTTGCACACTGAACAATTAAGGGGGAGCACTACTGTGTGGGGACATTAAGGGAGAGCACTATTGTGTGGGGGCACTAAGGGGGAGCACTACTGTGTGAAGGCATGAAGGGGTGCACTACTGTGTGGGGGCATTAAGCGTGAGCACTACTATGTGGGGGCATTAAGGGGGAGCACTACTGTGTGGAGGCATTAAGGAGAGCACTATTGTGTGGGGGCACTAAGAGGGCATAACCACTGTGTGGAGGCATTTTGGGGGAGCACTACTATGTGGGGGTATTAAGGGGGAGCACTACTATGTGGGGGCATTGTGTGGGGGAACTAAAGGGGGCATAACCACTGTGTGGAGGCATTTAGGGGGTGCACTACTGTGTGGGGGTATTAAGGGGGAGCACTACTATGTGAGGGCACTAAGGGGGAGCACTACTGTGTGGAGGCATTAAGGGGAGCACTATTGTGTGGGGGCACTAAGAGGGCATAACCACTCTGTGGGGGTATTAAGGAGGAGCACTACTATGTGGGGGCATTAAGGAGGAGCACTACTATGTGGGGGCATTAAGGGGGAGCACTACTATGTGGGGGAATTAAGGGTGAGCACTACTACTTAGTGAAGCACCTGTACAAACCATGTGGACTAAAAATTGCATTCCAAAATTCACAATAAAACCCTGTGCAATTTTGCTCCCTTTTTTAAATGCTTTTGTCAAAAATGTCCCACGTAAATGCACTCAGACATAAGGAACAAGATGACATCTACACTGATGGCTTGGGAGTCAATGCTCCCCCCGAGGAGTTTTGCTGACACTGCGCATCCATAATAACGGGGTGGAGTCCTGACTCATAGGACTCCACTTTCCTGTTGTTTTACATACTTGCCAACATCGTAGTTGCTCAATTTGGGACATTTAAAGGGGTTTTCCAGTTTCTGATATTGATGACCTATCATTCACTGTTTACCTGCTCTCCAGGTAAAACAACCCCTGCCCTGGGAATGCCCCCAAACCAATGTGGAATGCCCACTTTTGTGCAGGGATTACATAAGTCCCACCTTTTTTTTTTAACTCAGACAACCCTAATTTGCTGGGACCGTCTCCAAAAAAGGAGGGGCAGTTCCTACGAATTCAGGACTGTTGGCAAGTAGGCAATTTTATGAGATTCTTATTGCAATAAGATCAAAATGACTGTTAATAGAAGACCAAGCTAGTTATCCTCCACCTTTCCTAAAATTCGGAAGGGTAAATCTGCATCGGTAACCAGCGATACATCCTCCGCTCACAGACTGTAGATTTACCTTTCAGGAAGATCAATGTGGTCACTATCTCAGCAGTTTGATGCTTACAGAGGTATAACTAGAGGGATTCGATGCTCAGGAGTCTGGAAAAGCTGGGTGCCAACCAATATATCTGTAATGAAAGCTCCCATAGGGGTTTGTTTGTAGAGCGTGTTCCCAGACTTGTGACCAGAAAAGGAGCAATGTGACATGGACACGGTTACCAATCAGGAATCTGGGAAAGCTGAGTCAAAGCCCTTTTTACAGTCACTATTGCTCCAACTGAGCTCATCCTTCAGGTAATGCTGCAATATGGTGGTTAGAAAGTCTAGGAAAGTGGGGTGAAGACACCTTTGGATGTTATACCCAGCTTTCCCACAAACATATTTGCTCTGTTCCATCATTACGGAAGAGATTTCAGGAGGTTACATCATATCCTCAAGGGTTTCTTGGTCACAGTCCTCTGCACGTGTGTGGGGAACGCCCTTCCTTTACTGTAATGTCATGAAACGTGCGCCAGAGTCAGCATTTAAAGTGATATAGTACACATAAATATGTACAGAAGCCTTTCTAATCAGTCCACTCGTCCGGCATCCAATAGTCTGGCACCACAGCTGACTTGTGGAGTGTGAGAACGAAGCCTGGAATAGGAACGTTTGCACGAGGATGTCTTATAATCTGCTACTACACTCCCCTAATTTATTTATATAGCGCCTACATATTCTGCAGCATTGTACAGATTTTCGTCATCCATGTCCACGTGCGGCCTACAATCTAAATTCAGAATCGCCCATCTGTATGTTTATGGAGCATGGGAGGAAACTGTAGCACCCGAAGGACACCCACGCAAACACAGGGAGAACATACAATCTCCATGCAGATGTTGTCCACAGCAGAAGATGCATGTGCATGGCCAACCTAAAAGATTACCTTGGCATCTACAGTATCTGAGTGATTTCTGCAGGAATGTGTGGTTCCTCCAAAGGGTAAGCCTTAAGAATGAACATTCCTTAACCCCTTAGTGACCACCCATACATGTTTTTACGGCGGTCACTAAGGGGCCTTAGACGCCCCAGTTTATGGCGCCCCAGTCTAAGCACTGCACGGGTCCCCCGTACAGTGGGGAGCGGAGGCCTGGCTCTCACAGCCCAGACTGGCAGGAGTGCCGATCCGGGCTGTTTAACACTTTACATGTCGCGGGCCATGGCGCCCGCTGCATGTAAAGTGCTGACAGACGGAGCGAACTCTCTCTGTCTCCCATCGGCACCCCGCAAAAGCGATCGCGGGGTACCGATGTGTGTGAAGTCTGGCTGGGGTCTCGGGTAGGCCCCAGACGAGCCTTGAGTAATTTCCAATGTCAGAATAGCACTGACATTAAAATGCAATGCACTATAGGGATAATGCATTGCATTTTTAAATCAATCAAAAAGCTGTCTGTTATATGTGTACAAAAAAAAACATTTATTCAATAAAAAAATTACGCTTTTTTTCCATTGAAAATACGCTTTTCAATTAAAAAATTGCAAAAACAAATCTCCCCCATATGTTTGGTATAAATATCACATACATTATCCCCTACCATGAACGCCGTAAAAAAATAAAAATGAAAAAAAAATTGCTTATTTATTCTTAGTTGCAACCGAAAAAGCGATCAAAAAGCGCCATTTACTCCAAAATGATACCAATGAAAAATACAAGTCTCCCTGCAAAAATCAAGCTCATAGACTCCATAGAAAGAAAACTCCATACTGTTTTGGTCCGCGTCCGAGCCGCATATTTTCTAGGGCGCGGACTCATTCACTTCAATGGGGCCGCAAAAGATCCATTTCCCTTTTCTGTGGCCCCACAAAAAAAAAACGAGAGCATGTCCTATTCTTGTCCGTTTTGCAGACAAGAATAGGCATTTCTACAATGGGCAGCTTCCGTGTTTTGCGGACCGCAAAACACATACGGTCGTGTGCATGAGGCCAAAGAAAAATAAAAAAAATGATGGGTCTTGGGAAGCGGCAATGCAAAAACATTTTTTTCTTTTAAAAAAAAAGGGGTTTTATTGCAAAAAAAAGGGCATACAACATAAAAGAACTATATGTATTTGGTATCACTGTAATCTTAATGACCCACAGAATAACGCAGTGGCAGTATTGCTGTTTTTCCCATCTCCCTCCCAGAAAGATTTAATAAAAGTTATTCAGAAAGTTATGTGTACCACAAAATGGCGCCATTAAAAACTACAAATTCTCCCGCAAAAAACTAAAGCTATATAGACGGACAAATAAAAAAGTTATAGCTCTTGGAACGTGACATTGAAAAAAGGAAGAAAAACGCTTGGTCAATAAGGCCCAAAACAGTCTGGTCACTAAGGGGTTAAAATGCATGAAGATGCTGCCACTTGGTGGTCAGATGCAAGAAGTGCAGTCAGACGTCTGGCATAATGTAGGTGTAATAATGAGTCTGACCAGCAGAGGGAACCCTGTTCTAAATGAAGTGTCTTCTCTAGAAGGGAGTCCCTCGGGAAGTTTTTTACATTGTAAAAATAAAATGGGGAATTGACCAAAACTGCTGCAACGGAAAACTGGCTCAGTTGCCATAGCAACCCATTAGATTGATCATTTCCTTTTCCAAAGGAGCTCTGTAAAATGAAAGGTGGAATCTGATTGGTTGCTATGGGCAACTAAGGCAGTTTTCCTTTGCAACAGTTTTGATAAATCTCTGTCAAAGTATTCAAATAAATATATTTCATGTTTCGGTTCTGTAGCATTTTTAACATCTCTGCTTGCTGTCAGTGAATAAGAATACTTCTGCTTACATCCAGATGTCTAATGCTTATCACAGGCAAGTGTATCTAGTCTGTGAGGTAAACTATTGGCACAGGAGATAGATCTGGACTACTAATGTAGGTTTTCCAAGATTCTGATATTCTCAGGTTAGGAAATCAATATCAGATCGGCAGGGGGATACATGAGACCCCCTCTTAAAGGGTCTATGGTGCTCGGGTGAGCGCTGCAGACTCTTTCCACACCAGTGACGTCACGTTAATCGGTCACATGTCCCAGGTGCAGCTCAGCCCCATGCAAGTGAATGGCCTGTGCTGCAATACCGAGCACAGCCACTATCCAGTAGATGGCACTGTGCTTGGTAAGCTGCTGGGAGCAAAATATGGGAGCAAAAGTTGCAATGAGGACTGCCGCTTGCTGTACATGCATGGCCAGTGATTTCAGGTCCTGCAACTATGCAACAGAGGAATTTAAAGGGGTTTTCTGAGACTTTAATACTGATGACCTATCTGATCGGTGGGGATCTGACATCCGCGATCCCCGCTGATCAGCTATTTGTGAAGGCACCAGTGAGCGGCACAGCCCTCTCTCAGCTTTTCCTAGGCCAGTGACGACACCTTCATTAGTCACATGACCTAAGTGCAGCTCAGCCCCATAGAAGTGAATGGGGCTGAGCGCAATACCAAGTGCAGCCGCTATACAGTGTACGGCGCCGTGCCTGGTGAGCTGAGAAAAGGCCGCGGCGCTCACAGGAGGACTAGGTCCCCCACCAATCAGATACTGATGATCTATCTCAAATCTATTTCTCTGTGGCTGTCTATCTACTGTATTTAATCGATTTCATATCTACTGTATCTATCTCTCTAATATCTATCTATCTATCTATCTATCTAACGTGATGGACAAACTGGATGGACAAATGTATTTTTTCGGTCTTATATACTATGTTACTAACTATCTATCTATCTATCCTATCTATCTCTCTAATATCTATCTATCTATCTATCTATCTATTATCTATCTCCTATCTATCTATCTATCTATCTATCTATCTCTCTAACATCTATCTCTCTAATATCTATCTATCTATCTATCTATCTATCTCATATCGATCTATCTATCTATCTATCTATCTATCTATCTATCTATCTATCTATCTATCTATCCATCTATCCTATCTATCTATCTATTCATCTATCTCTCTAACATCTATCTCTCTAATATCTCTCTATCTATCTATTATCTATCTACAACCCCAATTCCCCAAAAACTGGGACTTTGTGTAAAATGTAAATAAATACAGAATGCAATGATTTGTAAATCTCAGACCCATATTTTATTCACAATAGATCACTGGACACATATAAGATGTTAAAAGTTAGACATTTTGCCATTTCGTGAATAAACTGAACTCATTCACAACTTGTGGCAGCAACATATCTCACAAAATTTGGCATAGGGCCATGTCTACCATTGTTTAGCCTGCCTCTCCTTATACAAAACCCACAAAAACAGTCCCCACAAGAAACCGCTGCGACACCCTTAATGTATATGAAAATATAAAATCAATCTAGTAGACAGATACTATAATTTACTGAGTCCTAATTATCAGAACAATTCAATAAATACCAGAGAAACGTGTGTCAAGGTGTTGTGTCCTTGCAGATTCAGGGTGGGTTCACACTAGCGTTATGCATTCCGTTATTGCTTTCCGTTATAACATGGTTATAACGGAAAATAACGGAATGCCCAGACAGAATGCAAAACGGAAGCCTTTAAAAGACATTCCGTTTGCTTTCCGGTATAATACAAGTCTATGGGAAAGCATAACGGATCCGTCTGGGTCCCGTTATGCAAGACGGAAAACAAAGTCCTTCCGTCTTATGGATTCCGTTATGTTCCGTTATAACCATGTTATAACGGAAGGCCATAACGGAATGCATAACGCTAGTGTGAAACCACCCTCACATTGCCTCATCATGTCCAAGGGTGGGTAGATTGTTTTAAAGGCTGGCACTGTGGTACTTACTGGATTATTTTGACATTAGGACTCAATATTTGTCTACTAGTGGTGTTCATGATCTGGGCGTCCTTCCTGTGCATGCAGGACTTTTGTTTCCGCTCCAAAATCATCTTCTGAGCGGACAACTAACGGACGTCATTATAGTCTATGGGGTCTTTAGGCTCCGTTCAGCTCAGTTATGTGCCGAATCCGTCCTTTCCATTCTCCTGCTCCTAAACGGAGAAGGAGAATGGAAAGGCTGAACGGTGATGTGAACGAAGCCTTAGAGATACTGCCTCTCTAACATGCTTTTTTTTTATACCAGATTAAAGCCCCTTTACACTGAACAATTTGCCAGAAAGCTTTCCTTCCTGGCAAGAGCCTGCTGATCAATGAAGGAGACCGCAGCATTTACATGCAACACTCTTCTCCACAGTATGGGGAGGAGAGGTCGCTAATGCCATTGCTTGTTCCCATACTGACTAATTGTTTGCCGGCAGCAAAGTGTGTTTAGATGGCATCATCATGCCGGCAAACAATGATTTTGGTGTCTGCACAAATGATCATATTACCTGATGAACGAGCAGGTAATTGGCGGTACTTCTACACCAGCAGATAGTCGCTAACTAGTGTTCCTATGAATGCTTTTTAGCTATTATCTGTCCAATTCTTGGCCATTGTAAAGGGGCCTTTAGTTGTAAATTGCTCCTCCAGCTGTTTTCTTATTAGTACCACACACTCTTCAAGCCTTTTGTTGCTCCTGTCCCAATTTTTTTCTTTAAATGCGTTGCTGCCATCAAGTTCTTTCAAATGAATTCTTTTTTTTTTCCATAAGATTGTAAAATGTCTCATTTTCAACCTCTGATATCTGCTCTATGATCTATTGTGAATAAACTATGGGTCTATGAGATTTGCAAATCATTGCATTGTTTTTACTTACATTTTTACCAATTTTTTTGGAATCTATAAATCGTTAATTTCTAACGATAATTTGTTTTCCCTTAGTCCTAACAGCAGCACAGATGGGGTTAACCACCCCCCGTGGACTGGCAGGACCGGCGGAATGTTTAATGAGCCCAAGACTAATAACTCAATTTAACAATTAAGTATCTCCTTAAAAGGAGGAAGTCAACCCCCAGCCCACTGTGTTTATAGCAAGAATAAAACTAGACTTACTAGGGTGGGAATTTAGTGCTGCTGTTAGGACTAAGGAAAACAAATTATCGTTAGAAATTAACGATTCCCTTACGTCCTACCAGCAGCACAGATGGGGAGATAGCAAGAAGAAACCCCTAGGGAGGGCCTTCCTGCCTGGCAGAACTAAGAAAAGTCTGCCCAAAGGCCGAAACTCAGCTAGACTGGCATCTAGTCTATAATGGGAGATGAATGTCGATTCAGAGCTCCAGGAGGCAGCTTTGCAAATCATGTTGAGAGGCAGAAGATTCCTCTCGGCAAAAGAAATAGCCACAGCTCTAGTAGAGTGGGCCTTCACGAATCCTGGAGGTCCAGATTGTGGAGACAAAGGATTCCTTAATAGCCTCCTCAATCCACCGACTGATGGAAGGTTTGGATGCCTTATAGCCTTTAAACTTACCGGCAACAGGATTAGCAGATTCTCATCTTTCCTGAACTCCTTGATCTATCCACATAGATCCGGAGACATCTCGACGTCCAGAGGATGTCTAGCAGGTTCCTAGGAGGAGGTGGTAGATGTCGACAGAACCGGGAGGAATCTCACCTGGTTGATGTTCTGGAAGGAAGGAACTTTAGGCCTACAATACGGGAGGAATCTAAGAAGGTCCCGGTCATGTAAGAATAGGGCTCATGTGCTGAGAGAGCTTGAAGCTCAGAGACCCTCTTGGCCAAAGACACTGCAAGGAGAAACACAAACTTCCAAGTGACGAACTTGATGTCCACCTCCTCTAACGGTTCAAAGGGGGGAGATGCTAACCCCCTGAGAACTACTGAAAAACCCATTGAAGAAAGGGGTCTCAGTACTGTAGGCTTTTATCTTTCAGCTCCTTTAAGGAACCGTTTGATCAGCGGGTCCTGAGAAAAAAGCCTGTTCAAGGCAAGCTGAGATGGCTGAAACTTGAACCTTCAGAGTAGTAGCCTCTATCAAGGCCGTCTTGCAGGAACTGAAGGATAGCGGAGAGGGGCGGATCTGCAGACGCCACCTCAGTTGAGGTACAACAGGATGAGAGTAGGCTCTCTTGGTAGAGTCCGCTCTAGAATGAGACAGCGTTCTCAGGACCGACTCTAAAAGCCCTTCTATTCTGGGAAGGGACTGATCAACCTCCAGGCTGTCAGGTTGAATCTGTGCAGATCTGAGCAGAGGTGAGTGTCCCACGACACCAGGGTCTGCTGTGGGGGAGCCTCCAATATTGTCCTCGACTCAACTGGGTGAGCTAGGTAAACCAGGATCTCTTCGGCCAAAACAGTATGATGGCTATCACTGAGGCCTGATCCTGACGGATTTTCATCAATACCCTCGGTATCATGGAAAAGGGAGGGAAGATGTAAGCCAGCCTGAACCTCCAGGATATTGACAGAGCGTCTAACGCCAGGGGTTGTCCTCCCTGTAGAGGGAGCAGAACCTCTCCACCTTGGCATTGAACCTTGTTGCCATGAGATCCACCTCTGGCATACCCACTTGAGGACTATCTGCTTAATTCTCCGGATGTAAAGACCACTCCACCGACGGAAGACCGCGGCTCAGCCGCTATCATATTGAGGGAGCCTTGGATGTGGATTGCAGATAAGTGGGAAGGTACAACTCTGCCTAATCCAGAATCACCCCGATCTCTGACAAGAGGGGAAGTGATCTCGTGACTCCCTGCTGGTTGATGTGAAGTACCGCAGTCACATTGTCTGACTGGACTTTCACCGCTTTGCCCTGATCTGAGGGGCTAAGTGAAGGAGGGCTAGCCGGATAGCTTGAATCTCGCGGAGATTGGATGAAAAAGCCACTCCTGAGGAAACCAGGTCCCGTGAACTGGAGAGTCGTCTAGGTGAGCGTCCCAGCCTACTTAGGACGCATCCGTAGTCAATATGACCCAGACTGGCTGGGTCATAGACTTCCGTCTAAAAGATGGCACCACCATCTGAGGGAATACAGAGTTTGCCAAGTCAGGGAGCACAGCCATTCCATTAGGAGAGTACCTCCGACTGTTTAGAGGGCGGAGGTGCCATAGAGCCCAAGGGACTGCTTCCGCAGACGCTGACATGAGCCCCAACATCTTCATGAGAGTCCGGATTGGAACTCGCCGGGAAAGGAACTTGCCGTGTTCTGAACCCGGAATCTTCTTTCTGGAATCAACTGGAGCGACATCCCAGTGGAGTCGATTATGAAGCCTAGATATCTTACTGAAGTCGACGGGCTCACGTTCGACTTCTACCAGCTGATGATCCAACCTAGGTGGAACAGAAAGGAGATTATTACCTGAAGACGTTGGGTTAGGACCGCTAGAGCAGAGGCTTTCAAAGCCAGTCGTCCAGATAAGAAATGATGGTCAGTCCTTGAAGCCTCAAAGCCGCCACCACAGAACCACCACCTTGGTAAAGTGTGAGGGGCAGAAGAAATGCCAAAGGAAGGGCAACAAACAGAAGATGCCTGACGACACCGGACACCTGGACCGTGATCCTGATATACTTCCTGGAACCAGGATGGATCGGGATGTGCAGATATGCATTCTTGAGGTCCAGGGTTGCCATCACGTCTCCAGAATTGACGACGTGAACTACTGACCTGATGGTTTCTACACGAAACTTCACCTTCCTTATAAATCGATTGAAATATCTCAGATCGATAATCATCCGGAGATCTCCTGAAGCCTTGGGAACCAGAAAAACTGGTGAATAGATCCCTAGGCCCCGTTCTCCTGCCGGAACCTCCTCCAGAGCCCCTTTGCAAATGTAGTCCTGAATGTAGGCCTCTAGGATCGCCTCCTTGGCAGCTTGTAGAAGGTTGATCTTGACAAACCTGTCCAGAGGAATAGAGGTGAGGTTGACTAAATAACCGTTGTAAATGATATTCAGGACCCAGGGATCCAAGATCTCTTGGATCCATTCTTCTCAGAAGGGGGAGAGACAACTCCCGACGGGTACATGAAGTTTAGGAATGGAGAAGCTTATTGGCAGGACGGCAGGAGTAACAGGAATTAACCAAGAGCCTCGCAGTCAGGAGGTGGATTTTCCATCTTGGCTCCTCCACGAGAGCACCTCAGACCCTTTCGCTGTGCTCTCCAGCCACTACAAGAGCTTGTTTGCTGGCCAGACCCCAGGGCCATGTTATATATAGGCCCCTGACACTATTTGATAGTATTGTTACAGGGTGCCAAAGGCGCACTTGGTCTCCCATGAGCCACAGACCTGCTGCTTAGCTTCAAGAGCAAGGATCTGTGCTTGGCCTCGTTCCCAGGACTTGCTTTGCTAGCGGGGAACTTCTTCGCTAGCTTCAACTGGAGCTGTGCGGTATCGCACAAGAAGTCCGTAGCCAGGTTGATGGTCTTGAAAGCAGCCAGTATGTCGTCCTGGAAAAAACCTCTGGTTCACATCAACTTGAATTTGATCCATACGAGATCGGAGGAACGTAGAGACTTCAAAGCCGCTATGGCTATGGCTGTGGAAGCGGAAGCCGCCGTAACACCCCGTCTTAGTGTGCACTCTGCAAGGGGGTCCTGCAGCTAGACCCATCGTCTGCAGGAACCAGAGTGCGCTTGGACAACTTGGCGATAGCCATGTCCACCTTGGGAATGGATCCCCACGAATCCACCAAGGGTTAAGCCATCAGAAACATGGATTTAAACTTCTTTGTTAAAACCGGACCTTTTCCAGGTTTTTTCCACTCTATATCATGACAGAGAGGAGGGTCTCATCCGCTTTAAAGACACGAGGTGCCCGAGCGGGAACGGAGGCTCCCCACAGTCAACATCATGGTCCCCCGACCTGATGGACTTAAGCAACTTCTGTGTTTTTCCAGGGGAGAAAACACAACGTCAGCTCCTCCTCGTCCGAGGAGGAAGAAACTAAGGAGACCAAGAAGGTCTCTACTGGGACAGAGGTCTCCATAGGGGCCTGACACAAATAGGAAGCCTTTCCATCCAGCAGGCCTATGACTCCTTTAACAAAACCATTGATACATATCCTGCAACGTAGGTTCACTAGAGGGCAGAACCCTCTAACGGCAGCTGTAACACCTAGTGTAGGTTAAGTCAACATACCCAGGGATTCCCAACCGGTCTCCCAAGCTGGTCTTAGCCCAGCCTAAAGCTGCTTAGCTTCTGCAATCTCACGAGTGCAGTTATGATCAGCTTACAATAACCGTTGACTGCTGCAATGGTAGCAGGATAGATGCTTCCTCTTGGATCCACTTTCCTGCCTTCCGAATCCCGCGGCATCACTGCGGGAAAAAAACAAACAAAGGGACAAATAAAACATTTGTACACCACCTATCTACACAGGAAAGGTAGAAAAACAGACCGGAGGCAGCTGAGGAAAAAAACACCACAAGAGGAACAACACCAATTTTAGGACTCTGGGATCTAGCTGAAAAAGCATATGTAGCCAGAGACTGAACTGGAGCACACAGCCTCCCAAAATAGGGGAAAGGGAGGGATAGCCAATCCACCCTCCCCAGCAAATCCTCCACAGGAAGATGCATAAAAAAAAAAAAATCGCATCTATGAAAAAATCGTGCCCGTGAAAAAATCACGGCAGGATTACCCGGAGGTGATGCAAAGGAGAGTCCCCGCATCACCTCCGGAAGATGGCGGCGCACAGGACCGGGAATCCTGGCCAAGGACGCCGCCAAAATACCCAGCCAGGCGCAACTGCACGGGGCCGGCAGCAAATAAGCTGCCGGCCAAACTGACAAGGTAGGAAAAAATAACGAAAAGAAGGCTCCCCGCACTTTCCATAAGAAAGGGGGGAACAAAACCGCCTAGTCCACCTGTCCAGGAGGACAGAAAAAAACACAGTGGGCTGGGGGTTGACTTCCTCCTTTTAAGGAGATACTTAATTGTTAAATTGAGTTATTAGTCTTGGGCTCATTAAACATTCCGCCGGTCCTGCCAGTCCACGGGGGGTGGTTAACCCCATCTGTGCTGCTGGTAGGACGTAAGGGAATCTATCTATTTCATAACTATGTATCTCATATAGTATTAATATCATATCTATCTGTCTGTCTATGTGTCTGATAGGATGGAGCAGTGAAGTGAATGGGACGGTGGAGTTATAGTTACACTGCTTTCCTCTGCAATGTCAACAGCGAGCAAGTAAACAGTGAAAAGAACACGGAACTTATGGGTTTCAAACCTGTAACTATTTTTTAGGCCTCTTGCACACGACCGTATGCCATCCAAGACATACGGTCCGTAAGCGGGCCATATGTCCCGGAGCAGCATTGATCGTGCGTATGATCATATGAGTGCGGGACAATAGCCCCGCGGGCGGCCCGACATGCACAGCATCATTACAATCTGTGCGCACGATCAATGCCCTCCAGGAGGATCCAGAGCCTGGTCTCGGGAGGGGCACTTCCGGTGATCGATACGCCCTTGATCCCATCACTACAGAAATACAGCCCCACTTACCTTTTACATCCAGTGACGTCTCCTTTGATGTAGATGTTCTCTGTCCTCATCTTCTCCTTTCAGACCTGCAGACCAGACCACCAGTTTTCGTCTCTGCAATTTGACAAAAAAACAACAACACAGTTTACTACTTTTCCATCATCCTCCTATCTTCTGGACAATTCATCCTACTACCCCCAATACTGTGCCGCTGTGCTCCCCAATACTACACTGCAGAAACAGATAATACCCCTGGTAATACTAGTACCACACAGAGCCCCCATATAAAATACCCATTCTTTGTGGCCTCAGTAAATGTCCCCATAGATGCTCCCCAATAATGTGCCAGTAACAAGTGCCCCCCATAGATTCCCCCCCCCCAATCATGTGCCTCTCCCCCTCCCCCCCATCATGTGCCAGTAACAAGTGCCACTCTCCCCTCTCCCCCCCTCATGTGCCAGAAATAAGTGCCAGTCTCCTATCCCCCCCATCATGTGCCAGTAACAAGTACCACTCCCTCCCCCCTCATGTGCCAGTAATAAGTGCCAGTCTCCTATCCCCCTCTCATGTTCCAGTAATAAGTGCCAGCCTCCTATCCCCCCATCATGTGCCAGTAACAAGTGACACTCTCCTCTCTCCCCCCATCATGTGCCAGTCTCCTCTCCCCTTCCCCCCTCATGTGTCAGTAATAAGTGCCACTCTCCCCCCATCATGTGCCAGTCTCCCCCCCATGTGCCAGTAATTAGTGCCACTCCCCCATCATGTGCCACTCTCTCCACCCCCCATGTGCCAGTAATAAGTGCCACTCTCCCCCATCATGTGCTAGTCTCCCCCCCATGTGCAGTGATAAGTGCCACTCCCCCCCCCATCATGTGCCAGCCTCCTCTCTGCACCCCCCCCCTCTTCTATGTGCCAGTAAAATTGTCCCAAATAACAATAAAAAAAACACTTATACTTACCTACATGCGATGCGATGCAGGCCTCCTCCGGCCTGTGTCCCGCTCTGTACTGCTCAGTGATACAGATGGCTATGGAGATGAACGCTTCCACAGTCCACAGAACGCTTCCACAGAATGTTTGCCCATTCATCAGAAAGAGCATTTGCATTTTGCTTTATTCCAAAGATGTTCGGTGGGGTTAAGCAATGTTCAGTGGGGTCAAGGCTCTGTGCAGCCAGCCAAGTTCTTCCACACCAAACCAAACCATGCCTTTATGGACCTTGCTTTGTGCACTGGGGCACAGTCAGGCTGGAACAGAAAAAGCCATTCCACAAACTGGTCCAAAATGTCTCGGTATACTGAAGCATTAAAGGGGTTGGCCACTTTCTTGTTACTGTTGACCAATTTGCTTGTGAGGTGATTATATGGCACTTACTAATGTAGCCTTTGTTGAAATTCTGCACCATTTTCCATATTTTGTAAGGTATACCCCCATGTTTACAAAGTCTTTTGTGTTGTCCACGCGGAGGTCCTGTCCATAAGATGGCCACTAATGGAGGGCCATGTGACCAGGCAAATCGCCTCAATGCAATGTCTCCTCCATTCAACACAGTGCATCTGCACTAAACTCCCACAGAATAAGTGCAGATGACAGGAGCAGTGTGTTTGAAAGGAGGAGGCATCACATGGAGGTGATTTGCCTGCTCCCATGCCCCTCCATCAGTGGCCGTCTTATGCAGAGGAGCTCTGTGTGGCCAGTGAAAAAAAAACACTGTGTAAACAAAGGGGTGTACCTTATGAAATATAGAAAATGGTGCAGATTTTTTTTTAAAAGAGCTATATTAAGTGCAATGTAATCATTTTACAAACATAGTGGCCAACCCCTTTAAGATTTCTCTTCACTGGAACTAAGGGGCCTAGGCCAACCTATGAAAAACAACCCCATTGCATAATCCCTCCTCCAACAAATTTTACAGTTGGCACAACACAGTCAGGCAGCTAATGTTCTCCTGGCATTCACCAAACCCAGACTTGTCCATCAGACGGCCAGGTAGATGTGTGATTCATCACTGCTCAGAACATGAGTCCAGTGTTGGCATGCTTTACACCACTCCATCTAATGTTTCCATTGTGCTTGTTGATGTAAGATATGCATGTAGGGTTGCTACTTTTCCAAACAAAAAATACCATCCAAGATTTAATGGGTAAAAAGGGAGGTGTAGTGTTCAGGGTATGTGCAGTATCCCAGACCTGGGGGTATCTGCCAGTGTTCTTTTATTGTATATAGTTATGTACTGTATATAGTACATTTTGGCAGTAATTTCCAGTAAATGATATGGATGGCAAATGGTTGACAGGAACAGGGCTAACGACACTGTTCCTCACCTACTGGTAGGATTGGGCTGATCCTGCTTCTTGCCAGGAGGGGGAGTTCCTGTGCAGACACAGAGGGGAGAGGAAGCACACTACAGAGCTCCTGTTAGAGATTCTCCAAAGAGATCAACTTTATCCAGCCTCAAGCAAATACCTGAAAGACCAGACAGCAGAGTGAACAGTTGAAGACTGGCATAATAGACACTGCTGTAAGGTGAGGGACTATGGCTCAGACACCCATCACACAAGTCTACTACGAAGCCAGTTAAAGCTAATCTCTAGACCTAATAGTGAAAATCTACACCCACAAGGGCTAAGTTTCCGCCATCCAACCTGCCTCTATACTATCTTACTGGTGCCAGAAATTGTACTTTGAATCCATTGCTATTGAATGTACCTAAAGTTATATGCTGCACTTAGTAAAAAGAGACTGTTATGCATTCACTTCTGGCTTTATTCTTCAAACTACATTTCCACTGCTCTGATCCACAGGGGGCCAAGGGCCTGAAGGTGCTCACCATGACACAAAACTTCATCAGGGCCACTATCACTCCCATCCTCTGCTCCAGCTCCTCATTGGCTCGCTGCTTGTGGCTTAACACTGAGTGTTACTGTTCTGTTTCAGTATCTTGCATTGTGTATTGGTATGCTCCTCTCTTCCTCCCCCCTCTGTTTCAGATTCTACTTGGTTCAGTCTAGCCACTTCCTGTTTTCCCTGTCATGCATTGCTGTTTGTGTGTGCTCTAATTCTGAGGTGATTCTGAGGAAAATCTGAGGTGAATCTGTGTATCTCATCTTCTTATCAAGGAGATTATTAGAGGCATAATTCTTTTACCATCTGGATTCCCTGCATATCTTGTAATACAATCTCCAGATTAAAAGACTACTTGATTAACTCCTGGGTGTCTGATGCGTAAACTGTAAGTGGAGAATGTCTGATTCAACAAGTCACTTCACAGATGCGTGATTGTATAAGGCCGACATTTCGAAACGCCACAGTAAAAGAATTGTCTTAGTACTCTCCTTCTCCCGCTAAGAAAAGAATATTCTCTTCCTCCAAGTAATAAGCCATCATCATTTGTCTCCGTTATGCTACAGTACTAAGGTAATATCTTATACTGCCCAGTACTGCATTCACTTGGATCTCAGAAGCTTCTAGCAATTCCAGTTTCATACAGGCTAGGAACTGTATTTAGCCTGTTTTCTGAGGTAACCATTGTCTGCCTGCTGTGGGCTATAAAAAGACTGAACCACCACTAGAGGTCGCTGTTGTGTTACAGATGGAAATGCAGGACACAGCTAGAAGTATTTCTAAACCCTCTTTAAAAATGAAAGAGGCCCTCTTAACCGACAAAATTGAGATATACAGGAATTTATCTATTTTGTGGGAAAAGACTGAACAATGTATGGATGCAGCACATGGATCAGGCTATAATGAAGATCAATTAAAGGCCATGTGTACCAAATTGAATAAAACCTATGATAGTTTTAAGAGACTCTCTGAAAAATATTCTTCTCTGTTATCAAGTCTCAACTCAGAGGAATTCATCCTAGAATTAAATATCCACACTGCACTTAATGATGAAAGATATAGCAGATTTATGGCAGTCAAGTCAATGCTAGAGGACAAGATATCACAACAATATGAAACTGCGTCCCGCTATTCTAACCTTTCAAGGCACTCCAAGGCTTCATCCTGTTCCTCAAAATCTATTGCTCAGTCCTCATCGCTAAAGTCTCCCTCACAGCACTCTTCGCTGAGTACCTCATTGGTGTTGGCACACGCAAAAGTGGAAGCAGCGAAGGTACAAGCTCACTGCATTAAAAAGGAAGCAGCCATTAAGGCACAAGTCGCAGAGACACACGCCCTATCCGAAGCTAATCAAGCAGCTATACAGGCTCAGGCGCAAGCTATACAAGCCCAATCTCAAGCTAATCAAGCAGCTATACAGGCTCAGGCGCAAGCTATACAAGCCCAATCTCAAGCTAATCAAGCAGCTATACAGGCTCAGGCGCAAGCGACCAAAGCCAAGGCCGAAGCTAAGTTAGAGGTCCTTCAGAAGGAAAGGGAAGAAGCAGCAGCCATGGCTGAACTCAGAATTCTTGAAGAAGCTGCTGAAGAAGAAGAAGCTTATCATCCTATGTCCAAGATATCTAATGACTCAGAAGGCCGTACCCTGCAATTCATCCTAGACCAAAGCAAAGTCAATGCATTTGCACCAGAATATTTGGGCTCTGCATGCCAGCCTGCTGAACTCATGCGGATAGAAAAAGAGGCAGCTGATAACCATACAGTTGACCCCAGTCCAGTGGACATTTCTCTTTCTTTCAAACCTCTGGCACCTTACACAGTATTTCAGGCGCCATTAGAAACCAACACAGAACCAGAGATAGGTGCACGCTGCCGTCACACTAAACCCTCACACTGATGTTAAAAATTGAGAGTTAGTTCGACATATCCTACTAGGAGGACGTGTCTTAAGCCTCGGGCACCAGCGTCAAGGTCTCTCAAGTAGCCCGTGGGCCCTAACACTCACCTACCTGCGCCATATGGGCGATATCAGGGGCCAGTGGGCAATTACAGGAGCATTAGGACGACTCACAAACATCTCCTCTGTTACCTCCAGCATGTGGCCATGCTTGCAATGGGAGGTGGGAGGTGTCTATGAGCCCTACCCAAGACTGACTGATATAGCCCAAAGCCAAGCAGGTGCACCCAAATGTGACCTGAAAATGAAAAACAGGCACATTTAAAATGGAGTTTATACACCTCCATACATATATATATATAAACCATCAAAAAGTGTGGTGATAAGAAAGCAGGATGCGCTCATACCCATATGCAGTTGTGCATTTCTGTAGGGGAGCACATCCTGCACTTGTAGTCAGTTGCTAATGGCAATCACCAGCAAAAAATGCATACAATGGATGATGCCAGCAACGGACTACAAGTACCACAATGGACATCCTACATAAGGTGAAATTTATGTGGATGTGGCAAGAATTCAGAACAAACACAGAACCAGAGATAGGTGCACGCTGCCGTCACACTAAACCCTCACACTGATGTTAAAAATTGAGAGTTAGTTCGACATATCCTACTAGGAGGACGTGTCTTAAGCCTCGGGCACCAGCGTCAAGGCCTCTCAAGTAGCCCGTGGGCCCTAACACTCACCTACCTGCCATTAGAAACCAAGCCACTTCAAGCTCATCAAATCACATTAAAACCTCTTGAGACTAGTTACATAGCAACCAAGACGTTGGCGCCAAGATTACCATATGTGAAACCATCATTTACACTCAACCCAGCTGCCACTCCATTCCATCTTCCAACCCCCAAACATAGGGTATCAGATGGTGCCAACAACATCAGCGAGGGAGAAGTTCCCATCGCCATGATGCAGGAAAGAAATAACGCATCAGAAATTGCTAAGTACCTCACTCTCAGGGACCTCATCAGTACTAGCCTTACGAACTTTGATGATCGCCCAGAGAACTATAGAAGTTGGAAGGCCACCTTCAAGACAACAGTTCAAACCCTTGCTGTACCGCCTATGCAAGAACTTGATTTACTAATTAGATGGCTAGGTCCATGGTCGTCAAACTGTGTTAAGAGACTCAAAACCGTTCATATCTACGAACCAGTCAAAGGCCTTCGTCTCGCATGGGAAAGATTAGAGCAGACATACGGCGGCTCGGAAGTAGTTGAACGTGCCTTATTTAAACGACTATAAGACTTTCCTGGATTATCCAATACAGACCGCCAAGGGTTCCAGGAATTAAGCGATCTTCTTCTTGAGTTTGAAATCGTCAAGGGAGACCTGCAGCTACCAGGTCTCAGGTTTCTTGATACCTCCTATGGTGTGAGCCTGATCGTGGAGAAATTACCCCTCAATATTCAAGACCAATGGGCAACAACAGGTTCAAAATACAAGGAGCAACATTGTGTTCCCTTTCCACCATTTTCATTCTTCTGTAAGTTCATCAAGGACTTAGCTAGAGCTAAAAACGATCCAAGCTTCAACACCTTGGGAACCAACATCTTTGGCTCTACTAAACAGAGACACGAGACTTTAAGTCCCAGACAGAGAAACCCTAAAGGTCTAATTTCAGTAAAAAAGACAGGGGTTGTGCCCACTACTAACAATGGAAATGAAAGCCCTAAGGAACCCGTTCATCATTGCCCTATCCATGATAAACCACATCCTTTAAGGAAATGCCGTGTATTCATAGCAAAGCCCTTTGAGGAACGTAAGGAGTTCCTAAGGAGTCATGATATCTGCTTCAGATGCTGTGCATCCACTGAGCACTTCACCAGAGACTGTAAGGTTCCAGTCAAGTGTTCTGAATGTAATAGTGATCTACATTTGTCCGCTGTTCACCCGGGACCAATCAGGCGGAACCTAGAACCAGTTAGCTGGCACAAGCCCCATACCGATCAAGGCGGGGAGAGTGCCGACCGACCAACCACAACTGTCCCTGCCAAGTACACTCCTTCAGAACTGAAGTATTAATAGGGGGGCGAACTTCTTACTTCAGACAGTGTCCTAATCACTACTATGTGCAAGAGGTTCCTTGCCCAAATATTCTAAAAACATCAGAAAGCAGCTTAAATCCCAAGGAGTCAGCTGCAGAAGAATGTTCCTGGACAGAAGGGCAGATTGTAGAAAGACCCTCGGGATTTCAATTGGAGCCCTCTTCAAGCCCTTCCCAGTTTTGCAGTCCTCACACAGTTTATCATAATGAATCCTATATCATCACTGACAACAAGCCTTCTGATTCATGTAGTTCTGATGAGATAATGCAGAAACGTGAGTCTTCCAGTCTACTGTTTGACAATGAGTTTAATTCTGTAAAAGAAGTATCTTCTGAATGTTCTATAAAGGAGGTTCCTTCAACACAGGAAGAGTTCATTTCAGATACTTTGCAAGAACCTTCAGTTCCATCTGCAAATGTTGATTGCACTCAAGAGGATCACAGTTCTTCCCAGTCTTCAACGGATGAGCACCTTCATATTGCTCAGCCTTTTCTGAAAACCACAGGGAAAAGTTCACCACCAATGTCCATGACAAATACTGCATGTCAACAACCCAAGTCCATATGTACAAAGACAGATCCCATTTTAGAAGTGAAAAGCAGACAAGAGCATTGGCGTTCACGATCCATAGACAGAAAGCAATCTACATCTAAATCAGTCTCACAAAATAAGCGTTCTCGCTCTAAATTGGTGACACAGACAGAGAAGTCCCATTCTAAATCTTTGGCAAGATCAAGGAGAACCAAGTCTCGCTCAGATTCTAATGAAAGCAACAGACAATCTCCTGTAATAAAAAAGAAGAAATCCACATCTGGGGTGCATATAAGATCACTCAAGAATAAACCAGAAAAGATAGGAAATATTCCTGTGCCATCTGGCGTTTTCAAAGAGCACAACCTTTATAAGTTTCGGTGGAAACAGGTACAACATCTCACCAGTCAGTTCTGGAAAAGGTGGATAAGAAAGTACCTCTACCTCTAGCAAAAATGCAGAAGGTGGCAAGAACCAATGCCCAATATAAAGGAAGGAGATTTTGTTCTGTTAAGAGACAAACAAGTTGATCGTCTCGACTAGCCTACTGGACTACAGTTCAGATGGAAAGAACTTCCATGTTGAGATTCCTTCTACCAGAGATGCTCATCATCTTCTAGGACTGTTTCCAGTACCAGCTCTATGGTCTGAACTGAAGACATATCCTTTTTTGGTTTGAATAAATGTTCATTGCAGGTTTCCTTTTCAGGTTTACGGACATTATTCATCTATCTATTCGTCAGGTTTATGGACATTATTCATTGTTATTTATACAATTCCATTGTATGCATATACAAAGTGGTATCTACCGATACCAGACGGGGAGTGTTCTGTTTCAGTATCTTGCATTGTGTTTTGGTATGCTCCTGTCTTCCTCCCCCCTCTGTTTCAGCTTCTACTTGGTTCAGTCTAGCCACTTCCTGTTTTCCCTGTCATGCATGGCTGTTTGTGTGTGCTCTAATTCTGAGGTGATTCTGAGGAAAATCTGAGGTGAATCTGTGTATCTCATCTTCTTATCAAGGAGATTATTAGAGGCATAATTCTTTTACCATCTGGATTCCCTGCATATCTTGTAATACAATCTCTGGATTAAAAGACTACTTGATTAACTCCTGGGTGTCTGATGCGTGAACTGTAAGTGGAGAATGTCTGATTCAACAAGTCACTTCACAGATGCATGATTGTATAAGTCCGACATTTCGAAACGCCACAGTTACACTGACTAGCAAAAGGGTAACGACGCATTGGAGCCACCTCCACTGCCGCACCAGAACTGATACACCTTGTGATGAGCCAACTTGTTGACTCTGATATCTTGCCTGAACCGCCCACGTGTTGTCTTTGAAATGGATGGACAGACTTCAATTCATATTCTGCTAACTGCTCACATGATGCAGTTTGGCAACTTTCTTGGCCGAAATACCACTATCAATAAACTGGATGATTCTGTTTCTCTTTTCATGGGAAATCTTCTTCATGGCTGCTCCTCAATTCGAACCAGTGATCTTTCGCTTGGGAATCAAGCTAATACACTGAGCTATTAGGGAATGTGAGAACAGGTTGTAATTTGTATACAATAAGAAAGAGATTGTTCCACCACCAGGGGCAAAACAATGCAGTTACATGACAAGAATCTGCATAACTAATCATATGCTAAATAGTTGCAAGTCCAGTTTATGTATGAGAGAGCCAAGATGATTGTCTATAAAATGATGGTAGTCTCACGCTTGAAGCTGTAGTGGATGGTGAGATATGGAGCCAGAAAGTCAAAAGTTCAAAACCTTGTTACCCTTTTGCTCATTGATATATTTGACAACATTAATAAAATACATTTTTTTCTTGTAATTTGTAATTTAAATTTAGCACTGGCCTCATGTGTGAATATAGGTATGATAAATGAGCTCTTATGGAGAAGCAAATAACCACAAAGCCAGGAAAAATCCTTCCTCTCCACCTATTCCAGTGCAGCCCTATGCAGGAGCCCAATTTGACCTAATTTAACATACTAGTTTGTTTTGCAAAAATAATTGAAAACAATAATTTATGGCAACAGTCAGTAAGAGAAAATGTCTGTTCTGACAGACGGAAACATTCTCCATCTGTCAGAAATATATGAGATAATCCTTTCCAACGATAATCGTTGTCACTTTTACTGTACTGTGTAATATTGAATATTGCTAAGTCTGACACTGTGATCCAGACACTGGTAAAGGTCTGGTTCATGTGTCAATAAATCAGGAGTGTGGGGAAGAGGGTTTTAGACTGGCAAGTAATCATATTTTCACTCCTTTTCTGGGAAAAAGAAAAGCCCTAGTATGTGACAATAAGACAGCAAGTATGTTCCAATTGATGGGGGGATGGATTACATGCACAAAAGTCCATGTTGGTTTTTGCCCACATCTGTATCTGATGATCCATCAGGAGCCCCTGTTGCAGATTCTGTTAAAAATATGGGACAGAACAGCTTTTATGTCTAGTAACATGCTGGGATACTAATGGAAACCAGATTCCATTATCATAAGTGATGTCTGTCAGTTAGTGTTCGTTTCCATTTTTCCATTTCATTTGATGTAACACTGCTTCCATTATTTTAATTGTTCTGCTCTTATAATGGACAGTTTTGTAACATTCAATTCAGAGTGCATTACAAAAACTTGTGTATTGTTATTTATTCTGTTCCGTTAAATTCTTTGCAATAATAACTAAAATAATTACACTTCATGCTTTTACCATTTTCTTAAAAAAATCTAAAAACATACAATGTATTGGCATATAGAAGTGCTCCAGCGGTGTGGTTTCTGACTAATGGAGCACCAAGCAAATGAACCTTTCAGGTTCTAAACCAGGTACTCAGCGCTCTATTTAAATCCCTTTCTGGCTATACACCATTGCTAGTGATAGTCTTGTTTGGCTCACCAGCTAGGTTCCTTCTACCCTGTTCCTGCATTTGTATACTGATTCCTCAGTGATTCTGACCTCAGCTTGTCTTCTGACCACCCTCTGTCTACCCCTCCCCCCCCTGTTGCTACAGCTCCATCACTAGTAGAACCTAAGGTTAAGCTCCCTGACCGCTTCTCTGGTGACCATAAAAATTATGTAACCTTCCGAGAGAACTATGAACTTTTTTTTCTGTTTTAGGCCACACTTATCGGGTACAGAAACACAGAAAGTAGGCATCATTATGTCTTTGCTTCAGGGGGACCCTCAGGAATGGGTGTTCTCACTATCGCCTAACTCTCCTGAACTATTTTCTGTTGACCGTTTGTTTTCCGCTCTTGGCCTCCTGTATGATAAGCCAGATAGGACAGCTTACGCTGGAAGTCAGCTTCTTTCCTTACATCAAGGCTGATGACCAGTTGAATATTATTGCTCTGAATACTGCCTTTGGCTGGAATGATCTGGCCCTTAGGTCACAATTTAGACTGGTGCTTTATGATACTCTAAAAGACCTCTTAGATAGTCATCCTACCACAGGGTCCCTAGACAAGGCTATGTATTTAGCTATTCGACTTGACAGACATCTTACGAAATGTAGGTGGGAAAGATCTGTCTTTTTCAATCCTTCTTTTCCCTCTGTTCTTCAAGCCTCTGTGTCCAACGCTCCAGTGGAGTCTGGTGAGCCCATGCAAGTGGGTACCATGTCTTCTCAGCAACGGATGGAACACCGCCTGAAGAATAGCCTTTACTTCTACTGCGGCAGTCCTGCACATCAACTACAATCCTGTCCGTCTAGGCCAGTGGTCGGCAAACCGTGGCTCGCGAGCCACAAGCGGCTCTTTAGCCCCTTGAATGTGGCTCTTCCAGTGTGATCGCATTTTCGTTGCCCGTAGCAAAAATCGTCAGGAGAGGGAGGACCAGGAAGCGGTGAATGCTCTGTACTCATCGCTTCCTGGTCGTTGGCTGTGCAGGGCTGCGCACAGAGTGAGGCGCTCTGTGATGTCACGCTATGCGCGCCAGTTCAAAGCACAGCCGACAGCAGGAGGAACACAGAGCGTGGGCGGTGAGGAGCAGCAGCGTGCAGGAGAGGTAAGTGCTTTTTTATTTTATGAAACTTGGGGCTGATCTGAGGCAATGGGGGTGATGAGAATCATAATGGGGATATGAGAGGCATCATGGACAATGAGAAGCATCATGGATAATAATGGGGATGATGAGAGGCATCATGGATAATAATGGGGGTGATGAGAGGCATCATGGATAATAATGGGGGTGATGAGAGGCATCATGGATAATAATGAGGGTGAGGAGAGGCATTATGGATAATAATGGGGGTGATGAGAGGCATCATGGATAATAATGGGGATGATGAGAAGCATCATGGATAATAATGGGGATGATGAGAGGCATAATAGATGGTAATGGGGGTGATGAGAGGCATCATGGATAATAATGGGGGTGATGAGAGGCATCATCATGGATAATAATAGGGATGATGAGAGGCATAATAGATGGTAATGGGGGTGATGAAAGGCATCATGGATAATAATGGGGGTGATGAAAGGCATCATTGATAATAATGGGGGTGATGAGAGGCATCATGGATAATAATGGTAATGATGAGAGGCATCATGGATAATAATGGGGGTGATGAGAGGCATCATGGATAATAATGAGGGTGATGAGAGGCATCATGGATAATAATGAGGGTGATGAGAGGCATCATGGATAATAATGGGAGTGATGAGAGGCATCATGGATAATAATGAGGGTGATGAGAGGCATCATGGATAATAATGAGGGTGATGAGAGGCATCATGGATAATAATGGGGATGATGAGAAGCATTATGGATAATAATGGGGATGATGAGAGGTATAATAGATGGTAATGGGGGTGATGAGAGGCATCATCATGGATAATAATGGGAGTGATGAGAGGCATCATGGATAATAATGGGGGTGATGAGAGGCATCATGGATAATAATGGGGGTGATGTGAGGCATCAGGGATAATAATGGGGGTGATGAGAGGCATCATGGATAATAATGGGGGTGATGTGAGGCATCATGGATAATAATGGGGGTGATGAGAGGCATGGGGCTCTTATCTGAGGTCTGATTAGGGGTCATTTACATTGGGGTCTGAGCTGACGTCTGATTAGGGGTCTGATCTGAGAGAGGTCTTCTTAACATTGGGGGTCTGATTAGTGGTCTGACCCAGGTGTAATGAAAAATATGTTTTTCTTATTGTCCTCCTCTACAACTTAGGGGCGTTGTATAGGGCGAAACGTTGTGGAGTGAAAGAAGATGTAGTGTCGAGGATTTAGAAAGGTATGTTAAGATGGTTAGGAATACCCTTATTAAGTTAATAACAATGTACCTTCCTATATATTTTAAGTTTAAAGAATTTGGCTCTCAAAAGAAATTTTAATCGCTGTTTTGTTGATATTTGGCTCAGTTGACTAATACGTTTGCCCACCACTGTTCTAGGCCAAAGGTGGAAAATTTCAGCAATCAGTGTGTACTTGCTCAGTGCCAGTGCAGGGCCCTGGCTGTATGCACTCTGATTGCTGATGTAGTGGACCCACTAGAATGGGTCCGCGATCCGCGACATACAGCCAAAGATAGAACATGTTCTATCTTTTTGCGGAGTGGAGGCACGGCTCAGAGGCCCATGGAAGCACTTCGTAGTGCTTCTGTGGGCTTCATATCCAAGGCTCTGTACTGGAAAAAGATAGGGGGCATCCTATCTTTGTTTATATCTGGGAGATGTGGACCCATTCAAGTCAATGGGTCCGCATCCATTATACGGAGGGCACACGGCCAGTGCCAGGGTATCCAGAGCCTACTGGTGGCCTATTTCGTCACGAGATGTGGTAGCCTTTGTCTCAGCATGTGATGTTTCAGCAAGGGCCAAAGTACCCAGGAGACTTCCTTTGGGTCTACTTTTCCTCTTGCCGATTCCACAGAGACCTTGTGGGATCTCAATGGATTTCATTACTGACCTTCCGCCCTTCTGGGGGAAGACAGCTGTTTGGGTGGTCACTGATAGGTTCTCTAAAATGTGTCACATAATTCCATCGAAGAAACTTCCTGACACAAAAAATGGCTATCTTGTTTGTCTTCAATGTTCTCAAATTACATGGATTACCCAAGTCCATTGTCTCAGATAGAGAAGTTCAGTTCGTTTTGAGATTCTGGAGAGAATTTAGTAAGAGACTGTGGATCAAAGTGTCCATCTCATCTGCGTTCAGGGCCGGCGCTACCCTAAGGCAGACCAAGCAGCTGCCTTAGGGCGCAGAGAGGTGGTGGGCGGAAGAAATCACCTGAAAGTTGCGCTGCCAGCCGCTGGCCCCGGCCCAAAATGTAGCTTCGCTTGTGTTGCCAAAAATCCTTGCACCAGCCCTATCTGCATTCCATCTGGAGACAAATGGACAAACTAAAGGGTCAACCAGGTACTGAAGTAGTTTTCAAGATGCTTTGTGTCTGACTGTCAGAACAGATGGAAGAGGTTTCTGTCTCTAGAGTTTGCTATCAACAATCATATCAGCTCCTCTAGTGGCATCTTACCTTTTTATTATAATTATGGTTTTAAACCTCATTTTTCATCAATTTATGGGTTAAAGGGGCTATCCAGTATCTCCCCCAATGTGCTGGCCCCTCCGTGGGAATATACTTACCTCGCTCTCCGCTACCGGCAGTGCTCTTGGTCTCCACACCAATGCTGCTGCTTCTCACTGTACACGGATGTTATAGTAGTAATATTTTTGTACATAGGAGGCAGTGTTATAGTATTTATATTCTTGTACATAGCAGGAAGTGTTATAGTACTTATATTCTTGTACATAGGGGCAGTATTATAGTAGTTGTTTTTTGCAGTATTATAGTAGTTCTAATCTTGTAAAGCCCTTTATTTCTGATATGTACGGATTCTATACTGACAGGGAATGTTCCACAGGATTGGCGCATGGCAAATGTGGTGCCAATATTCAAAAAGGGTCCAAAAACAGAGCCTGGAAATTATAGGCCGGTAAGTTTAACATCTATTGTTGGTAAACTGTTTGAAGGTTTTCTATGAGATGCTATCTTGGAGTATTTCAATGAAAATAGGCAAATAACGCCATATCAGCATGGCTTCATGAGGGATCAGTCATGCCAAACTAATTTAATCAGTTTCTATGAGGAGGTAAGTTCTAGACTTGACAGCGGCGAATCAATGGATGTCGTATATGTAGACTTCTCCAAAGCATTTGACACCGTACCTCATAAAAGGTTAGTATATAAAATGAGGATGCTCGGACTGGGAGAAAATATCTGTATGTGGATAAGTAACTGGCTGAGTGACAGAAAACAGAGGATGGTTATTAACGGTACACACTCAGATTGGGGCACTGTCACTAGTGGGGTACCTCAGGGGTCAGTATTGGGCCCTATTCTCTTCAATATATTTATTAATGATCTTGTAGAAGGCTTGCACAGTAAAATATCAATTTTTGCAGATGACACTAAACTGTGTAAAGTAATTAGCACTGAAGAGGACAGTTTTCTGCTACAGAGGGATCTGGATAGATTGGAGGCTTGGGCAGAGAAATGGCAGATGAGGTTTAACACTGACAAATGTAAAGTTATGCACATGGGAAGGAATAATGCAAGTCACCTGTACATACTAAATCGTAAAACACTCGGTAACACTGACATGGAAAAGGATCTAGGAATTTTAATAAACAGCAAACTAAGCTGTAAAAGCCAGTGTCAGGCAGCTGATGCCAAGGCCAATAAGATAATGGGTTGCATCAAAAAGGGCATAGATGCCCGTGATGAGAACATAGTCCTACCTCTTTACAAATAGCTAGTCAGACCACACATGGAGTACTGTGTACACTTCTGGGCTCCTGTGAACAAGGCATACATAGCAGAGCTGGAGAGGGTTCAGAGGAGGGCAAATAAAGTAATAACTGGAATGGGGCAACTACAGTACCCTGAAAGGTTATCAAAATTAGGGTTATTCACTTTAGAAAAAAGATGACTGAGGGGAGATCTAATAACTATGTATAAATATATCAGGGGTCAGTACAGAGAACTCTCCTATCATCTATTTATCCCCAGAACTGTGACTGTGACGAGGGCACATCCTCTGCGTCTGGAGGAAAGAAGGTTTGTACACAAACATAGAAAAGGATTTTTCACGGTAAGAGCAGTGAGACTATGGAACTCTCCTCTTATCCAATCCAGTACTGAGCCACGCCCCCTGCACTGATCACATGACGGTGACATCACCCCAGGTCCTTAGTGTTGTCCAAGGTTCAGGTTCATTGAAGAATCCCCTTATGGATTCCAAATGCCGTTATGGTCCGTGGTAGCGGAATCCATAACGGGATTCTTCAATAACCCCAACCCGAACTTTGGACACCGAACTTAAAATGAAAGTTCGCTCAACTCTAGTTCTGAGCATTTTCACCCAGTTAGGCCACTTTATTCAATGATTCGTCCCTAGCTTACCCTGAAATAAGCCCTAGCTAGTGAATAGGGCGGTGGGAGCACTAGTCCTCCACTGACACATAGGGTAACAGCAGGGAAAGGACAAACAACACAAACAATCCCAGAAGGGAGACAACAATAGGAGTGAAGCGAAGATCCAACAGCTCCAGTTCCAACACCTCCACAGCAACTCCAACTCCACCAGAGGTCAGAATAAACGATCTGGAAAGAAGGTCAATATATGGCAACAAGGGAAGCAGAAAGAAAGAATATATAGTAGCTGGGAGCGGCTGACAGAGAACAGCTGAAAGGTAAAGCTACAGATTCCTAAATGGGACAAAAAGGATTGCAAACCTAAGCAGGAAAACCTGGACCAGAATCCATTCCCACAACTAGGTCATGGAGGGATCTCTTGAAACCGAGCAAGTAGCCACCCGCTGTGACCTTCTGATCCCAGGCACAACAGATTAAGCGATAGGTCATGACACCCTTGTGACAGACTGTAAGGAACAAGATTCTCTGGTCTAATAAAACCAAAATTAGACTTTTTGGCCTCAATTTTAAGCATTATGATGGGAGGAAACCAGGTTGTTAGGGGGATTACTACACTGTAGCCCCTTGCTGGCGAAGAGTTGTGTATAGCACAGGGAGAGGAAGGAGTCCAATGGCAGTGACACTGCTAGAAACAAGGTGCAGGTTTGAATGCAGTATATAACAGTGGGTCCGGCGTACAGCGGAAAATGGAATACAGAGAGGGATCCGGAGTGCTGGACTGGGAACAGGAGGGAGACCAGCTGGTCCCAGAGTGGGCTTTGAAGGCAGAAGCGTGGTTAAGAGGAGGCAGCGGTCGGTTCACAGGATCGTAGTTCAGGCAATGAAGGATGAGACAAAAATGTGGTCAGTAAGCAGGCAGTTCACAGGATCGTAGTTCAGGCAGTTGGGAGGAGGCAGAGCTTGACTATGGCTGAGAGCACAATAATCAGGCAAGGAGGAAGTGATGTCGTTGGCTTTAAATAGGGAGTGCATGGCTGAGGCTAGTTGAGCTGATTGCACTGGGGTCTGAGGTAGGACACCAAGGTCTACAGGAATGGAGCTGTTCAGAATGATGGGTAGCTCAGTCAGCAGAGCTCCTGCCTGGAATGCCGGAGGTTCCTGGTTCAAGTCCTGACAGTACTCCCCTTCTTCCAGGATGACCTCTGGGCATCCCCACGACCGGTCTGTCAGGATGCTACTAATAGAATTCTCTCATGAGTTTTTGAGCATGGATATTTTCCTCTGGTTCCCAAGAATTCTCGTCCGAGCCATAACCCTTCCATTTAATCAAATACTGCAATTTTTTGCGGTGTACTCTGGAATCCAAGATTCTCTCAACTATAAATTCCTCTGCACCAGACACTCTCACAGGTGGTGGAGGAGGCAAGTGATGGCTCGGAAAAGGATTTTTAACAAATGCCTTCAAGAGAGAACAGTGGAAGACAGGATGTACCTTAACAAAGTCAAGAAGCTCCAGTCGAAAGGTGACTTTGTTAATTTGGGTAGAGATTTTAAATGGTCCGATATATTTCTGACCCAAATTTGGAGAAGGAATTTTCAGTTTTAGATTTCTAGTAGACAGCCATACTTTGTCTCCAATACGAAAGGCAGGAGTTGGTTTTCGGTGTTTATCTGTTGCTAACTTAGAACGTCTCTGAGCCTCGTGTAAATTCTCAGTAATTTTTTTTTTTTACATTTCTGTAATGCAGTTAATCGTTCAGTTACTGCTGAAGAGATGTTGTGATTGGTAGAAGTGGAATGAAAACTGGATGAAGGCCTGTATAAGCAAAAAAGGGACTGTGAGCAGTTGAACCATGCTCGGAGTTTCTGTATGCAAACTAGGATGTGGAGAGATAGTCCATCCAATCATCTTGTAGACAAGTTATAAAACACCGAAGGTATTGTTCTAGAGTTTGATTGGTTTTTTCTGTCTGTCTGTTCGATTGAGGGTGAAAAGCAGATGATAAATTTATCTTTATCCCCAAGACAGAGCAGAAGTTTTTCCAGAACTTAGAAGTGAACTGTACACCTCGGTCTGATACCACGTCGTCAGGGATCCCATGTAAACGAAACACTTCCCAAATCATGAGCTTGGCAGTTTGTTTTGAGGAGGGAATTCCTCTAGTGGGAATAAAGTGAGCCATTTTAGTAAGACGGTCTACGGCAACTAAGATGATGGTGTTCATTCCCTTAGAAGGGGCAGATCAACCACGAAGTCCATTGAGACAGAGCCCCAAGGCCGAGAAGGAACGGGAAGAGGCTGCAATAAACCTAAAGGGGAGGAGCGTGGAGTCTTATTGTGGACACAAATCAGACATGAGGAGACATATCTTTTGACATCCTTCTTAAAATTTGGCCACCAAAAGGATCTGGTTAGAAGCTCTTGAGTCTTTTTAACTCCCAGATGTCCTTCCAGCTTTGAATCATGGTCTAGTCTTAGAACATCAAGTCGAGCTGCTTCTGGTACATATAACTGGTGATCTGATTGAATCCAATACCCATCTTTACAGCAGAGATTGACATTCCCTGTAGGGTGACTAAGGAAAGGATCATTCTCATAACCATCCTTGATTAAGCTTAACAGATCCCTTGAATGAGTGGCCCCTAAGAAGTTTTCCTGGTTTGGCTCTTATTTTCCTGGGTAGGTTCAGAAAACATTCTAGGTAAGGCATCTGCTTTGCCATTTTTAGAGCCTGGACGGTAGGTAATTACAAAATTGAACCTGGAAAAGATGATGATCTGTTAGAACGGTTACTGGGTTGTTGACCCCTTCCAAAAGATGTCTCCATTCAGAAATGGCTTCCTTAATTGCAAGCAATTCTTTGTTTCCGATATCATAGTTTCTTTCAGATGAGGACATTTTATCTCCTGAGCGCTATGACAGTACCGCACCAACTGCCGAATCAGAAGCATCGAACTCTACTGTAAATGGCAATTTGGGATCCGGGTGAATAAATATCGGTGCACGAATGAACAGGGACTTCAATTGGGTAAAGGCGTCCTTAGCCTCAGAGGTCCAAACAAAATGTACTGCCTTCTTAGTGAGTAGTGTAATTGGTTTTATAATTTTGGAGAAATTTCGAATGAATTTCCTGTAGAAGTTAGCAAAGCCAATGAATCTCTGTATATCCTTTACATTTCTCGGTGTTGGCCACTCAATTACAGCTTTAATTTTGTTAGGGTCCATTCTTAGACCTTTTGGGGAAATGATGTAGCCCAGAAATTGAATAGTTGTTTTCTCAAATTCACATTTCTCAAGTTTGATGTAGAGCTGGTGTTCCCTTAATCTTTGTAAAACATTGCAGACATCTTGTTGCGATGTTGTTCTAAATTCCTGGAGAAGATTAGGATGTCATCTAGATGCACAATTACAGTTTGGTCGAGCATATCCCTAAACATTTCATTAATAAAGTGTTTGAAGGTAGCTGGTGCGTTACACAGGCCAAAAGGCATAGCGAGGTATTCGAAGTGTCCATAGCGTGTTCTGAATGCGGTTTTCCATTCATCTCCAAGACGAATACGGACTAGGTTATATGCCCCTCTAAGGTCTAATTTAGTAAAAATCTTAGCAGTGCGAAGTCTCTCAAGGAGTTCTGAAATTAGAGGAAGAGGGTACCGTTTTTTTTACAGTGACGTTGTTAAGCCTCCTGTAATCAATACAGGGTCTCACGGTAGAGTCTTTCTTTTCTATGAAGAAAAAGGGTGCACCAGCTAGTGAGGTGGATGGTCGGATAAAACCTTTCTTTAGATCTTCATCCAAATATTTCTTTAAAGCTTTTAATTCAGGATCAGAGAAAGAATAAATACAGTTAGAGGGAATTTCTGCTCCAGGTAGTAATTCAATTGGACAGTCGTATGGACGATGGGGGAGTAGATTGTCTGCATTCTTTTTATCACAGTATTGTGAAGGTAGTAATTATTTTGCAGATTGTTCTGGGTTTAAGGTGTTTATTGGTAGTGAAGAGGTGGGTTGACTTAGGCAATTCAGCTGGCAGAATTCAGAAGGGAAGTGTACACGATGGTTTTCCCAGACAATGGATGGGTTGTGAGTTGCTAGCCAAGGAATTCCCAAAATTATTGGAAATTTGGGAGATGAGATTAATGAAAAATGAATATTGTCACTGTGATTAGGATTGATGAGGATTTCTAGTTCCACTGTATCTTGTGTTACTGGTCCTGAAGAAAGAGGTGATCCATCAACTGTTTCCATATCCATGGGTGTCATTCTTTTTAACAGAGGAACACAATTCTTTTGTGCGAATGTTATGTCCATAAAATTTCCCCCGCCCTGGAATCAAGCATGGGGGAACAGGGAATCTCCTGAGTTGCAGTTCTGATCAGAATTGGCAGCATGAAGTGAGATTTGGGAATTCTTGCTTGGTCCTCTTTCCACGCTAGAGGGGAAATAGAGTTTATTTCTGAATGGGAAGGATAGAAAATCTTTGGTTCCACTTGTTCTTCAATTTCCCTGATGGCACTTATTCTATAAACTTTATTTGGGCAATTAATCGCATAATGTCCTGGTCTTCCGCAGAAAAGACAGAGGTTTCCAGCGATTCATCCCTCCTTTTCTGCTGTAGTTAAAGATTTTCGTACGACGTCGATTTGCATTGGTTCAGATGAGAACTAAGGGTTACGAGGAGCTGGTTGACTAGGAGAGTAGGTTGGCCGATTTCCTAATGCCCAAAAATTTTCCCTTCTCCTTTCGGTAAGTCTCTGATCGACTCTGATACATAGTTGAAGAAAGTCCTCAAAATTTTCTGGTGCCTCAACTCTCGCAAGCTCGTCTTTTATTTGTTCCGAAAGACCTTGCCAGAACTGACTTCTTTGAGCAGCTTGTTCCAGGTGGTGTCCGCTACCCAGCGGCGGAAATCAGCAGTGTACTCCACCACTGAACGTCTTCCTTGTTGTAAGTTATGTAATTTGGCTTCCGGTTGGGGTAGTCAAACACAAGACTCATAGCGGATATAAAGTCATCTAGGTCCCTCAAAATATTACTGTTGGTTTCCACATATGGTGAAGCCCATGCAAGAGCCTCATCAGATAAGAGATTTATAATAAATAACACTTTATGTGATAGCCGTAACGGCGATCGCAGCCAACCGCAGGTCAATTCAGACGTGTGGTTTGTAGTGCATTCTGCGATCTCTGATCCCCGTGGTCTGTGACCGCGGGGATCAGAGACTTAACAATGCCCCAAATCTATAATTTACGGGCGGTGCGGCGGGCAGGCAATCCCCCGCCCGCCTCCACTGTATTCTTCCCTGGTGTCTAGTGGTTATAGCAGAGGGTCAGCACATTACTGACCCTCTGCTATAAACTGCTGACATCTGTTCTGTACAGATGTCAGCAGTTTAAACCCTTCCATACCGCGGTCCATACGGACCACTGTATGTAAGGGGTTAACAGGGAGGGAGCTCCCTTCCTCTCCCATCGGGGGCTGCAGTGCCCTTGCAGCCCCCGATTCTTAATGGGATCACAGAGGGAGGGAGCCCCCCTCCCTCCCCATCACCCTCTGCTGTGTTCTGGCAGCGGGTGATGGTTACCATGGCAGCAGGACGCTTTCAGAGGCGTCCTGCTTGCCATGGTGATGTAAGTCTAATCAGACTTCTAGGGCAGAATTCTGATCAGACTAAGTGTAAAAGTAAAAATACAGTACAGTACACTATATAGACTATATATTATTACCGTAAAAAACAAACAAAAAAATGGTGTAAAAAAGCCATTTTTTGTTACCTTACATCACAAAAAGTGTAATACCATGTGATCAAAAAGGCGTATGCCTCCCAAAATAGTACCAATAAAACCGCCATCTCATTCCGCAAAAAATGATTCCCTACATAGGACAATCTCCCCAAAAAATAAAAAATATATGGCTCTCAGACTATTGAGACACTAAAACATTTATTTTTTTCTCTAAAATGCTGTTATTGTGTTAAAGTAAAATAAATTTAAAAAAAGGAAACCTATTATGTATCGCCCGTCCGTAATAACCGGCTCTATAAAAATATCACATGATCTAACCCCTCAGGTAAAAACCGTAAAAAAAATTAAATAAAAAAAAGTAAAAAAAACATTTTTGTCACCTCACATCTTAAAAAAAAATAGTGCCAATCAAACCGTCATCTTATCCCACAAAAAATAATACCCCACATAGGACAATCGCCAAAAAAATTAAAAAAATATGGCTCACAGACTACGGAGACATTAAAACATGATTTTTTTTGTTTCAAAAATAATATTATTGTGTAAAACTTAAAATAAATAAATAAATAAAAAAGTATACATAATAGGTACCTGCTCTATAAAAAAAAACATGACCTAACCCCTCAGATGAACACAGAATTTTTTTTTTAATAAATACCGTGTCAAAAGTTATTTTTGTCACCTTACATCACAAAAAGTGTAATAGCAAGCGACCAAAAAGTCATATGCACCCCAAGATATTGCCAATCAAACCATCATCTCATCCTGCAAAAAATGAGCCCCTACATAAGACAGTCGCCCAAAAAAAAAATATATAGCTTTCAGAATGTGGAGACACTAAAAAATAATTTTTTTCAAAAATGCTTTGTTATGAAAAACTGAAGCAAAACCCCCCAAAAAGTAGTCATATTTGGTATTGTCGCATCCGTAACAACCTGCTCTATAGAAATAGCACACAATTTAACCTGTCAGATCAACAATGTAATTAACAAAAAATAAAAACGGTCCCAAAATGGCTATTTTTTGCAAATTTTCCATTTTAATCCAAAGTAAGGGTTAACAGCCAAACAACACTCAATATTTATTGCCCTGATTCTGTAGTTTGCAGAAACACCCCATATGTGGTCGTAAACTGCTGTTTGGCCAAACGGCAGGGCATGGATGGAAGGGAACAGAAACACAAGGGGGGGTCAGTCAGCACGTCCCTGTATGCAGGTGCACGTAGCTATGGCACATATACATACAAACAAAAAAATGCAACAGCACTCTGCAACCAGAACTCTGCCCAAGATAGAAGCTATAAGAGGACATTAGTGTACGTTTTGATCAAAAGGTAATAAGCCACTCGCCACGCCAAGGCTGTCCCGTCCTAACGCTAAATCTGACCTGTTATGGGCCATGACAGCCACATAAATTCCTCCTAACGCTGAATCTTACCTGTTATGGGCCATGACAGCCACATAAAATACAGGGAGTGTGGGCCCAGCATGCATGCTGGGATAAACCATACTTATTAACCCTTTCTGGTGCTGTAACAGCCTCCATTAGATCCAGGGATGCAGGTACCAACATGCATGCTGAGCCCACTGTGCACTCCTCCTGGAGCCAGATGGCTACTAGCAGGTACTGTGAATGCACATTCAGCTTTATACTCACTCTGATTAAAACCATCCTCTAGGGCAGACAAACTAGTCAGGTGTGCACGACTGAAAAGGAGGTTGCCACACCTCCAACACATACTAAACAGAAACACAAGGGGGGGTCAGTCAGCACGTCCCTGTATGCAGGTGCACGTAGCTATGGCAATTATACATACAAACAAAAAAATGCAACAGCACTCTGCAACCAGAACTCTGCCCAAGATAGAAGCTATAAGAGGACATATGTGTACGTTTTGATCAAAAGGTAATAAGCCACTCGCCACGCCAAGGCTGTCCCGTGAGTGGTCCTAACGCTAAATCTGACCTGTTATGGGCCATGACAGCCACATAAAATCCCCCTAACGCTGAATCTTACCTGTTATGGGCCATGACAGCCACATAAAATCCTGGGAGTGTGGGCCCAGCATGCATGCTGGGATAAACCATACATGGATGGAAGAGAACGCCATATGGTTTTTGGAAGGCAGATTTTGCTGGGCTGTTTTTTTGACTATGTCGTCCCATTTGAAGCCCCCCTGATGCACCCCTACAGTAGAAACTCCAAAAAAGTGACCCCATTTTGGAAACTACGGGATAAGGTGGCAGTTTTGTTTGTACTATTTTAGGGTAAATATGATTTATTTTTCGTTGCTCTATATTACACTTTTTTTCAGGCAAGGTAAGAAAAAATAGAAATTCTGACATTTCATCTCCGTTTGCCAATAACTCTTGTGGAACACCTAAAGTGTTAACAAAGTTTGTAAAATCGGTTTTGAATACCTTGAGGGGTGTAGTTTTTTAGATGGAGTCACTTTTATGGAGTTTCTACTCTAGGGGTGCATCAGCGGGGCTTCAAATGGGACATGGTGTCAAAAAACCAGTCCAGCAAAATCCGCCAACCAAAATCCATATGGCGTTCCCTTCCTTCTACGCCCTGCCGTTTGGCCATACAGAAATTTACGACCACATATAGGGGGTTTCTGCAAACTACAGAATCAGGGCAATAAATATTGAGTTTTGATTTTGATTGTTAACCCTTGCTTTGTTACTGGAAAAAATGGATTAAAATGGAAAATTTTCCAAAACGTTTTTCTCCATTTGCCATTAACTCTTGTGGAAAACCTAAAGGGTTAACGAAGTTTGTAAAATCAGTTTTGAATACCTTGAGGGGTGTAGTTTCTAGAATGGGGGTCATTTTTGGGTGGTTTCTATTATGTAAGACTCACAAAGTGACTTCAGACCTGAACTGGTCCCTAAAAAGTGGGTTTTTGAAAATTTCTGAAAAATTTCAAGATTTGCTTCTAAACTTCTAAGCCTTGTAACGTCCCCAAAAAATGAAATGGCATGAAATGGCAAATGATCGATACATTTTACCAGTGTCATGAAGTACAATATGTGACAATGCTCGTTTCCATGGTTACAGACCCCCCTACAATTCATCACTGGTGGTCATGCTTGCACACTATAGTAAAAAGCATCAGCCTCTCTGGTGGCTGGGACCATGGGAGCTCACATAGGCTAGTGCTTTATCCTATAGTGTGCAAGCATGACCACCACTGATGGATTGCAGGGTGGTCGTAACCATGGAAACGAGCAATGTATAATGTGATGGAAAAATGAATCCAGCCAGCACAGGAGACAATATGGACAATCACAATACATTAGTAAGTGGCTTGTATTAACTTTCTCTACATGATAAATCCAACTTACTGAAGTGAGATAACCCCTTTAAGACCACGTTCCCTTGATTATGGGGGTCCCAGCAGTCAGACCCCCACCAATCAGACACTTATCATCTGTCGTGTCATAGCTGTTTCACCTTTTCACATTCTCTATCCTTAAAGGTTTTCTTTGGATGTAAAAAAAAACTATTAAATAAAAATTTAAAATATGTGTCAAACTAAGGCCTCATACACATGACCGTTGTTTGTTATAGTAGTTATATTCTTGTACATAGGATGTAGCATTACAGTAGTTCCATTCTTGTATATATGAGGTAGTATTATAGCAGTTATATTTTTTTACATATGGACAGTATTATAGTGGTTATGTTCGTGTACATAGGAGGCAGTATTACAGTAGTTATATTCTTGTACATAGTTGGCAGTATTATAGTAGTTATATTCTTGTACATAAGAGGCAGTATTATAGTAGTTATATTGTTTTATATAGGGAGCAGTATTATAGTAGTTATATTCTTGTACACAGGATCAGTATTATAGTAGTTATATTTTTGTACATAGGGGGCAGTATTATAGTAGTTATATTCTTGTACACAGGATCAGTATTATAGTAGTTATATTCTTGTACACAGGGGTAGCATAATAGTCATTATATTATTGTACATAGGAGGCAGTATTATAGTAGTTATATTCTTGTACATTGGTAGCAGTATTATAGTAGTTATATTCTTGTACATAGGAGGCAGTATTATAGTAGTTATAGTCTTGTAGACAGGGGCAGTTTTACAGTACTTATATTCTTGTATATACAGTAGGAGCAGTATTATAGTAGTTATATCCCTGTACATAGGGGGCAGCATTATAGTAGTTGTATTCTTGTACATAGGAGGTAGTATTATAGTAGTTATATTCTTGTACACAGGATCAGTATTATAGTAGTTATATTTTTGTACATAGGGGGCAGTATTATAGTAGTTATATTCTTGTACACAGGATCAGTATTATAGTAGTTATATTCTTGTACACAGGGGTAGCATAATAGTCATTATATTATTGTACATAGGAGGCAGTATTATAGTAGTTATATTCTTGTACATAGGTAGCAGTATTATAGTAGTTATATTCTTGTACATAGGTAGCAGTATTATAGTAGTTATATTCTTCTACATAGGAGGCAGTATTATAGTAGTTATAGTCTTGTAGACAGGGGCAGTTTTACAGTACTTATATTCTTGTATATACAGTAGGAGCAGTATTATAGTAGTTTTATCCCTGTACATAGGGGGCAGCATTATAGTAGTTGTATTCTTGTACATAGGAGGTAGTATTATAGTAGTTATATTCTTGTACACAGGATCAGTATTATAGTAGTTATATTCTTGTACACAGGGGTAGTATAATAGTCATTATATTCGTGTACATAGGAGGCAGTATTATAGTAGTTATATTCTTGTACATAGGGGGCAGTATTATAGTAGTTATATCCATGTACATAGGGGGCAGTATTATAGTAGTTATATTATTGTACATAGGAGGTAGTATTATAATAGGTGTATTTTTGTACATGGGGCAGTTTTATAGTACTTATATTCTTGTACATACAGTAGGAGCAGTATTATAGTAGTTCTGATCTTGTACATAGGAGGCAGTATTATAGTAGTTACTGTATAAGATTAGTGTTGGAGCAGTATTATAGTAGTTATAAGATTAGTGTTATAGTTATTTTATTGTGCATAGGGGGACAGTTGTAAAGTAAGTATATTCTGAACCATAGGCAGCAGTTTTCTACTTTATATACAGACTGATATCAAAATTGTGCCGTCAGCACCAATAATTTATGATCATTTGTTAATTTCCCTCTAAGTGATGTAATCAGTTTTAATAACTGGATGAGACATAACTGCACCTTCCAAATGATGACTTAGACGTTTTGACCCAAGTGATGCCATCACCCTCTCCGCTATCTGATCTTCAGGTGAGACACTCCATCCTCATCCTCTCACATGTTCATACAATGCTGATCGCGCCGATCCGGGCACACACTGCGGCTGCCATCCCCGCGGGGTGCCCTGTGGGCTCAGACTGGCAGCAGCTGGCACTGCGCCCAGCCTTGTTGTGTATACCACCCGGACAGCGATGTCATATGATTCCAGCTGCCCTAGAAACAGCGCAGGAGGCTGGCTCCACAGAGCAGGGCATCACCAGCCTCGGTCATTCACCAACGGAACGTAAAGGAGGACCCCCACCCCTCGTGTCCCCCATTATGTCATCCTCCTCCTGCGCTCCCCCTCCTCTCTAGCATCTTGCTGTGTCTCCCTCCTCTCCCGAGCACTCCTTCCCCCCTCCCTGCCCAAACTCACTCCTCCTCCTCCTCATCCCCGGTACCGCATTGCTGTGGTGCAGGGGTGACTGCATTGCGCTGGGGCCGTCAATAGGTGGACCCCCTCCCGGAGAAATAAAACTGGCTGATCTGGAGCCGGCAGCCCCTGCTGTCTGAGAGCTCCGCCACAGGTAAGAGCTCCCCACTTTCAGCCTGCAGCCCCCCAATGGCTTACACCCCACCTCAGTAGCCACCCCCTGGCCTGCAGTCCCTAGAAGTTGTGAGCACCCACCCCTTGTCCCCTGTCTAGAGTCCCACACCCCCTCTTGTCCCCTGTCTAGAGTCCCACACCCCCTATTTCTTACCTTCCTACTGCATTAACCCCTGAAGACCCCCCAAAAAACTTCCTTTAAGCCCCCCCATATCAGCCACTTTTTCTGTAGTACATGATAAGTTCATGTAGCCCCCTTATCTTGCCCGCCCCTAGTCACACCTGTGTAGCAGAGTCCCCATGCTTCCTTTCTAGGTCGGAGCCCCCCCTTTAATTTGTGGGTGTATGGGGGGAGGTGGGGGCAGGTTAGTATGGGGGCGGCAGATGGTTTGTAACTGTTTGAAGGATGTGGGACCTCTGTGAAAGGGACTTTTTATCTGTGGCGTAATGTAAAATCCATCAAAGGCGAGAGGAGAGAAGAGGGAGGGAGGGGGGTCCCTGCCCAACGCAGGACGGATAGATCCACAGTATCCGCACACACATAGGATGGATGGATATACGGTATATATATATATACGGGTGTAGCAGGGTGAATTGTCATCTTCTATATCATAAATGGGTTCCTTTTGCAGTCCTATGTAAAATTGCATGTAGCGTGTGATAGTATCTGTGTTGTATAGCTCTGTATGTGTAGTATCCATGGGAAATACTAGCGCATTGGGATCAAGCGGGCATATCGGTATCACCATGGTATATTCTCGGCAGTTTTACATAGGACTGCAGGCACGTATACTTAATGTAAACTCGAGGGGCATTTACGGGGAAAAAAACTGAAACAGTTAACTGACAAAGTCATCACTGCTACATCTGTGATAGCTAGCCATGTATAAGAAACACGTAGCATAGTGCCCATGGCATGTTAACCCTTGCATTGCTGCCCCAGATCGAGAGCGTTTCTCCGGCTGATCGTTCGTAGCGAGGATTGACTGTATCTGGGCAGAAAGCACTCAGAAGTGACACCTACATGGCCGTGCATACAGATGTGGTAGACTTGAGTTTGTTGGCACAGCTCCTGACGGCGGTTTTACATAGGACTGCACATGACAGATTCAGCTCTGCTGCATCTGCAGTCCAGACCGTTGCGGGAGGGTACATTTAAATGCAGGTCTTGTCTCCCTTTGGATATACTGTCCCCTGATGATCTGATCTGCTGTAACTTACACCCCCTGCCCCTCCTTCTACCTGGCACCCATCTGCTTTCAGGCTGCCCTTGGCATTGTGTGTCTGCTCTGGGTGAGGGAGCTCAGGTCTATAATGGACTCAGTGATCTGGAACATGGGAATTGATTGCTGCCCCATTAGATGCCAGGGCATAGCAGGGAGGCAATGGTTATACTGGTAAATATCCGTAATAACACTAAAGACCCTGAACTCGAAAACCAGTAATTCTCCAATCCTTGAGTCGTTCCTTTCTGTCACCATTTCAATTTTGCTATGACCGATACTCACTGGTATTTACAGCACCAATCTCATTTTTGACACAGCTTTCCCAGGCTCCGGAAAAGCATATCTGCCCAGTTATACCATGATATTAGGGAAAGGAGCATCACTGTGCCACTGGGCAGACTGGTCATTCAGGAACCTGGGAAAGTTGAGCCACCTGCAACCATTCTAGAAGCTGCACTGGGGCCATATTGATTGTCACCAAACTAAGACCAGTTTAAAGGGGTTTTCCTAGATTTTTTAACTGGTGACCTATCCTCTGGATAGATCGTCAGTATCTGATCTATGGGGGTCTGACACCCGGGACCCCCGCCGATCAGCTGTTTGAGAAGGCACTGGCACTCGTAGTAGCGCCGCGGCCTTCTCACACCTTTGCCTAGGCCACGTAGGCCATTATAGGCCAGAGGAAATCTTAGAAAACCCCTTTAAAAGAACTGGAATCTTTTTATCAAAGTCTGCCTAGATTCTTTTTACTGATGTTATGTACGACTGGTGCTTTATGAATTGGAGGTATGATAATGGATATCTGTCCTTCAGATACCCTCACCCCGCTACTGAGCATAACCCCCAGGAGGATGGGGAAGGAGAAGACCCACATCAATATTGTGGTCATTGGCCACGTGGATTCCGGCAAATCCACCACCACTGGCCACCTGATTTATAAATGTGGAGGCATTGACAAAAGGACTATTGAGAAGTTTGAGAAGGAGGCAGCTGAGGTGAGTTCATCTAACAAATTATGTTGATATCAAGTAAAGAAAAAAATAACCTGACCTGGAATATTCTGGACTATGGGGTGGTTTTAGAAAATGTATAAAATGTACCCATAGGGGTGCCTTGCCCCATGTAATGATATGTCTTAGTGAGGTTGCCATGTTTCCTGATATTGACTGGTTGGGCAACACCAGTGTGTTACATACTGTAGTAGTGGAATTTCTTTAATGCCTATCCTTGGCTACTTGAAGACATTGACCAGGGTCTCATTATGGTTTGTGTCGGTCCCTAGACAAATTGCTTGGGGTGGGGTAATTTTTCTTCCCCCATTTGATACATTATCTAACCATAAGCCTCATCAAGAGAGGGTCTATGCTGGGAGTAGGTAGGTTGTCCACTGGAGGATAGATAGTTTATATCCTAGTGTCCAAGTGGGGAGGGTGCTCTATGTTATCTGGGGCATGGTGATGATATTATGTCTGGGTTGGACCCTCATGGTAGAGTTTTGACCAGGCTTTCATTGCGCCTAGTGCCCTACAGTAGCTTTAATCCAACTTGACTGAATCCGCCACATATGTAGGAACCTTCTATACTATTTAGGTCAGATCAAGACGTCTTGTAATAATTGCATTATCTATTATGCATGAGGGACAGGTAACTGAGGATTTTGCGGGAGGAGCTCCTCTGATGCTCATATCAATGGATTAACAATGTGGAGCATGCTGCAGGGGGATGCATGTATGTGGGTGGTCAGATGAGAGTAGTAGTACTCACGGTTCTGATGCCCCCTGGGCTCATGCAGTGAAGTGGAAGGGTGCACCTTTTTTCCTGTGAGGCACTCCAGTCCTGGGGTCCATCTGCCTGATGGTGGTTGAGGTGCCCTTGGTGTTGGAGGTGTTGAGGTGCAAGGCAGGGTCCCGGTTTGTGACGCCAGCACTTTTCAGTGTAGTTGTGCAGAAAGCAATAAGGAGGCAATTCTGCAGCAGAATAGTTCTGAAGCATTCAAATGAAAATGGATCAGGATAGTTTTTAGCATGCAATGGACTGGCAGATGATCACAAATGCAACTTCCACAGATGTTACAGGTTTCTTGGCTGCACAGTTAGTTGATAGGGCAAAGTGTCTCTTTAAAGTAGTCTTCCTTACTCACACTTCACTAGCTAACTTGTACATATAAGCATCCAGAGGTAGCATGTAATGCAACCAATAAAGCGGTTCCCCCTAATGGCAGGCAAACTCTTTGCTCCTTTTTTGAACAGGTTGCTCTGCTTATGCGCTGCCGCAAAGTCCACTTTGGGATATAGGTGTTTTTCACAGTGGGCCAAACTGTTATTAAGTATGCTCAGGTACCGGAGTCAACTCCTGAACCTGAATGCTGTAGTCAATAAGTCCTTTTAGACAGGTTATCTCTACTGGGTTTTCTCTACACCCCTGTGTTACATCTGTCCGTGCTCTTGAAATTGTTCTCTTTAGCCCAGCTCTGGATGGATCTGGGTCCAGACTGGCTCAAGAGGCAGCAACATGTGCTCCTCTCACTACTGAGCCTAAGCTCAAGACCATTTGAACCAACTCTAGAATGTTCCTCCCTAACTATATATAGAGGGTGACACCAGCACCATCTAGTGATCACTGTGTATATGGTCTACTTGTACCTTGTGCAAATACAAGCAATATATATTTTAAAGCAAACACATTTTTAACTCTGTCTTTTGCACTTTGCAGTGTACCGCTGCTCTGGAGCAGGGTGCCGCAAATGATGATGGGTCCAACTTCAGATTGTTCTCCTTATTGAAATAACATAGATTTATTTTGGAATATAGATTTTTTTTGGGAAAAGCTCTATTCTAAAATATTGGTACCATATTTATGCTGTGTCCAGCCTCCGCTGATCAGGCCATAGATGGGGGGACGGACTCCCAAACGCCCTTACCACTAATATATAGAATATATATACTAGTCAACTAGACAGGCTTAAGTGGCATGAAATCTGGCTAAGGATTTCTCCTGCCCACAAATATAATCAGTTCCAGGTTGACAGCCACTAATGACTATCATTACAGCTCCCAGTGTTGTCACTCTGCTTTCCTAGGCTCCTGAATGGCAAATATAACTAGTGCTGCAATGACAGATTCCTAGTTACCATTTCACTGCACTGTTAGACAAATTTGCCATTCAGGAATTTTGAAAAGCGAGATGAACATTATAAACTCATCATCTAGTAGACTAAGAGGCAACTGAAGAGAGGAGGATGACTCAGGGAATTGGATTCTCTCCCGGTGTCATGCTCTGCCAGCAGAGAAAGATGCAAGATTGCAGTAGGGGGTATTATAATCCTGTGCAGAGCCGCAGTGGGCATCCAGAGACTGCTGAAATGATCTAATTCTCTGTATGGGGCTGACTCAGCCATCGGCCCTCTGGAGGTTCTGTTGAGATACAGATGGTGATGGCTCATTGGGAGCGTTGTGCTCTGGAGATGGAGCCCCGAGATGATGATCAGGAGCAGCTGAGGAGTGGAGGCCGCGCAGAACGCCACCTCTGCCAGAGTTTAATTATAGCTGATCTGAGCTGGCAGGCTCCATTTTCTCTGTGCATGCAGAGGGCACATTGTCCTATCAGAAACACACAGCTGGGAAATGGAGACGCTCTATTGGAACAGACATGGGGGTATCGCTGCTCTTAACCCGTTGCCACCCAAAGACAATGCATGATCAATCCAAAGATGTTTAACGGGTCAAGCATCAGTTTAATTATATTTATTATGCCAGTACACTCTGCAGAAAAGATTACAGGAGCAATAAACCTAATGGCACGGCCATCATGTCCTAACTGTAATAATAAGGTCTTCCACTCTGTAACTGTTATGCCCTCCCTGCTACCATCAGTGTTGAACTGGCCCACCAGAGCACCAGTGAATCCTCCGGTGGGCCCAGGTTCTGATACCATTGTGGTCCCCAAAGGTCCAGGAGAAAAAAAGACATTTGGAGCTGCATTTGGAGACAATAACTTGGCACCAGGGTCTATATCTTTTAATCAAAAGCCCTTAGACTTTATTGTGGTTAGGCTCAAGAATAATTTCCTCTAGTGGGCCCAAGGAACCCCAGTCCAATCCTGGCTACTATCATGTCCTGACTGAAACCATCATGTCCTGACTTTTACCATTAAGGGTACTTTCACACTAGCATTTTTCTTTTCCGGCATAGAGTTCCGTCGTCGGAAAAAAACTGATCAGTATTATCCCCATGCATTCTGAATGGTGAGAAATACGTTCAGTAAGCATCAGGATGTCTTCAGTTCTGTCTTCAGTTCAGTATGTAAACTTTTTTAGACGGGAAAAATACTGCAGCATGCTACAGTATTATCTCCGTCTAAAATTCCGGAACACATGACAGAATGCCGGATCCGGCATTAATTCCCATTGACTTGTATTAGTGCCGGATCCGGCATTACAAATACCGCAACGACGGATCCGTCCTGCATGCGCAGATCGGTAAAACTGTGAAAAAATAATCCAGACGGATCCATCTCTCCGTCTGAAAATGGAGAGACGGATCCGCACTTGCAATGCATTTGTGAGACGGATCCGCATCCGGATCCTCGTCCAAATGCTTTCAGTTGTCATGCGGTATGACGGATCTGGCGGGTAGTTCCGGCGACGGAACTACCTGCTAGATCCTCACACCGCAAGTGTGAATGTACTCTAAGCTTTTACTGTAACCTTCAGGCCCTCACTGCAGCAATCAAGTATTTAATGTAACCATCATGTCCTCTCTGTAACCTCATCTCCTCACTGTAGCCATGATGTTCTTACTGTAACTATCATTTCTTCACTGTAACCATCATGCCCTCCCTGTAGCCATCATGTCCTTAATTTAGCCATCATTGCTTCACCGTAGCCATCATGTCCTCACTGTAACCATCATGTCCTTACTCCTTAATGTAGCCATCATGTCCTCACTTTAACCATCATGTCCTCACTGTAACCATCATGGTCTCATTGAAACCAAGATGCTCTGACTGTAACCAGCTTGCCCTTACCCTAACCATCATGATCTCACTGTAACCAAAATGCTCTTAATATAAGCATCATACCAGTGTAATCATCCACCACTGTCCATATGATTTTACACCACTCTATCAGATTTTTGATACTCCTAAGCGCTTTTTGATTCAGTACTGCCATTGTCAGTATTTTAGTACTAACCTGCACTGTTGCCTCACTTAAAGGGGTTGTCTTATCATAGACAATGGGGGCATATTGCTAGGATATGCCCCCGTTGTCTTATAGGTGTGGGACCGCACCCATATAGAGAACGGAGCCCCGAAAGTGAAGGAGGGTACACAGCGCATGCGCAGCCGCCCTCCTCTCATTTTCTATGGGGCCGGCGAAAACAGCCAATCGCTGGCTCGGCTACTTCCATCGAGCCCATAGAAGTGAATGGGAGCGGTGGCCGGTCATGCGCGGTGCGCTCCCATTCACTTCTATGGGGAGCCAGCTTGGTGGTGGCCGGAACGAAGTCCTCCAGCCACCACCTTGCGGGGCTCTGCTCCCGATATAGGTGCTGGTCCTAGCGATATGCCCCCATTGTCTGTGATGAGACAACTCCTTTAATAGCAGGTCCGACTGAGAGAACCTTGTGCATTGCATTACTCGGCGCACGCCATGTTATGATCCTGGTGAATGACAAGGAGGGGTTCTGCAGTGACGCCTGGAGAGGGTTAGGAGCTGCCGGAGCACACCTGTGCTAAGAATCGTCCGGGGTCCTTAATGTAGTCTCCTGCTTCACAGGTGGGGTTGGAGGAAGCGCCGATCCCAGCTCTTAACCCTTTGATCACGCTAGAGTCCATACTACAGCATGATCAAAGGGGACTCCCCCTCTGCAAACCAGCAGCAGCATAGAGGAACATTGAGGTTTATGTAACTCATTAAGCCCAATGTTGCCATTAAGTGAGATAAATTATGGCGGTCAGTTATTATTGACAAACCACACCAATGCCCACGTTGTACCCTCAGGATACTACACATTTATTTACAAAAAGGTCACATAGACCTACTAAATCCTTTTAGGGGTTGCAACATAGATATTAAAATGTAACCTTTATTATATTTTTATAAAAGCTGATACATTTATTTATACACCCAGTCCCATTAACATTATCAGGGAAGGAATCAGATAGTCCACTCAATACTGAATGTGTGTAATCCTCTTTTACTTGGAGGTACTGCTTATGGCTGCAGTTCACTTTGCTGTGTTATAATGTGTGCATCTGCCATAGGTTAATGCATATGGTCTTCTACATTCCTATCAGGAATCCAGCGCATTCGTTGCTCAACATTGTGCTTGATGGCAACCTACAACTTTGTTACAACACTGGAATGTGTAGCCAATTGCTCACTCTTTGAAGCTTCTTGGCAGTCAGATTCTGATTGTAAGTCAGTGTTGCAACAATGTGATTGTATAATAGAGCAGATTTCTATTTGCTCCTACTGCACTTATATTATGGCGCTGGAACCACTTGACTAATTCCTATGTTTGTGCACACATGCTTTGTCACACTATGGCTCATGAGAGAGGAAATAGATTCCTACAAAATTACCAGGGAATGGTTCCCCTATTTTATCGTAAAGGGGACGCCTACTGCTCACCCCTCTTTACTATGAGCCATATCACACCAACTTTCTCAGCCACGCAGATACACGCTGTTTAACGCTTACCAACCACACATTCATTCATACAATTGTAATTCGGTCCCTGTCTAAAAGCCAGCAGCCACCACGATCCGTGCCTCCTAAACCCCTAAAAGGATTTAGCAGGTCTATGTGACATTTTTGTAAATAAACAATTATTATTGAGACACATGGTGTTATTGAAAGAGTTTTCAGAGACTTTTATTGTATCTGATCGATGGGGTCAGATACCCGGGACCACAATCAGCTGTTTCAGAAGGCACCAATGCTCGCAGTAGCACCATGGCCTTCTTGCAACTTACCAATCTAGGCTATGTGACATCACGTTTCTAGGCTCAGCTCAGCCCTATTTAAGTGAATGGGGCTGAGCTGCAATACCAAGCAAAGCCAATGGACAGCACTGTGTCTGGTGAGCAGAGAGAAGGCTGCGGCGCCATTGGAATACCCCTTTAACGTTAGTACCTCCATGTGCCTCACATTAATATAATTAAGTGACTCCATCAGGTACCTCCTCACGTAATGGGCAATATAAGGCATCATACCACCTAACTTTTTGGATGGGCAAAGAGGGGCACTTACTACTTGTGTATGTGTAAGATCCAATCACTGGTTGTGAGGCACGTCATGGCTGCAGCCCTTGATTGACTGATCAGCCTCCCAGCCATATCCTGCCATTTCGAGGCAGTAATAGGAAGTGAGGTACCTCAGAACTAAAGAGTCAGGGAATCTGTAACAAATCTGGGTCAGCTTTTATCTTGCACAGGAATACCTCATTCAAATTGTACCAAATATTAAATTAAATATAGTGTATGAAATATAATATATATTATATATATATATATATATATAAATATGTAATAAATATAATAACAAAACATATAAGTATATCAACGTAAAATAACGATATAATAAATATATAACATGAGGTCTAATATACAGGTAGATACCAGTCAGATTTCCTTTTGGAGCAATTTACTACTTTACTATTCACGCAACATTTTTTTCCTTTGTCAAAGAGAGGGATATTTAAGGAGCAAAAAGGGACAGGGGGACTTGTGCAAATAAAAAAAAAGAGGGACTCTTAGGAGGTACGTTAATGGGTGAGTACATGATGAGGTTACATACCATTAGGGCTCATGCACACGGCTGTGTGCCGGCAGGGCCCGTGCTGCGGACCGCAAATTGCGGTCTGCAATGCATGGGCACGACCGTGGGGCAGCTGCATGCGGGTAACAGACCCATTCACTTGAATGGGGTCCGCGATCCGTATCTGACGGTGCGCACCGCAAAAAAGTAGTGCATGCACTACTTTTTTGCAGTGCGGAGGCACAGCTAGAAACACCACGGAAGCACTCCGTAGTTCTTCCGTGGGGCTTCGATCCGTGCCTCCTTTCCCCATCTCCGTGATTGTGGACCCATTCAAGTGAATGGGTCCGCGGTGCAGGGTGCACACGGCCAATGCCAGTGTATTGCGGACCCCTGTATGTGGGCCGCAATATGGCTATGGCCGGGAAACAGCCGTGTGCACGAGCCCTTATTATGAAGCACCAGGAGGTTCAAAATGAATAACGCCATGTGCCTCACATGAAAGGGGTTCTCCAGGCTTTTAATATTGATGATCTATCCTGAGGATAGATAAATAAGGTAGTGACCACAGCACTCTTCCCTTAAATGGCTTTTGTGGGTGCACGTCCCCGGATTGGTCTCCCTCCACCTGAAGACCCGTGTATACTTTTTGTCGTATATACTGTAGTAGGAGACAGAATGCCAATAGATTTATTTGATTGCTTCCTTTATTTAATTCATTTTAATTGGTTTTCAACACCAGTTGTAGTACATATTATTGCAAAATATTCATCAGTGCAACATTTCGGGCCCATTTAGTGGGTGCCGTTTTTCAAGCTCATCTGATGCTTGGCCACGTGTTCGAGCCTCGGATCAGCTTGAAAAAGGGCACCCACTAAAAGGGCCCGAAACATTGCACTGATGAATATTTTTTACTGATGAGTACTATCCCTAGGATAGGTCATCAATATCACATCGGTGGGGATCCCACACCCGGCACCCCCGCTGATCAGCTGTATGAAGGGAAGGTGCACGCAGTGTACACGTGCCGTCTCCCGTCACTCTTCCTGCTTGCTGCTGCTTTGCTATAGACATAGCAGCAGTGAGCAGGAAGAGAGACGGGCACGTGAACACTGTGCGCGCCTTCCCTTCATACAGCTGATCAGCGGGGATGCCGGGTGTCTGAGGATAGGTCATCAGTATTAAAAGCCCGGAGGAGTATTATTTTAGTATCCAGAATTGTGATACTGCACTTGGTATCGTAATTGAAGTCCAATATTTTGGTATCGTGAAAAATCCGATGTTAAAGATGCTCCGGATTTAACAAACAGTGTGTGATATATTGACTGATTTGGTGCAAAACACAGCAACGTAGAGTGATGCAGGCCATACTACAGATTTTTTGCGTTGATATTGGCTGAAGGGAGTGGGTTTGGCTTGCCATGGGACGGCACTGCTGCAGCCATAGCTGCCGCTTTGACATCCGGGACCGGAGGGGCCTCAGGAAGGTGAATTTGTTTTGGTTTCAGCTCTGGAGCCTGCAGAAGTGCAGCTAAGGAGTATAATCATTTAGTTACAACATTTTCAACTAAAATTCGAAAATCACCAGTGTCTATAAGTTCTGGAGTAATTTCTTACTTGTCAAAATTCTGTTTTGTTGGGTGCTTTATAATCCAGGGGTGTGGGACAGTTTGGTGAAACCTGTATGAGACTACTTTGTATTCTTTGTATTCCTAGTTATGTCATAGTAACTTCATTGTAGTGCATCTTCACTTCTATGGCCTTTCATAGATGGGTAAAGGCTCCTTCAAGTACGCTTGGGTTCTAGACAAATTGAAAGCAGAAAGGGAGCGAGGTATCACCATTGACATCTCCTTGTGGAAGTTTGAGACCACCAAATATTACATCACCATCATTGATGCCCCTGGACATCGTGACTTCATCAAGAACATGATCACTGGAACATCTCAGGTGAGTGGAGACCTTGACCAGTCCAAAATAAGGGGCAGACATAGACAATACAGGACTTCTATTCAAGAACAGCATGCATGCTATCTACTTTTGCACAATGTGTTTCCAGAGCAACGTGTTTATTACAGAAAGTATCAAACAAAACCTACTATTAGAAATTTTAGACTATGCTCTACTGCCATGATAAAGGGATTCGGCAGAGGGAGAAGCTATGGTCATAAATGAAGAAACATGGATATCCAGGAGCTTATCCACCCCATGGCCTCTATGCTCATGGTAACAGATTTTCTTAGTGACTTGTAACCCATAATATACAGTATATCTTCACCTTCAGAGAGCATCTTACCCTGTTTGAAGGTGCCCTCCATTTTCAAAGAACACCCCTCAGCCCTAAAGGAACACAAAACTGAGTTATAAAAGTAAAAAGATGATAATCTTGCCCTCCATGCAAATCGAGTTATCTCATCAAGTAAAGCACTTTACCTGTCCTTGTGGCTGTAGATGCTCCCCATCACTTGATTGACATGGACATCTTGGCCGGTCCTGACAATACCGTGCCTGCACTGTTGGCTTTCCCCTAGTAGTGGCGCAAGCTCAGAGACTGTGCTTCTGCTTCTGGAGTAGCAAATGTTCTTGGGCTGCTATCCAGAAGTGTCTGTTTCTATCAGTGAAGTGACAGGGGAGCATCTACAGCAGCAGGGACATCCCCTCTCTACATTGTAGAAATCCCAAAAGTTCATCTTCTGCTGATCTATTCCATTTTCAGCTGAAAGACAAATGAGGAACTGGGCTTAGTCAAATAAACAGTGCTTAACTATCTTTTTGTCCCACTGCACAAAGGACAGAGGGAGGAGGATCCTGCTCCAGCCAGTTGTCTCACAGCCAGGCACAGTACAGTGAGAAGGTGGAGGGGGAACATGGCTGATATTTTCTTTATATATTTCTCAGGTTTAATTGTGATAAGTGATCAAACAGGATTAAAGAAAAAGAGATGAAGGGAGGAAGTGCTCTTTTTTATTTTTGAGAATATTCCATTTTAGTGTTCCTTTTGAGTACATCTTACCCTACTTGAAAATATCCTCCACATTCAAGGAAAGTCTTACCCTGTTTGATGATGTCATCCATCTTCAGAGAACATCTTACACTATTTTTTCTACCTAAATAGAACATTTCACCATATTGAAAGAGATCCTCCACCTTGAGAGCACATCACAACCTTCGGGGAGATCTTCTTCACTTTTACAGAATGTCTTACCCTATTGGAAGATGTCCTCCACCTTCAGAGAACTCAGTGGTCCATGAAAATTCTTATATACCACTGACCTCTCCTATGGTTAGGTTCTAGGGCACCATGATTACCACTTAAGCTGCAGACCCATGGCCTATTAAGATACAGTAATTATGCTTTTCTTTCCTACAAATTGATGACATTTGATTAGCCTGTGATTGTTCTCAAGCCACTGCATTCGATTGTAGTTCTCCATGCTGTCCACAAATAAACCAATTTACAATACAACATTGCCCTGTTTAGATTGTATAATGGCAGAAAATGTTCTTTTTCCAGGCAGACTGTGCAGTCTTGATAGTGGCAGCCGGTGTTGGTGAGTTTGAGGCTGGAATTTCAAAGAATGGCCAAACAAGAGAGCATGCCTTGCTAGCGTACACACTTGGAGTGAAACAACTTATTGTGGGAATCAACAAAATGGACTCCACCGAGCCACCATACAGTGAGAAACGTTATGATGAAATTGTAAAAGAGGTCAGCGCTTACATCAAGAAGATTGGGTACAATCCAGCCACTGTACCTTTTGTGCCAATCTCTGGCTGGCATGGGGACAATATGCTGGAGCCATCACCTAACGTAAGTGAGACCAGGTCATAGCCAAAGCTCTATTTATAGGTTGGGTTGCTGGTAAAAATGGGTATATAGTATAGATCAGGGATGCCTAACCTGCGGCCCTATTGCAAAACTACAACTCCCAAAATGTCTGGACAGCCTACAGCTATTAGGGCATGCTGGAGTTCTAGTTTTGCAACACCTGGAGGGCCACAGGTTGAGCATCCTTGGTATAGATTTTGCAGAGTAAATGATTAAGTTATCCCAAATTCAACCTATGGATTTGGCTAATTGAGTGTTTATGGAAGAATGTTAAGATCTGATTCAGTTGATGTCTTTTTTTAAGTCATTTGATATTTCAGCTTCTTTGATTGTTAGAGGCCATCTAATAGAAGGATATCCTACTTGTCCCTCCACAACCCCCATCCCCATCACTAAATCTGTTTAGCAGTATGTATCCCTGACTCATCATCATGTTGAATCTGGCAGGTCCAGAACATTCTTCGGTCATCAGATCCTATAAACCCAGTTATAAAAAGACAGGGGCTCAGTGCCAGTGGAGATGATTCTGGAAGGCAGAACTTTCTGAGATGGAAAGTTGTGTGCAAGATGCAACAGAAATGGCCTATAAAGGCACATTCAGAAGCCAGCCAGTGTATGAGGTTTGGGTAACATGCACTGTCACTTTAGGTGATATAAAATTATAGCCTATATGTTGGGCTGCAATTGCTTGATGTCGTGTCCTTAATTGCTGGGTGAAAAGATGCCATACTACAGCCCCCATATGACAAATATGTCTAGAACCACAATGAAGGTAAGAAAAAAGTGGTCTTCAAAAAGTTAGATGGTTTTCATGAGGTCCCATGGTCTGTTTCCAGATGTTAAGAGGTAAATCATTCACAGACTCTATTCACAGATCTGTCAAAAGCTTTTTGTTCACTGTTTCCATCTTAGTGAAGATTTGGTTTAAACTCTTTCTATTGTGAGACAAAAATACTAAACAAGAGGTCTTGAAAAAGACATAAACAAGTTTACATTAATGGTTACTAAAAGTGCCACTATACAGGTAGGTCCTACAACCAGAATTTTGTGGGATGCAAATTGTGTCTGGCAACCAGTCGAAAAGGACTTTTAGAAGGATTATGACGAAATCACTTCCTGCCAGAGGCTCAGCCAATAGGCATTACTCAAAACAAGCCCAACTACGCTGATAGGCTGAGGGCAGCTAATAGACCAACAGTAGCTCACAAGGCTCTGCAGAAATGTTCTTTTCGGCCGAATGCCTGGCAGCTTCCTAGACTCTGGTATCTGAATCCTTTAAAAGCTGATGTTCAGGTGTGACCTTTTGGTACAGGTCATTAGCCATGTAGTATGGTTACACAGAGAACTTGCAGCATCGTAATGTGACTTAAAAACCTTAGAGAATACCATTGGTGATAATTTGGCTATGTCAATGATAAGATGGGACTATGATCCTATTTGTCAAATCTTGAGGCAGTGAGATCATGGACTCCGAGTATGAATGAATGAATGACCTTCTCTGTCTGAAACATCCAATATACCATGCTGTCTATATGTTACTTGCCTCACTCTACATCCCTGCCCAATTCTGTCACCTGTTGCCTTGTCTTTACTCCTGTAGATGCCTTGGTTTAAGGGATGGAAAGTGGAGAGGAAAGAAGGAAATGCAAGTGGAGTTTCACTGCTAGAAGCTTTGGACACAATTCTTCCCCCAACTCGTCCAACTGATAAACCACTGCGCCTCCCACTCCAGGATGTGTACAAGATTGGAGGTAAGATGGTCATGTGATCATGATATATCTATATCTAACTATATACATACACACTACTCACAAAAGGTTAGGGATATTTGGCTTGTGGGTGAAATTTCAGGACGAACCTAAAATGCACCCTAACCTTTATACAGTAGGTGAACTTAATGTGATCTTCTCTAAACTTTTGAATGCACATGTCCAACTGTTCAGTGTTTCAGTAGTTTTTGCACAACTTGCTGTTCTCTAACAAGGAGCTTAACGGGAAAATTCATAACAGGTGTTTGATCCATGAATCACCCAATAAATTTCCTTGTTCTTTTAGAATTAGTATTTAAACAGTCCTCCTCATCATGCTGTTCACATTTTGACATTATGAGACCAAGACGACACCTAACAATTGATCAACAGTACCATTGCGAGGCTTCAAGCAGGATGTTCTAAAACAGAAGTGGCCACTGAGCTTAGAGTGTCACAGAGTGTCATCAGCAGGTTGGAACAGAGATACAGAGAGACTGGAAGAGTCACAGAAAGGCATAGAAGTGGATGTCCTTTGGCCACATCTCACACTGATGACCGCTTCATTGTAAAGAATGCCTTGCAGAACCGGATGATGAATGTCACACAACTCCAGGCACATGTAAGGGAGGTGAGAGGCACCCAAGTGTAATGTCAGACCGTTCGAAACCGTTTATATCAGCTAGACAACCTTCAAGGGTACCTGACCACACCATGAGGCACAGGCGTCATCGTCTTGCATGGGCCAGGGAGCACCTTCACTAGACGAGGGACCAGTGGGCCTCAGTGCTGTTCACTGATAAAAGTCAATTCACGCTGAGCAGAAAAAATGGCCGCCAACGATGGAGATGTCAAGGATGAGCCTTTGGTGGTGGTGGTGTTACAGTGTGGGCAGTTGTGTCTAGTCAATACAGAACTGCCCTACACTTTGTCAGTGGTACAGTGACAAGCCCATACTACTTAAATAACATCATTAATCCGGTCATTGTTACCTCTGCATGAACAACAGAGGCCTAATTTCATCTCCACGGACGACAGTGCACCAGCAGGAGACTGTGTAAGATATGGTCATATAAAATGTCTTATGGGTTGAGTTATAATTTAATGAATTGAGTGCACTATATCAGATTTGTAGAGTCATTGATATAGCAGATGAAAAGGTTTTCTAATTAATATTCTTGGGGTCAATTGTGGTAGAGAAGTCTTCTGTATTGCTATTCAGGATGTCTAGAGTAGTGTTTACAGTAATTTACATTTCTAAGGGTCCTTTCACACTTGCGTTCTGAGGATGCGGCAGGCACTTCCGTCCCGCCGGATCCATCAGAACGCAAGTCGCCTGAAGCATTAGAAGACTGATCAGGATCCTGATCAGTCTTCAAAATGCTTTCAGGTTACTATGGCAGCCAGGACGCTATTAAAGTCCTGGTTGCCATAGTAGTAGTGGGGAGCAGGGGAGCGGTATACTTACAGTCCGTGCGGCTCCCGGGGTGCTCCAGAGTGACGTCAGAGCGCCCCATGCGCATGGATCACGTGATCCATGCGTGTAGGGCGCCCTGACGTCACTCTGAGTGCCCCGGAGCCGCACGGATGGTAAGTATACTGCTCCCCGCTCCCACTACATTTACCATGGCAACCAGGACTTTAGCGCCCTGGCTGCCATGGTAATACTGAGAAAAGCTAAACGTCGGATCCGGCGATGCGCCGAAACGACGTTTAGCTTAAGGCCGGATCCGGATTAATGCCTTTCAATGGGCATTAATTCCGGATCCGGCCTTGCGGCAAGTGTTCCGGATTTTTGGACGGAACAAAAAGCGCAGCATGCTGCGGTATTTGCTGCATCCAAAAAACATTCCGGTCCTGAACTGAAGACATCCTGATGCATCCTGAACGGATTTCTCTCCATTCAGAATGCATGGGGATGATCCTGATCAGGATTTTACAGAAGGACTCTAGTCAGTGTGATCTCATCACAATGTGCAAATGACAGGAGAATAGAGTTGTCATAATATGCAAGTTGTGGGAAAATGTGACACCTTTTATTCTCCTGGTGCATATTGGGTAAGAGCACAAAGAGATCAAAACCGGCATTTGAAGTAGGAAATATTTGCTGATGGGAGGGGGAGTGAGTTCCAAGATCCAAAAATTTGTATAAAACATTGGCAAAATCTGGCATAGGGGACAGGTCATAGAGAGCTTTCCTGGGAGGAAGTGGCCTGTGAGCTCGAAAGGGAACCTGATTCTGGTAGCTATAACTCAATGATTCTACAGTACTAAATGGTTATTAGGTATTGTTATTAGGCTGTGTAATATTGTTTGGTTAATGGGTTTTGTTTTTTTGATTTATATCTAGGATTTTTTAGGCCAGGAATCTGTGAAATAGTGTTGTGATTTAATGGTGTTTCTGTACTACAGATAGGTGTGTTTTGGTTTGTAAAATATTAGTTTTATTGCTTAAAGTGGTTTTTTTTTGTCTGTTATGATAATTTGTATATTTATATCTTATCAATATTAATGCTGCACAATTGATTCAGTATATAATATATTTTCTCTTTTTTTTTTTTTTTATATACATTTTTGTTGGTGTGCTTTCTTTGCTGACCGTCCCCTAGAACTTATGTAGGAATATTTTTATGGTTCAACATTATTATCATTCATCTTATTTAATATTGATATTGTCGATAACCCTATTTCTTACTGGGGTACCTCAAATAGAGTGGGCTGCACTTTTTCCAGACCTGAATCCCATTGAAAACCTCTGGGATCAGCTGAGTCACCGTGTAGAGAATTGTAACTCTGTACCCCAGAACCTCAATGACCTGAGGGCCGCCCTTCAAGAAGAGTGGGATGCCATGCCTCAGCAGACAATAAGTCGACATGTGAACGGTATGAGACGCTGTTGTCAAACTGTAATTGATGCTCAGGGCCACAGGACAAGTTATTGAGACATTGATATTTTTGTGGGGGTATACCCACCACTGGTGTTGGCTTTTGTTTCAATAAAATGTTTGAGATGAGGAAATCACCATTGTGTGCTTCTACTTAAATGCCATACTTTCATGATATAATATAACTGTAGTGTGAATTGTTTATGTTTTTCCATAAATTTCACCTGAAAGCAAAATATCTATAATTTTTTGTGAGTAGTATATATATATATATATATATATATATAAGATTGTAATAGCTAGATGTTGAGGGGTGTTTCTGGTTAGTACCTACCAAAAGTTTTCCAAGGACGGACAACAAGTAAATTGGTGGCAGGTTCATGGGCACCAAAGGATATCCAGTCTGGTCCTATCTCTCAGAAGAGGTACTATATAAAATTATGCTGGCTGGGATAGAAAGGTGTTGGAACACACTGAGCATGAGTTTTCGTAACCCCAGACTGGTCAGAGTGCTCATGCACCTACAGTGCGGAATGCGCTTACATGTACCTCAGAACTAAACCATGGAGGAATGGAAGATGGTGGCCTGATTTGACATTTTATTGCCTCATGTAGACAGCCGATTTTGTATGTGTGCTGCATACATATGGGAAGAAATGGCACCAGGATGCGCTATGAGAAGAAGGCAAGCTGAAAGAGGTCGTGTGAGGCACAGGGCAGTATTCTACTAGAAAACCTGAGGTCCAGGCATTCATGTGGATGTTGACAGATTGCACCTAACCAAATGTTGCTGCACTGCACCTCTAAGGACAGTGGCCTCGTTCAGCAGGATAATGCACCATGTCAACCTCCAAAAACTGTTCAGGAATGGTTTGAGGTACATGACAAAGAGCTTCATGGTGTTGACTTGGCCTGCAGATTTTTTTAGATCTCAATCCAATTGATAATCTGTATGATGCGCTGGAAAATCAAGTCTGATCCATCTCACATCAGGATATAAAGGATCTGTTGCAAATGTCTTGTAATAGAGGACATCTTCAGGGGTCTTGAGGATTCCAGGCTTCAATGGGTCAGAGCTGTTTTGATGGCACGAGGGGGCCCTACACAACATTAGGCAGGTGGCTTTGATGCTACGACTGATTAGCACTGAAGTGACGTTATGATTTGCTTTTCTGTCTTTATTCAGGCGTAGAACTCATCCCTAGGTAGGCTAAGTGCTGTTGATGGATCTTTATTGATGGGTCTTTTTGTGTTTGTGTGGCAGTCCTAAAGAAACTATATTGTTGGATCCTTCAGCAGCAGCTTGATGCCTATAGGTAGCTTTAGGCTTTTATACAGCCTGCTTCTAGTGTGATAGACGCACAATAAATTTTCCTTTTTCTTCAGGAATTGGCACAGTCCCCGTAGGCCGTGTAGAGACTGGTATCCTGAAACCCGGCATGGTGGTCACCTTTGCTCCCGTAAATATCACCACTGAAGTGAAATCTGTGGAGATGCACCATGAAGCTCTGAGTGAAGCTCTGCCTGGAGATAATGTCGGCTTTAACGTCAAGAATGTGTCCGTCAAAGACATTCGGCGTGGAAACGTGTGCGGTGACAGCAAAGCCGACCCACCCCAGGAAGCTGCACAGTTCACTTCCCAGGTCAGTTGGCAAAAATATTCTTTTTTGGAACCGATTTTAAATTATCTGTATCTGGGAAAGCTGGGTCACAACAAGTATGTATAATATCCCAAAGATGTAATCTACCAACTTTCCAAAACTCCAAATGGTAAACCTTCTATAATACTATAATATTTGCATCCATGACATAGAACAGTGCCACCTAAGGGCCACTTTGTAACATAACATTTTTTCTGATCACTTTAAGCGATTTACCAACCACATGACATAAAAGACCCTTAAAGATTTTAAAGATGTGAAAAACTTTACTGGTTTTTACCGTCCTATTACATAGTTACAGATATATCATCATGACAACACGTCCTGTCCCGTACTGAGGAAGCTCAGAATTGTCAGGGACATTGGCCCAGATTGACTACTGACTGTGCGACTGGATTTTGGCCCCTTTCACACGGGCGAGTTTTCCGCGCGGGTGCAATGCGTGAGGAGGACGTATTGCACCCGCACTGAATCCGGACCCATTCATTTCTATGGGGCTGTGCACATGAGCGGTGATTTTCACGCATCACTTCTGCTTTGCGTGAAAATCGCAGCATGCTCTATATTGTGCATTTTTCACGCAACGCAGGCCCCATAGAAGTGAATGGGGCTGCGGGAAAATCGCAAGCATCCGCAAGCAAGTGCGGATGCGTTGCGATTTTCCCGCATGGTTGCTTAGCAACGGGACCCAATCTTTATTTTTTTCCCTTATAACATGGTTATAAGGGAAAATAATAGCATTCCTAATAAAGAATTCATAGTAAAATGAAGTGGAAGGGGTCAAAAATAATAAAAGTTAACTTACCTTAGCCACTTGATCGCGTAGTTGCGATCTGTCCTCTCTTTCCCAGTATCAGCTAACAACTAAAGGACCTGTGATGACGTCACATCACATGGTCCAATCACATGGTCCATCTTACTTAATTTACATGGCTAAGGTAAGTTAACTTTTATTATTTTTAACCCCCTCCACTTCATTTTACTATGCATTCTTTATTAAGAATGCTATTATTTTCCGGAAAATCGCGCTTATTCCCGCAACGCACCCGCCTCTTATCCGGGCATCAAACATGACGCCCGTGTGAAAGAGGCCTTTATCTTAAATGTTGCCACAGATTGGAGCAAAATGTTGCAAAACCCACCGTGTGGCTGGCCACTTGCAGACAACCAATGCCCACTGATAGCAACCAATGGCTGGGCAGGCTTGCCATCCCCACCATGGGATCACACCCTTAGACATGCAGTCTGCAGATGCACCAGATTTATCATAAACCTGAACCACTTTGATAATTCTGCTTGAATTTAAAGAATCTGGTTGAGACATATGAAAACTCATAAAGGAAAACTGATTTAGGCTACTTTCACATCTGTGCTTTCCCTTTCCGCAATTGAGATCTGTCATAGGATCTTAATAGCGGGGGGAAAATGCTTCCGTTTTGTCCCCATTCATTGTCAATGGGGACAAAACTGAACTGAATGAAAGGGAGTGCACCAGAATGCATTCCATTCCGTTTGGTTGCGTCCCTATCGCGGACAGAATAACACTGCAAGCAGCATTGTGTGTCAGGACGGATCCTTTGACTTACAACGGTTTTAGAGATGGATCCGTCATGACTAATTTAGAGATAATACAACGGGATCCGTTCAGAACCGATGCAGATGGTTGTATTATCATGACGATGGATCCAGCAAAAATGCTGGTGCGATTCCTTCTTTCATTTTTATAGCATTTATAGCTGCAGGGCCAGCAGCGAAGGTCTAGACTGGAACAGTTAGGTTTTACTTTGTTATTATTTGTTATAATTGTATACTGATATTTTTTGTATGTTTTTAGTTTTTTTTATCTTCATTAAATATATTATAGAAATATTTGTTTAGACCACCTGCCCATTATTATCCTACATAATAAAATCCCTGTGTGAGTGCGCTGTGTCCGTGGGTCACCAGTTTTGCACTGGGCATGCACGGCCCTGCGTCCAATGAGGACACAGCGCTATTCACAAGTTTCCCTGCAGGGTGTCACCCTATAGGCTGGCCACAGCGCCGCCGCCGATGTCCCCTCCTGCCACAGTTCCCCTGCTGCCCTCCGTTCCTGAGACAGTTCCCCCTCGCCGCTCAGCCAGTGCGCATGCGCCGCCTTCGCCGCATGGGGTATGGTCTGTCTGGAAGGTAGCATATGGGGGTGGCGTTGATCGGCCACAGCGCAGTGTGATGATTGCTCTGTGCGCCAGCCAATTCTAGCACCTGTTACAGTAACGGGCATAATGTCTAGTCTAATATAAGATTTTTTTATCTATAGTGCAGAACAATATTTCGTAATTATTACAATTTTTTTTTTCTTTTTGAATCAGGTGAGCCGTCCATTGTCATTACATGGATTTAGATAATGCCCACAATGAGGCTCGGATGTGAGAGCAAAGGACAGGAAGTTTTGTCATGTGGGCAATCTATACTGGAATAATGCAATAAAAAAAGATTTTTCCATCATTATTTTGCCTTAAAGGGGTATTCCGGTACTTAGATATCGATGCGTTATCCTCAGGATAGGACATCAACAGAAGATCGGCGGGTGTCCGACACCTCGTACCTCTATCGATCAGCTGTTTCATTCACCGAAAACTACACAATGGACAGAACTGGAAGCACAAGGTTCCTTCCACTGTGTTGTGACTGTGTCGGGGTACTGCGGCTTGGCTCCCATTGATATGTGCTGGTGTCAGAAACTACACAGTGAAAGGAACTTTGTCCTGATCGATGGGGTCAGAGAATGTCGGACCCTCACCAAAATGATATTGAAAACCTATCCTGAGAACAGGCCATCAATATTTTAGTACTGGATAGGATAACTCGTTTAATGAAGGTTTTATGTGGATAGTAATAGTTATTTAGATATGTTAACCTTTTAACCTAAGTACATTCATAATTGTGGTTCTCATTCCTTCAAAGGTTATCATATTAAATCATCCAGGTCAAATCAGTGCTGGCTATTCTCCAGTTATTGATTGTCACACGGCACATATTGCCTGCAAGTTTGCAGAACTAAAGGAAAAGATTGACCGTCGCTCTGGCAAGAAGCTTGAGGACAACCCCAAATCCCTGAAATCTGGAGATGCCGCCATTGTAGAGATGATTCCTGGAAAACCCATGTGTGTCGAGAGCTTCTCCCAGTACCCTCCTCTTGGTGAGAAAATCATTCCATATGTTTTTTTTTTACACATTCACCATGGAATTTATGAATCAGAAAATAACAACCATAATACTGACTCCAATGTATAAAAATATAACTACTATATTACTGCCTCCTATGTACAAGACTACTTTAATACAAGAATATAACTACTATAATACTCAGGGATGTAGCTGAAGGCTCATGGGCCCTGGTCCAAGAGTTCAGCTTGGGCCCCCCTTCCCTCAGTGCTTTGTGGCCAAGGACAGGGAAACACATAGGCCCCTTTCACACGAGCGTGTTTTCCGAACGGGTGCAATGCATGACGTGAACGCATTGCACCCGCAGGGAACCCGGACCCATTCATTTCAATAGATCTGTGCACATGAGCGTTGGTTTTCACGCATCACTTGTGCGTTGCGTGAAAATCGCAGCATGTTCTATATTCTGTGATTTTCACACAACGCTGGCCCCATAGATGTGAATGGTGCTGCGTGAAAATCGCATCGCATCTGCAAGTAAGCGCGGATGCGATTTTCACGGATGGTTACTAAGAGTTGTTGTTTGTAAATAGAGATGAGCGAACTTTAAAAAAAAGTTCGGCGTTCGGGTTGTGGTAATCGCCGCATCCTGTTATGGATTCCACTACCGCGGACTATCGCGGCATATGGAATCCATAAGGGGTGGCTTCCACCAACCCGAACTGTTGAACAGCCGAAGGACCTGGGGTGACGTCACCATCATGTGATCAGTGCAGGGGGCGTGGCTCAGCACGGGATAAAATCCAGTGCTGAGCCACGCCCCCTGCACTGATCACATGACGGTGACGTCACCCCAGGTCCTTCGACTGTTCAACAGTACGGGTTCGTGGAAGCCGCCCCTTATGGATTCCATATGCCGCGATAGTCCGCGGTAGTGGAATCCATAACGGGATGTGGCGATTACCACAACCCGAACGCCGAACTTTTTTTTAAAGTTCGCTCATCTCTATTTGTAAACATTCAGTTTTTTATCACGCGTGTGCAAAACTCATTAAATCACATTTCACCCGCGCGATAAAAACTGAACAACTGAACGCGATCACAAGCAAAACGGAATGGACTTGCTTGCGAAATCGCGCATGTTTCACTGAACGCATCCGCAACGCATCCGGGCCTAATCTGCTCACGCTCGTCTGCAAGGGGCCATAGCCTTCATGCTGCCTGAGGAAAAAATTTAAACGGCCTCCCCCCATGCCAAATTCATGACCTAATCCCTTTCTTCCAGCCAGAAGTGTGACTTGACCAGCATGCACTTTCTATAATGCTTCTATAATGTCTTCTTATGCAACACAAGGGTCTCTGGGCCCGGTTGCGACTGCTACCTCTGCACCCCCTATAGCTACGCCCCTTATAATACTATAATGGAATATAGACGGCTCTACTGGTTCCTCAGAGTGGTAGAGGTGCAGAGGCTGCTAAGTTCTGACTCACCCAGTCAGTTTTGAAAAGGTTGGAAAGTGAAGAAGTAAGCAGGCACACTCTTATTTGGGGTCCAAGACTTGTCTTTATTAATTGGGGCTACTTGAGCAATAAATAGATTCAAATATATAGGTATATGAAGTAAAGGTGGTGTAAGAAACAAAGTATTGGTGAATAATTGGGGGGGGGGGGTGTTAACCCTTTAAAAGGTGGTAGGTGTTGGGTAGGTATATTAGATGGCTTGTACGTAGAGTGAATAAGGAAACAAATTATGATAATAGAGTGTTCATAAAAATAGAAATAGGAAAAAAAGGTCAAGTGTTCATAAAAATAAAAATAAATATAAAAAAAATATAAAAAGAGTCATTCAGTTTCCATAAAAAATTGCATGCGTAATCTCAGTAACAAAATATCCTGGTGATGACAATATAAAATACCATGGGTATAGAATATAATCTGGGAAATGTACTTCTAACGAGGTATATTGTAAATTTCAATTCAGGTTTGTCAACATGACCAGTTTTGTAATTTTACAAAAAGAGTGGGGTGGTCTTTGGCCTCGGCTTAGGCTTAGAGTTCATTTACCCACCGCTCTGGGATGTTGCCTGGATGGGTCCTCCGTCTGTGTGTCTCCCGGTCTTTTGGTGCGCTGGACGGCGTCCCTCGTGGCTCTTGTGTTTCGTGCGCTCGCTTTTTCCGTGACGTACTATAGAGGTTTCGTGGTCACGATCTTTCGTCTTGCCGCTGCTATTGTATTCGAATGGAAATGCTTCGTAGGGAATTGATTCTTCCGATTTAAAGTAGATTTCGCTTCAAAAATAGTATCCTCCACAGGCTTAAACGCGTTTCGGGACTTGGCCCTTCATCAGTAAGCAGAGGATTAGTACTGTTTGGGGGTGTTTTATAGTGTGATGGGAATAGACTAATTGATAAATTGTTAATTGGTTGAAGTTAACTCTTTAGAGTAGGAGACGATGTTGGAGAAGATCAATTAGTCTATTACCATCACACTATGAAACACCCCCAAACAGTAGTAATCCTCTGCTTACTGATGAAGGGCCAAGTCCCAAAACGTGTTTAAGCCTGTGGAGGATACTATTTTCCAAGCGAAATCTACTTTAAATCGGAAGAATCAATTCCCTACGAAGCGCTCCATTTGAACACGATATCAGCGGCAAGACGAAAGATCGCGACCACGTGACCACGAAACCTCTATAGAATGTCACGGAAAAAGCGCACGCTCGAAACACAAGAGCCACGAGGGACGCCGTCCAGCGCACCAAAAGACCGCGAGACGCACAGACAGAAGACCCATCCAGGCAACATCCCAGAGCGGTGGGTAAGTGAACTCTAAGCCAAAGACAGTGCGGGACGCCGCGCCGAGGCCAAAGAGCACCCCACTCTTTTTGTAAAATTACAAAACTGGTCACGTTGACAAACCTGAATTGAAATTTACAATATACCTCATTAGAAGTACATTTCCCAGATTATATTCTATACCCATGGTATTTTATATTGTCATCACCAGGATATTTTATTACTGAGATTACGCATGCAATTTTTTATGGAAACTGAATGACTCTTTTTTTATATTTATTTTTATGAACACTCTATTATCATAATTTTTTTCCTTATTCACTCTACGTACAAGCCATCTAATATACCTACCCAACACCTACCACCTTTTAAAGGGTTAACACCCCCCCACAACTATTCACCAATACTTTGTTTCCTACACCACCTTTACTTCATATACCTATATATTTTAATCTATTTATTGCTCAAGTATCCCCTTATAATACTGCCTCCTATGTTCAAGAACATGACTGCTTTAATACTGCTCCCTCTGTACAAGAATATACACGCTATAATACTTCTCCTATGTACAAGAATATAAGTACTATAATACTGCCCCTATGTACAAGAATATAACTACTATAGTACAAAATATAAAACATTCAAAACAGTTGCCTCTGTACAATCATATAATTATTACTTTAATACTGCCCCTATGTACAAGAATTTAACTAATATAACCCCACTCCCTTTGTACAAGACTAAATAACTGTTATGATACTTCCCCTATGTATAAGAATATAACTACTATAATACTTCCCCTATGTATAAGAATATACTATACTATAATACTGCCTTCTTTGTACAAGAATATAACTATAATACTGCTCCTATTTACAAGATTTTAACTACTATAATACTGTATCTTATGTACAAGAATATAACTACTATAATGATGCCTCCTATGTACAAAAATATAACTACTATAATACTGCCCCCTATATACATAATTATAACTAGTGTTTACAGACGAGCAGTGGAACTATAAAACATAACTTTTATTATTTTTTGTTAAAACCAGAATTATCTATTAGTAACTAATCGTACTAGTGAGCGTACTAGTGATGAGGTGCCGAGGATAGTAGTACTCATGGTTAAGTTGTCCCTTCGGGCCGGTGTGCAGTGGATGGGAAGAGAGCACGAAATCCTCCGGGGCACTTTTGGTTGCAGGGAACACAAGCCAGATGTTGGTTGAGGTGCCCTTGATGGTACTTGGTGTTTAGGGTGCTTTGGTGGCTGGACCCCTGTGTTCGCGACGCCAGCACTGTTAGGGGCAAATCATGAGTGTAGCAGTAGAAATGATGAGGAGTCGATAGTAACAAAACAGTTAAACTTTACTAAATCACTTGTCTTCAGGTAGTCAATACACATACAGTTCATTGGTATGGCATAAGTGATGACTCAGAAATAGGTTCAATTGTATTCCATTTATCAGGTTTAGGCAATTGTCAGTTGAGGAGTTCACTTTAAGGTTGGCACTTTACAGGCAAGACTTCTGTAATTATTCCAAGTCTAAAACTATAGCACTCTGGTACTAAATATGCTGTTTTTTTACTTATCTTGAGCTATCCTATAAGGGCGATCTCCCTCGTAGCAGGCATCAGTCTTCTGCTTCATTATTTGCAGAATGCCCTCCTATAAAGGTTTGAGTTTTCCACTATGTCCCGGAAGGATTGAGTAGTGGATAAAGACAATTCTGCGCACTAATTATCCATAGGTGTCCCAGTACTTCTAGAGTTGCTCTCGGGCACGTGTGCTGGTGAAGTCCATAGGCTGGGTTCTCACTAGGCTTACTCCATATTTAGACATAGACTCACTGTCTGGTGCTCGGTTGCTGTATTTGTCTTCTCCAGGCTTGACCAGGGCCCAGAGGAAAGGAAAACAGCTACATGTTGGTTTGGGCCTGTTTCTCGCCTCCATCCACTCTCCTCTGATACACACTCTAACTGGACTGAACTCACTTCCTGTTCTAACACACCCCAAGCTATATAAATGAGTGGCGCCAGCCTGATAATAGGAAATACCATACAATGCAAATAAATATATAAATAGGCAGATGTTTAAAGTGTCCCTTTTACACACATATGTGGGACACTGCATACCCCACTGCTAAAAGATAAGTCGTCCTCGACGTTTTCAGTGATTGAAGCTGTGGATCTCTACGCCGACACCTGAAATACACCAAATACCCTCCACACACAAATATGCATATGTTTATTGCAATGTACTATCATGACACTTCGATAACCTCCTGTAATAAAGGGTTATGCACAACAATACAAATTAGGCAATTTATCACATATAAATTCTGTATAATATTGCACAAGATAGCATAAAGGGATAATGGGCGTCGTAATCTTTGGTGCTTAACAGGGATAGAATAGTTGGTAATCTCACATTTGGGGCAATGCAGTCCATGACATAGTCCTGAGACAAAAGTCCATCCCTGATTTGGCCTATGAATAATTTGTAATTCAATTAGGTAAAGTGCAAAGGTTTTAAGGCACAGAAAAATGTCTTTCTGGGTACAGTGCTTTGAACGTTACATAAAACTTGATTTCAAAGTCCCAGACAACCTGAGAAGGGGGTAAAAAGGGGGTAAAACACGCACAAAACAAGATGCAACTGGTGTTTTGCAGCAGTATTCACAGGAGTCTTTGGTAGAGTCCTTTTTAGAAATGGCAGAGGGCTCTGAAGTGGCTTGGAGGAACTGCCACCGATAACAAAAACAAAATTCAGAGTTCCTCCAGCAACAGTGGCTCTGGCTCCACTTTAGCAATGGCCAACCGGCCTACTTACGGATAAGGATCTGGAGAGCTGGGTACATCCGTGTCAAGGGGGCTTCCAGATTCCCACTCATCCAACGATAAGTCATTTAGGCACACTGGTACATAAAAAGGCCTGCAGAGTAAATGTTCAGTAGTGGGCTCCAGCCCAGATTGGGAGAGTCTGATTCTCTCTATCTTTTGCCGCACTGCCTCACGGCCCCTCCTGGCCATCTTCTCGTCCCATTTCTTAAACTCCGGTGTTGGCGCCAGATACTCCATCCAGGACCGTGGATGTTGCTGTTGCGGCTAGTCAGGTTCTGCAATGGCGATTACCACCGGCCCATAGAATTGGGTAGTCTTTTGAAAGCCTACTCGCGTTGATATAGATGGGCTGAAGGCATCTGGTCTCTGCATTAGGTGCTGCGGCTCCTTTTACTTCAGGCCCCTCTTCTTGCTCCCAGTTTTCTCTTTCTGGCAAGGGACGGACCACTCCCGTAGCATAAGAGCCTCGTGGCCACTTGGCGGGGTTAAAAACTAAACCACGCGAAGATTGTAGGTAAGCTCTTTTCACCTATCTCCAATTCATGAAAAAGTCCCGGCCGGACTCATGTTCCTGGATAAAGCCGAAGCCTTTCTCCTTATCAAACTCTAGCACCACCCTCCGCCTTCGCTGTAACTCAGGTAGGGAGTCCACCAGGTAATCAAGCTTTTTTTTTGGTTAACTCCTCATAATACTTTTTCTTAATATGTACTATCTGGTGAGTCACAGTTTTGAGTTCTCTCATCAATCACTGGTTGAGTACGTCGGGGGGAGTACGTCGCTTCCACTGGTTCGGCAGGTTCTCCGTAGGGTGGCGGCTCCACGCCTTGGGCTCTCAGCTTTTCTGCCCACTCTGCATGCTTATGGACCCACTCCTCTTCAGACTTCTGGCTCGGGTCCGGGTGGCTGGTGCTCGCTTCCCACATGGGGATATGGTCTGCCATGCTAGGATTCTCTATCAATTTTTCAACTTCACCGCAGCAAAGCACTTACTCTTCCTCTGAGGGTCTGGCGGTCATTTCTCTTTCTGGTCCGCCCCTAGGTTCACTCGCATTAGGGGGCGGTACCACCAGGCGGCATAATGAAAAGTCTATGATGGCGCAGCAAATATTCTTTTTCCGCTCTTTTAAAGGGGCGGAACTCACTTTTCCCTGATCTTGAGGGGGTGTCGCTACTTTTTCCCGCTGGTAGTAGGGCGTTTGCACAATGATGGTGCAGTAAAACAACAAGAAAGCCTTCAGGCAGCTATTTTGGGTGCAACTTAACAGTCCATTCAGTGACAGAAAGCAGTTTTAGTGACCCAGAAACATGCAATTTTACCACTTCTAACACTGCGATTTGATTGCAGATGACTTGTATCATACATCCATGCAATTTTCAAGCAATTTAAACAGTTCTGTAGCCCAATAAAGGGTGTAACAAACAAAATTCTCCCAATAAAGCAAATGGGGCTTATTCTCACTATGTGCTGAGGATATTCATATAAGGCGCAGGGGATTTTGTATCCTGTTCGTATACAGTTCGCATAAGGCGCAAGAATTTTGGATCCTGTTCGTGACGCCAATTCTATGCAGCAACCGGACACCCTAGGCCATTGATGGCGAACCTATGGCACCTATAGCTCAATGATAAAGTACATGGAGGATATACTATATTGGACTGTAGTATTCAGGTTACATTGCCGTGTTGGCACTTGGCAATAAATAAGTGGGTTTTGGGTTACGGTACTTGTTGCTGTACTTGTCTTCTCCAGGCTTGACCAGGGCCCAGAGGAAAGGAAAACAGCTACATGTTGGTTTGGGCCTGAACTCACTTCCTGTTCTGGACTGAACTCACTTCCTATTCTAACACACCCCAAGCTATATAAATGAGTGGTGCCAGCACCACCTAGGGGCGAATGGGCGAAATGACATTGCCAGACTGATAATAGGAAATATCATACAATGCAAATAAATAGGCAGATGTTTAAAGTGTCCCTTTTACACAATATGTGTGTGTCTTTGGAGTGCGGGAGGAAATCAGAGTACCCATAGGAAACCCACACAAACATGGTGAGAACATACAAACTCCATGTTGTCCTTGATCAGATTTGAACCTAGGACCCCAGTGCTGCAAGGCACCATTGCTAACCACTGAACCACTGTGCAGCCCAAATGTTCATCTTGAAAATAAGAGCCTAACATTCTGGATCCTCTTTCTTGAGTTGCCCTATCTTAGGATTCATTAGGGGATGTTTTAAGTGCAAGTGAAGAGACCTATGGTGCAGTTAACTGCCAGCGCTACAGATGCTGTTATCTACCTCTTTCTGCTGTGGGGCCTGGCCCAATCACCTGTTCCCACGTCCTGGGGCTGGCAACTAGTAGGACCAACACTCAATTATTTTATAAGGTGTAACAGGATTTTTGTGAACTTAACCTTGCACCACATTTGTGTTATTGGAGGCATCTTTGGCAATGTGAGGGGATAGTTAAAGGGATTATTTGTGCCAAACTGCCCCCTTACCTACCATGATACTTCGAATCCAACCTGAAGGCATTCTTTTGATTAGATGCACCCACTCTAAAATAAAGGTGTACATCATTGATGTTCATTTACTCAAATGCAAATTAACTATTCTCCTCTCCCATTACATTCTGAAATATGTTAAAGGAACAATGTCACCATGTTTTTGCTTACTAAACTAAGCATAGTATCAGGCAGCGTTAGCAGAGACATTTAAAGGGTCATTGAGTTTGGGGAAAACTTTTGATATGTCATGGAGACATACCAGAAGTTTTATTGGAGGGCGTCTGAGTGCTGGGATCCCCAGTGATATCTAGAAAGAGGAGAGAGAAGCACTAGCATATCATGCTCTCTCTCCTCGTCTTGACTCCATCCAAGCGCTTCTCACTCCTTGTTCTACTGATCATTGGGGGTCTCAACATTCAGGCTCCCACTGATTAAAACTTTTGATATGTCTGTAGGACATATGAAAAGTTTACTCAAAACTCAGTGACCCTACCTTTTTTCTTATGGTAAACTGTAACTTCAAAAAGCAGAAAAAAACTGTTCGACCAGAAATGTAACTGAGTTGTCATTAACGATGGACGCTTTCCACTCTGCACCCTGTTGTTCCTTCCTTTTGCTCACTAAGTCCCTGCTATGCCTTGTTGAGGACCAGGCTTCTGAAAACTGCCCTTACCTGGCCTTGTGATCTTACATGGGCACCAGAATGTCCACACATGCACAGTACATCATCTCGCTCTTGTCCTGGAGAGGAGAAGTGTACTGTGCATATGCTGAAATTCTGGCGCACAGCACACACAGGAGATAACTGGACCAGACAAGAGCAGTTTTCTGAAGCCTGGCCCTCTCAATCAACAAGGGATAGAATCGGCTTAGTGATCAGAGGAAAGAACAACGGTGCACACAATTATGATTACTATAATACTGACCTCTCTTTATAAAAAATATAACTTCTATAATCACCTTATGTTTAATATATAATATTACCGCTATATACAACATGTGGGGAGTCGCTCTGGTAGACAGCGGTGCGGGTGCAGTTTAGAGGCAAAACAAGGAGTCCAGATTGTGCATCAAACAGTGTTTTATTCACACTTGCACACCAGAAATGAAAACAGTCTCTTGGTGACAGTTCACACACAACAGAAATCATGTGGCAAAACCAAAAACAGGCCAACACAGGGTCCAGTCACCTTGGGTGGTTTAAGTGCGGGTTCACACCTAGCAGTCGGTTCAGCCGCAGGCGATTCCTCCTTCAGGTTGCAGGGAAACACCACCTTGCTGAGCTCCGTCCTCCAGCACAGAGAACTCCTCAGCCCTGTTAGCAGGCTCCAGGATAATCACACCCCAGACACAGCTGCTGGCTGTGTTTTATATCCAGCCCAAAACCAGGACTGGACCGTGGGGAGTAGGCACCCACCCTACACTTTACCTACTCCCAGTAAGAGCCGGCCCGGATTAGCTTTGCAGCCAAACTAAGTAACAAAGTCTAGCAGCGTAAGCTGCTGCAGACAAAAACCCCGGCTCTCACCTCACCGAGGCCAGCAACCTCGGTGACACGTACCTGCCATCGCATATGATACCTTGCACCCTCTTACACACCCCCCCCCTTTGTTCAACCCTGAGGGGGTGAACACACGTAAGGCAGTGGACGCGGGACAGGGCATCTGCGTTGCCCTGCAAGCGGCCTGCCCTGTGTTCCACGGAGAATTTGAAATTTTGAAGCGATAGGAACCACCTGGTGACCCGAGCATTCCTCTCCTTGGCCTGACTCATCCATTTGAGGGGGAATGGTCGGTCACCAGACGGAACCTCCTCCCTAACAGGTAGTAGCAGAGACTTTCGAGTGCCCACTTGATAGCCAGGCACTCCCTCTCCACTATACTATATCTGGACTCGGCGGGGCTGAGCTTACGGCTCAGGAAGACAACGGGATGTTCTTCCCCGTTGACCTCCTGCGACAGTACCGCACCGAGGCCTACCTCCGAGGCGTCGGTCTGTACGACAAACTCCTTGTTGAAGTCGGGTGTCACCAAAACCGGGGACCCACACAGGGCCGACTTCAACGCGGAGAAAGCCTCCTCCGCCTTCTCACTCCAGCTAACCCTCCCAGACTTTCGCCCCTTCAACAGGTCTGTCAATGGCGCTGCTATTGTGGCAAAGTGGGGCACAAACCTCATGTAGTATCCTACAATCCCCAGGAACGACTTTACCTGCCTGGTGGTGAGCGGTCGGGGCCAGTTACGAATGGCCTCTACCTTAGTTACCTGAGGTTTGATGACTCCCGCCCAATAACATATCCCAGATATTTTGTCTCCTCTAACCCTATGGAGCACTTCTTTGGGTTAGCGGTCAGTCCGGCTTTCCTCAGGGCATCCACTACCGCCTGCACCTTGGGTAAATGGCTTTCCCAGTCGGTGCTGTGGATGACTACATCATCTAAGTAGGCCGAGGCGCACCGACGATGTGGTCGCAGCACTATGTCCATTAACCTTTGGAAAGTGGCGGGGCGCCATGCAGGCCAAAGGGTAACACCTTGTAGTGATACAGGCCCTGCGGGGTAACAAATGCGGTTTTTCCTTAGCCGACTCGTTAAGGGTACCTGCCAGTACCCTTTAGTGAGGTCCAGCACAGAAAAATAACGGGCTTGTCCTAAACTTTCAACAAGCTCGTCTACTCGGGGCATGGGATACGCGCCAAACTTGGATACTTCATTTAACTTGCGAAAGTCGTTGCAGAACCGCAACGTCCCATCCGGCTTGGGTATTAGGACTATGGGACTGGCCCACTCACTTTTCGACTCCTCAATGACATCGAGCTTCAACATTAACTGCACTTCCTCCGCGATGGCCCGCCGCCGAGCCTCGGGTACCCGGTATGGTTTTAACCGGACCTTGGCCTGAGGCTCAGTGACGATGTCATGTCGGATGAGAGACGTGCGGCCAGGGAGGTCCGAGAACACATCCGTGTTCCGACTGAGGAACTCCCTGACTTCCTGAACTTGTTTGGAAGACAGGCTGTCTGCAATTTTTACCGTGGTTACGGCTTCACAGGCCTCGAACTGTGGGGCTGGACCCTTTTCACCTAGAAGCCCTGGCCGGGGGCTGTGGTCGTCGGCCGCGTCCCTATCTTTCCACGGCTTAAGTAAATTTACGTGGTACACCTGCTCCGGCTTGCGCCGCCCTGGCTGGTGTACCTTGTAATTCACTTCCCCTACCTTCTCGATCACCTCATAGGGGCCCTGCCACCTAGCTAGGAATTTGCTGTCAAGGGTGGGTACCAGAACCAAAACCCGATCTCCCGGATTGAAGTCCCGTACCCGAGCCTGACGGTTGTACACCCTACTCTGGGCTTGTTGCGCTGCCTCCATATGCACCCGGACCAAGGGCAACACCCTTTCCATCCGTTCCTGCATCTGGGCGACATACTCAATGACACTTTTGTGGGGGACAGGCTGTTGTTCCCATGCTTCCTTGGCGATATCCAACAGGCCCCGAGGGTGTCTGCCATAAAGCAGTTCGAAGGGCGAGAACCCAGTAGAGGCCTGGGGCACCTCTCGCACTGCGAACATGAGATAGGGCAGAAGCAGATCCCAGTCCTTCCCATCCCTAGACACCACCCTCTTTAACATATTTTTTAGAGTTTGGTTAAACCTCTCCACAAGACCGTCTGTTTGCGGATGGTAAACGGACGTCCGTAACTGCTTTATACGCAACAATTTACACAGTTCCCTCATTACTTTGGACATAAAAGGGGTCCCTTGGTCTGTCAGAACCTCTTTGGCAGGCCCACACGGGAAAACATCTCCATTAACTCTTTGGCAATGAGCTTAGCTGAGGTATGTCGCAGAGGCACCGCCTCCGGATACCGAGTGGCATAGTCGAGAACTACCAGAATGTGTTGGTGGCCCCTGGCAGACTTTGGTACAGGCCCAATTAAATCCATAGCGATTCGCTCAAACGGTACTTCAATGATTGGCAGAGGTACCAGAGGACTACGGAAATGTGGCTGGGGGCTAGTTATCTGACAGGTCGGACAGGACTTACAATAATTCTCTACCTCCTTGAACACACTGGGCCAGTAAAATCGCTGCAGTATGCGGTCCTGGGTTTTCTGCCACCCCAGGTGTCCCCCAAGAACATGTTGGTGGGCAAGCTCCATGACAAGCTTGCGATACGCTGTGGGCACCACCAACTGTTCAACAGGTTCGCCTCGGATTTGGTTCACCCGATACAACATATCCTGCAGAACAATAAATCGTGGGAACATTAATTCAGCCCCTGGTTTCTGGGGTTTCCCATCAATTTCCAGCACATTCTCCCAGGCCCTGGTTAGGGTTTGGTCCCGGTGTTGTGCGGTCCCAAAATTTTCCCCGGAGACATTGAGGTCTGCCAACTCAGGTCCCGGTGGCAAGTCCTCCGTGTCTCCCACCATTACACTCAGTGGGGTTGTCTCCCCTCTACCGCTGGAGCAGTGGTCACCCCTACCGCCGGCCCTTCAGACTCGGGCTCCCAGGGTTCTGGCCTTCCAGTGGTATCAGGCCACTCCACTAGGGTCACCCCTGTCTCGGGTCCCTCAGATACCTTTATTACCGGCCACAGCGCCGGAAAACCGGGAAGTCCCTCCCAAGTATCAGTTCGTGTGGGAGTTTAGTAGCGACAGCCACCTCGTGGGTCCACCTACCAGCCGCGGTGGACAAAGTCACTAGTGCAGTGGGGTAGTCTTTCAGGTCTCCATGGATGCACAGGACCCCGACTTTACGGCCAGTATACTCCGCAGGCCGTACAAGGGCAGCCCTTACCAGGGAGACTAAACTCCCGGAGTCCAGCAGAGCCACCGCCAGCGAATCTCCCACCTCTACCTGACACAGGTGGTTATGGTCTTGCACCTCACGGGTGCCAGTTGCGCACAGCTTCCGTGCATACAAGGAGTGGCGACCCCCGTAGTTCACCTCCATCGGCTCATCCCGATGCGGACAGTCGGCCCTGATGTGGCCTGGCTCCTGACACCTCCAGCATACCACGGGAGGCGGACTCGCAGGGGGTATATTCCGTGCAGGCCGCTCTGTCGCCGGACGTCGGAACTAGGGCAGAGGCCTCCGGGGTTTGACTGACCCCTTCCCAGCAAGACTCCCCTGCAGGTTTCTGGTGGCCTCGTACCGGTCCACCAGGTCGACCATCTCCAGGGCATTGGTGGGCGATACCTGGCCGATCCAGTGCTGGAGAGGGTAAGGCAAAGCCCTCCAGAAGACATCGGCTAACAGACGGTCGAGCATAGCAGTGGGAGTCAGTATGTCTGGCTGCAGCCATTTTTGCAACCGTTGTAGCAAGTCATAGTATTGTGGCCTGGCGGGTTCAGCCGGGTTAAACTCCCACTGATGCACCCGCTGGGCCCGGACCAAAACATTCACCCCCAGTCTTGCCAGGATCTCACCTTTCACAGTCGGGTAGTCAGCTGCTTGGTCACCTGGGAGGTCAAAAAATACTTGCTGGGGTCCAGACGCCAGGAACGGAGCGACGACCTCTGCCCACTGTTCTCGGGTAATTTCTGCCTCACGGCCACCTTCTCGAACACCGCCAGATAGGTCTCAACATCATCCGAGGGGGTCATCTTAGGGATCGCGGCACGGACAGCTTTCCGGGCATCGTGGACGCGGTGGGACGCTCCTGCCGCTTGCAACGCCATCACGTGCTGTAGCAGTAGCTGGTTGGTCTCCCGCTGCTGCACGTTAGCCTCTATGAGGGCTTTCACAGCCGCCTCCATTTTGTCGGGGATCACAGGCTGCAACTTTGCCGGCTTAATATAGGACATTCACTTTTGCTCAGCAAAAACAAAGTTCGGCGTTCACGCCAGCCTCACTGCGCATGCCCGCATCCGACACCAAATGTGGGGAGTCGCTCTGGTAGACAGCGGCGCGGGTGCAGTTTAGAGGCAAAACAAGGAGTCCAGATTGTGCATCAAACAGTGTTTTATTCACACTTGCACACCAGAAATGAAAACAGTCTCTTGGTGACAGTTCACACACAACAGAAATCATGTGGCAAAACCAAAAACAGGCCAACACAGGGTCCAGTCACCTTGGGTGGTTTAAGTGCGGGTTCACACCTAGCAGTCGGTTCAGCCGCAGGCGATTCCTCCTTCAGGTTGCAGGGAAACACCACCTTGCTGAGCTTCGTCCTCCAGCACAGAGAACTCCTCAGCCCTGTTAGCAGGCTCCAGGATAATCACACCCCAGACACAGCTGCTGGCTGTGTTTTATATCCAGCCCAAAACCAGGACTGGACCGTGGGGAGTAGGCACCCACCCTACACTTTACCTACTCCCAGTAAGAGCCGGCAGCCAAACTAAGTAACAAAGTCTAGCAGCGTAAGCTGCTGCAGACAAAAACCCTGGCTCTCACCTCACCGAGGCCAGCAACCTCGGTGACACGTACCTGCCATCGCATATGATACCTTGCACCCTCTTACAAACATTATAACTACTATAATACTACCCCCGTGTACAAGAATATAACTACTATAATACTGCTCCTATGTACAAGAATATACTATAATACTACTCCCTATGTACAAGAATATAACTACTATAATACTGTCCCTATGTATAAGAATATAACTATTATAATACTGTTCCTATTTGCAAGAATATAACTAATGTAATACTGACTCCTTTTACAAGAATATAATCACTATAATACTGCATCCTATGTACAAGAATATACTTACCATGATACTGCCTCCCTATGTATAAGAATATAAATAATATAATACTGCCTCCGTACAGTATGTACAAGAATATGAATACTATAATATTGCCTCCTATGTACCGTGCCAGAATATAACCACTATACTACATGTAAGAAAATAACTTCCACACTGCCACCTATGTACAAGACTATAACTAATATAATACTGCTTAACTGCAGAATATTAGTGGCACAGCTGTACTTCCACCACAGTGGATATAATCTCCTTTCCTGTTGATGCAGACAGTGTCAGATAATCCCCACTTTTGAGCCACAATCGTACAATATAGATGAACCACAGCACTCTTCATTACATGCAGTGATTGTTTTATTCATTTAGACATAGCACCAAACAGGGCCTATATTTGGTGCTATGTCTGATTGAATACAACATGTCAATGCAAGTAATAAAGAGTGCTGCTGTTCATCTATGTTCTTCTATAATACCACCTCCTAGGTACAAAAATATAACTACTATAATACTGTCCCCTATATATAAGAATATAACTACCATAATACTCCCCCTATGTAGAAGAATATAACTACTATAACACTGCCTCCTATGTACAAGAATATAACTACTATAATATTCCCCCTATATATAAGAATATAACTACCATAATACTCCCCCTATGTAGAAGAATATAACTACTATAATACTGCCCCCGATGTACAAGAATATAACTACTATAATACTGCCTCCTATGTACAAGAATATAACTACTATAATACTGCCCCCGATGTACAAGAATATAACTACTATAATACTGCCCCCGATGTACAAGAATATAACTACTATAATACTGCCCCCATGTACAAGAATATAACTACTATAATACTGCCCCCATGTACAAGAATATAACTACTATAATACTGCCTCCTATGTACAACACTATAACTACTACAATACTGCCTCTATGTATAAGAATATAATTACTATAATACGGTCACCTATGTACAAGAATATAACTACTATAATACTGACCCGATGTATAAGAATGTAACTACTATAATACTGACCCGATGTATAAGAATGTAACTACTATAATACTGCCATCTGTGTATATGAATATAACTACTATAATAGTACTCTCTGTGTATAAGAATAAGTATAGGTATTATAATCTTGTCCCATGTACAAAAATATAAGTACCGTAATACTTTTCATTATAAATGGCAGGTTTCTCATTTCTTCCTCCACCATCTGTGTTTTCAGGGCGTTTTGCTGTACGGGACATGAGGCAGACTGTGGCTGTGGGGGTAATTAAAAACGTGGAGAAAAAGAGTGGAGGTGCTGGAAAAGTCACCAAGTCCGCACAGAAGGCCCAGAAAGCTAACAAATGAATCGTAGGCTCCCCGCGACCGGCATACAAGCCCTGTCCCTCCGAGAGGCTCCATCCCCTTCCCTCTGAGGTGCACGCCAGCCCATCTGCTTGTAAAAGCCTACACGTTAACGACTGGATGCTCACCATTAAAGTCCAGTGGAAATTCTTTAAGAGGAAAAGCATGCCCCCACCTTTGTGACCCTTAGTGCTCATTTTACCAATTAAACAGGTTCAACATCATTAAACCAGGCTGTATGGTTTTCTGTGCTCTATTAGGTGATGCATGATAGGCAGTATCAGTTATAAGAAATACGTTACCCCACACCCCACTGTAAGGGTCCATTCACACGTCTTCAAGTGTTTTACGGTCCGAAAATTGCTGATCCACAAAACACGGCCACCGGCCATGTGCGTTCCTCATTTTGCGGACCACAATTGGCCGGCAACATAATTGAAATGCAGCCGTGGACAAGAATAGCACATGCTCTATCTTTTTTGTGGGGCCGCGAAACGGAACTACGGATGCAGACAGCATTGAAATGAATAGGTCTGTACCCATTCCGTACCCATTCCGCAAAATTGCGGAACGGATGTGGTCCCAATCATGCAGACGTGTGAATGGACCCTAATGGGCATCGGTTACTTAAGACAGTACCTTGGGGATCACATTCATTCACAGTGATATCACATTCTGGCTGGTTTTAGGAGAACTAATTCAAGGACTACAGATAAAAGGGTGTGCGCCTAGTACTAAATAAATTCTCTATCACTGCCTGCGGTAGATGCTAAAATGCAAAATTATAAATCTTTATTAGAATATTAGGTTAAAAAGAGGGGTAACACCCAGCAAACAGGCCTAACTATACTGATAGCGTCCTCTGAGACACCAACGTTTCTCCCCTGGTGTGGGGTAGATGTGTAATCAGAGACGAAAAAAAGGAGAGAGGCGGTATTATTGGGTAGTATTCAAACCGCTATACACGGGAGCATGTAAAATGACATGCCGAGAGCCAGGTCAAAAAGTATAAAGTGGACAGTTGAGTAACACTGTCAGACCATAGCTCCATTAACCAATGCACGCATGAATCCCAATTCACCGTTTGTACCTCAACAGGAGATGCCAATACGTAAGGTGGATGTAGGTAGTAACATCCACCTATGATATATATATGGCAACCACCTCTGTCCACATGCACCAAGAAGGTCCCCCCCCCCACATGTAATAATACAGCGCACAGTAGCGCATAGATGGAGCACGAGAGGAAATAATCTTAATATATAGGCTCAACGCTTTTCCACATGTCTGTTTCATCAGGAGCCCATTAGCGAACAAAACTAAAACAAGTGCATTGGTGTAACCACACAGGTGTAGTATGGCGCGGCATCCGGCGCTAGTATGGCTTTATGGGCACGCCCCACACAGCCAGTTGCTATCAGAGAAGCAGGGCGGGAGGCCCAGTCCGTGCCCAGCGAGATGAGCGCTCCTGAGCAGGACAAGTGCCTGAGTATATGTGGAGCGGCAAAGGTAAAGTCCAAGGAATGTGGGAGAATAAGAAAAAGGAAACCAGGGAAGCTCAACAACCAATGATTAATACACAAAATATGTAAATGGGACGCCCACCTAAAATAAAGCATGGGCAGATGCGCCCAAATGATGAGATAGGAGGGTGGCAAAGGATAATGAAAATGGTTGCCCAAAAAATTAAGCAACATACAATAGATGGCCAAATATGGGGGTACCTAAATGAAGCATGCAAAGCAAATCTGTTCATTTAACCCCAATGGTTATGTGGTGTGCAAACGAAAGATCCTCTGTGCTTCTTTCTGAAGGAGGAGTTTATCAAAATCGCTTCCTTGGGGAGAAGGCCGGATCTTTTCAATACCCTGAAAACGCAATGCCCTAGTATCACCATCATGGGGAGTCATGACATATTAGTTGGAATTTTTGAGTAAGGTCACTGGCAGCTCTCTGAAAATCCGAAATCATAGAACAATTATGTCCTATAGAAAGTGGCCTTTTGGAATGCCACGTTTTAATGGGTGTGGGTTCCAGCTATCCCACCTTAATAGGTTATTTGTGGCAGTGGGCTTACGAAACAGGTCTGTCACCACACGACCATCAGACTCTTTGATGATACGTAGGTCCAAAAAAGTAATTGTACTTTCGTGTATTTCGGAGGTGAAAAAGAGGCCTAAATTGTTTGTATTCAGCTCCCCTACAAAACTGGTGAATTCCTCCTTGGACCCTTTCCAGAAAATAAGTATATCATCGATATACCTGGCCCAGAATTCAATCTGAACCAACCACCTATCCATATCTTCACCAAAGACGATCTCCCTCTCCCACCAGCCCAGGTTGGCGTACTTTGGGGCACAAGGGTTACCCATGGCCACACCCCTGAGCTGGTGGAAGAGACGACGATCGAACATGAACACCTTGTGTTTGTCACGACCGCTATCCCAGGATCAGTCGTGTCACACCAGACGGAGTGGAAGGGGGACCCTTATCTACGGATGGGAAATAGAACGGCCACCCCAAACTAACCCTAAGCTGGCACCTGTCTGCCCTGATACCCTAGACAGGGTGTGAACCCGTACGGCGAGCAGGATGCCTAAACCCTCAGTCACCCTAAGAAGACTAGACTGGGGAAAGGCAGATGGGAGCACTAGTCACCATCACTCATGTCTAGGAGAACAACAGGGGAAGACAGCAACAAACAAACAATCTCCAGCAGAGATAGACTTATCCAGTCACAAGCAGAGAAGATGATCCCAATAACGACAGTCCACGCCAGACAAGAGCTCCACAGCAATACCGTCAAACGATCTCCTTCAAAGGTCAGAATAGCACTGGAAATAAGGACTATATCTGGCAATGACTGCAAGTGAAACTGAAACTAATATAGTAGCTGGGAGTGGCAGACAGGACTAACCTGAGAAGGATGCCTACAAACTCCCAGTCAGGACAAAAAGGTTCACAAGGCAAAACCCAGATGACATACCCTGAACCACAGAGCAAACTCACAAGCTATCGCGAGTAGCAAGTCGCTGCGACTTTCTCCTCCCAGACCCATCTGGATCAGTCACAGTCGTGACAGTGTTCCAGTATAAATTTAAGCAAAGACACTACAAATTGGCTATGTGAGTGAAATTGTCTGCCCCTTTCACTGAGAAATTCGCTGATCTTATCACAACCCATGGTATGGGGAATACTGCTATACAGCGCTTCTACGTCCAAGCTCGCCAGATAAGTCCCGGGTTCCATTTAGACACCATCCAATCCAGGCTATCCATGGAATCCCGCACGTATGATGGCAGCGAGATGACAAAAGGACATAGGATGACATCCACATAAACACCCACATTGTGTCAAACTATCCGTGCCTGCCACTATAGGTCTGCCCCTGAGGGGAGTTGTCCCCTTATGGATCTTCGGTAAACAATAGAAGCAGGCTACCCTGGGATGTGTGGGCAACCAAAATGTGAATTCAGTGTGACTGATAAGACCGTCGTTGAGAGCGCTGGTAAGTATATCATCTAGCAGATTCCGATGCTCATTGAGTGGGTTCGAGGGAATCACCCGATAACATTGCTTGTCCCCCAGAATGGTCTGGCACATGTCAACATAGTCCTTTTCATCCATGATTACAATGTTACCCCCTTTATCAGATGGCTTGATAATAATAGAGGGGTCCTGTTCCAAAGCCAACATGGTTTCTGTTTCAGCGGGAGTGAGATTGTTATGCCCCCCTCTAATTTGGTCAACTGGTCAGTAACCACTTTGAGAAATGTGTCAATGGGGGTATTATCATTGATGGGTGCCATTCTAGAGGACACCAGCCTAAGAGTAGTGAACGGACCCTGGCCTCTGTTCCTTTCTCCCTCCTCCAACAGGTCCGCTAGTGACCTAACATCCTGGTGATCTGCTATGTCAATTCCTAATTTCTTACATTGGCGGCGGTCATGGG